>JAFBJZ010000949.1:0-60000 GCA_016785225.1 Psettodes erumei | reverse complement strand
CCTACCCAGCAGTGCCTGCCTCTTGATATAAGCATGCTGGAATTTATTGTTTTCAGTAAACATGCCTTTACATAATCTGTCCCTGCAGTACACATGGACAGTTGCCATAGGAACATATGGGGCTTTTAGTAACACTTCAGGCTTTCCCAGAGGCATAATGGATCTCAATTGGCCCTATCACACAGTGAGTTGCAGTCCCAAAATGGTGTTTCTTGAGTATTTCTTGTGATTGAAGTAAAAGAACAAAACGTCCGTCCATATCTTCAGGGCTCAGTGAGCATGGTGGCTAATGAGAAACAGTCACGGGCTTTGCAGGGATCTATAGCGAATTATAAAACCATTGCAACACATTTTACAGACATGTCCCTTGTGTGCATGAGGCGATTAAAAGTCAGTGCGGAAAGGAGCTGAGGGAGCCATGGGGAAGAAAGGCCAAGTCATGCTCTCCACCTCTGCAAGTGCGTCCGCGCTGGTTCCGCTGATGTGAATTTCGTCATCTGTCCAAGTTTGCAAGGGTCAGCAATGTGAGCCGGCCAACTGCCCGCGCTTTTGAAAAGCAAGCTGGACATGTGCACGCAGGGATTTGCCTGTGCAGTCAGGCGGCCGTCGTGTTTTCTCGGATGGACGGGTGGAATGCGTCTGCGTGCCCCCCAGTCGCAGTCCGAATAGCGGCATGTCCGCTCGAGTCCACCAGCAAGCGGAAGCCGTGAATTGTCCTGAAGAGACAAGAGGAAGAAGGTGTAAAATGCTGTCTGACCGCACGTCCTCTCTTGTTACCGGATGACTTTTCCGCCAGACGTCCACTCGCTCATACGCACTGCTGTCTCTGACAAGAAAATATGAAGGGCTCGTGATGTAAAGTCAGGGATTATTGCATGCAGCTGCCGGCTGTCACAGCAAGACACTTAGCCCCTCTCCGCTCACCTTTTATCTTAACCCCTTCATACACTATGTTCCCAAGATCCTATTTTTGCCTTTCCACACCTAAGCCTCTCCTGTACGTCTTGTCTGCCTTTCAGATGAAGCAATTATTGAGTGTCTGAACCCCCCCCCCCGATACTTTCCTGACTGCGTTCAACAGTTTTTGTCACTGTCTGAAACCATAAGTCTGACAAGGTGTGTAAAAGGGAGCGAGCGAGGCAGGGTTTGGACTCCCTCCAGCTCTCTCTTCGTTCACGCTTCGCACAACCGCCTCATTTCCTGCGTGTGAATAAATGCAGCGCTTCGACAGCCGTCGAGGGGAAATTTTCTGGATGCGTGCACCGTTGCCTCAGTTTGAACCATTACCACGTCGCACCCCTCTCCGCAACTGCCATCAATTTGCGCAGCCTTTTCCTTTCCAGGGCCGTGCTGAACAGGCACTTTTCGCCCTTCGGACGTGTCCTTTGACACCGCTATCTTCGCGCTGAGGATCTGTCGTCACTGTGATGGAATAGGAGGTTTTAATAATAACTCCGTAAAGTTGAGTTTCTGCTCCGATGACTCATCGGACCCATCTCCTCCTCCGTTTGGACCATTTTAATACAAATAGTACTTTAGCGCCTATCGCTCACCCAACGATGAAGAAATAATTAGATTCCAATTTTAACGGAAGGGCTGATAACAGCCAGCAATGCTCTTTGACATCCAGGCTGATATCCTCACGAGCAATTGATACGGCCCACTGCAGTATCATTACTAAGTTTATTATCTATGCAAACTGGGGGAAGTGATTAACACCTTGGATCCTAACCCTGGTGTGAGCTGCCCATGCTCCCGTGCTGCGGAGAGAGAAAAGGTCTTTTCCTCTGCTTGTGTAGCAGCCAGGCAACAAGCACGGCCATCACATTTGCATCCCCACCCAACCAATGCGTGTACCACTGCCCACTTCCATTAAGCTGTGGACTTCACCGCCACGTGAGCAGCGGGGGTTTATTTTTGAACTGAGCACAATGGAAATTGGCAAAGAAAAGAGCAGTTACAAAGATGGCGCGGTCGATCTTTGACACAAAGAAGAGTGGAGAGGAAAGCGGAGATCAGGAGGCGGCGAGGAGCTGAAGAAAGGGAGAAATGGGTCGCCCCTCGGGACCGATCACTCGCTCTCCACTGATAAGACGGCGAGTGCCTGAAGGGTGACTTTTCTTCCCGCAGCTTTTCGGACCTCCCCCAGGGCAATTTGAGTCTGATTGTTCAGGATCATAGAAGCCTCTCCCTCTGGCATAGAAAGGCAGATCTCTGCAGGTGATGTAACAATGCTATGGAGTCTCTGTGGAGGTTTAACCATGGAGAGCAGTCAGAGGGGTGTCTCTTTACTATTGGCCCAGGAAGTTAGTCTTCACTGGGGCGTTTGAGGATTTCTTCGATTGTGTGAAGCTTGATGACTTGCACGCAGTTATGTTGATGAAGAAACATTATACTCTATTTATGTCATTTACAAAAGTGAAGCAGAACTGTGAATGAGTCATAAAGGAATTGTCCACCGAGTCTGTATCTAATCCCCAGGTCGTGTGTGTGTGTGTGTTCGGGGGGGGGCACTGAATAAGCTGAAGGGTTTCGGCTTATTCATTGGTCTTGTTGGTGAGTCACTGGCCTTGAGGGTGTTTCCTCTTCTTCCCCTTTATCTTCACAGACAGCAGTCCTATCACTACTACATTCTTCATGCCCCGTGTCTCATCTCATGCCGTATTTAGTCACTGAATCATCACCAACCTTGGAATAAGTTAAAAATATTGAGGCTTCACAAGCCCCACGTAACTCCCTGTGAGCAACAGGTTCCTTTCTCTCCTTTCTCTCTGGAAATGTGTCATCGTTTCCACTCTTGCAGAGAAGGTAAAGGGTCACACTTTCTCTTCTTGGGCAATGGTCGCGTCATCTTCCCAGTGTTGAGCTACTCTTCTTCGACCTCAACCTCTTGCTTCATGCTTGCCCTCTGTTTGTAATGTCCTGATATGGGTTAAAATAATTATCTATGTATTCATAAAGATAAGATGTTTTTAAACCAGTTATTCATCGCTGAGACACAGGTTGCTAAATAGTGTTATCAGTTAAAGTTGCCCCATATTACATGTCTGTTATTCTGTAATTATGATGTGATGTTATCACATCAACAATAATGAAACTCACCGCTCAGGTTACTGTTTCTTGACAAAGTTCGATCGTGGCGCACTAGCGCAGTGTTATCATAGAGGCCGTCTTTGGCCGTATCTGCTTTTCCTCCAAGATGCTTTGCTGACAAGGCATGAGTGTGGTATGTCGAGGAGCATCTGCCCCTCACCCTCCGCTCATATGTTTTGTATTACGCCCTAGGAGGTGCCATGCTCAGCAGCTCGGAGATGGGAGGGGATAAAGCAGGCCTCTCCGGCCCAAATGACGCATGACATGGCACTGCGCCCCGGGCCCTTATTTATGGCTTCCCATGTCAGTAAAGGCTTGCCCCCCCGGGGAGCCCCACAGCCGTTACCCGCTAACTTAGCTCAGCCATCTTTCAGCACTCATCACACACAAAAATAAAATAAAAATACGCACGCTATCCATTATAGGTTTTCTGGTCCCCATAACGCGGCAGCGTGCGCACATGACTGAGAAGTATGCAGAAATCAAATAGATTTCCTCACAGAGGGGTTTATTTAGTTGTACAACATTTGCACAGTTGCTACGCTGTTGCACAAGAAGTGAAGCGGCAGATGTGAAGTGCTACTTCAGAGGAATAAACGTCATGTCGGTCCACAGGCCAGGCCACCACCAGCACACACTGCGCCTTTTATCAGTGCCTGTGATGTGGGAGAGGATGTGAAATCTGGAGAGAGAGTGAAGAAGAGATTTTGGTGAGAGGATCCGAATACATTTTCTCTGCAGTCACTCAAGAATCCATGTACATATCACACCGCATTAACAAATAGGAGCGTACACTGCCAGCACTCATGCGCATGCAGGTGTTCTCCACGAGCTATCCGGGAATGTTCCAGTGATCCCCTTCCAGGGTTTTGATGTGGTTGGAAGGAAGAGAAAAGAATTTAGAGGAAACGAAAGCCAAGGGATGAGAAGAAGCTCGAGAGTAGATGACAGAAGGGGGGGGGAAGAAACGGGAAAAACTGCAAATAGATAAGGTTTAAAAGAATTGAATGTGACTGATGTGATTGCATGGTAGCGAGAACAGTGTTAACACAGGACAAAAAAAGAGATGGCTGGGATTTTCTCTTCCCTGGTATCTCATATTTCTTTGTGCTTTGGGGAGTGAGTGCATAAAGCGGGAGCACTGTCAAGGTTTTATGTGGCCTATTGAAAACAGAACAAGCCCTCTCCAGAACAATATATCCGGCTTCAGAACCTCTCTGACAACAGGGCACTCATTTTTCCATCTTCCCAGGTCCTGGCTGTGTAACACCCCGTTTGAAATCCACTCTTTTCATTGTTTAGTCTACTGGACATCCCTTAGATCATCCCCATGAGCAGCCGTCCTCTTCATGTTCCAAGTCCCCCTGCCTCACACAGCAGCTCAGAACCAGCCACCCGGCATTAATCGAGACCCTTTCTAGTGCTGTTAAGCCCTGACAGTGAGCAATGCTGTGGCAGAACAACAGGATGAATGTCCATTGTCCAATTGAGCAAACAAAAGCAAGTGGTGTGGTTTACGGTCCGTCCACCCCAACGTCGTCTCAAGTTCTAAGAGGAAACTGGACATGGATGTGAAACGACTCTGTGGTTTGTGTAAATCAGTGGTGTAGTGGTACTTTGTAGAAGTGGGGAGGCGCATTGAGCCAAATGTTGTTCCTGTAAGTGATGCAATGCTCCGCTCTCATGCCATAATAAAAGCTAATGCTGCACAAAAGCCGTCACATGTCAACTAATGAGAAAAAGGCATCGCCAACTTCATGTCCCTCCAGCGCTGGTGTCTTCTGACTCCGCAAATAGAATTGACCTGCATGACACCACGTAACACGACGCTGCTGAGCCTTTAAAAACAGTTTTTTAAAAATAAAAAAAGATCTCCATTTCTTTTTTTCATTTTTGTGCACATGCCCATATGCGTCCGTTTTAGTGCACCTGCAGAGATGTCAGGGACAGTACTGAAGCCTACCAAAGATCAGAAGAAGCATCTGCCTGTAGGACAACCCAAACATTCCCTCTCTCCTGCCTCTTGTTCCCTCGGACGATGCGAACATCCAAACACATGATTTAGATAATGACGCAGGATCAAAGCCGGGATGGGAGGCTGCCGCTGATGCTCTTGGCCTGGACTTAAGATTAGAGGAGGGTTTGATTAGTCCAGCTGGGCTGTACAGAGCCGGAGAAAGCCCTGGGAATCTGGGTCTGCTTGGTAAAGAGGGGAATAGCACACTGTACTCTCGAGGCTGGGTCATTGGGTTAAACCTCGAGCTGGTTTCTGTGCTTTCATCTGTCCCCCAGCAGAGCAGAGGCAGGATCAGATCTGATAAAGTCAAGAGAACAGGCGAACTAGGTCCCTCGCTTCTGCTGCTCGGAATATTCCGAGTAGGAGGAGGGAAAGAGGTGCAAGTATGTGAGATTGAATGATGTGCTGGTGGTCTTCACCTCATTAGGACCTCCCTGGTGTCTTTGATGGCTGCTAAGGGCTAGAGGGTGAAGTGATGGAGATCGAAGGATTGAAGGCTCCTGTCCCCTTGTTCTCTCAAGGTCCTTTCCCACCAAACATTTCTTATCCTCTTCCTTTCTGCTCCGTTTCGAGCCTTACCCTCTCATGCCCCCCACATTCTTTTTTCCACCTCTTCTCCGCAGTCTTCCATTTCCAAAATAAAAACGTCTTCATTGCATCCCTAGAACCAAGTACTCCAGCAGCGAGAGCTGACACAGGGGTCTAATTTGTCAGGGTCAGCATGATCCAGCAATCCATCAGATCCATCAAGCTGGTGTGATGGACTCCTGTGGGACCGGGCCCTTTGTTTGGCTAAGCCGCTGATGGAAGCGAAGCCTCTGTTGAGGAAGCCATTAAGAACGCAGCAGGCCCAGAAAAATGAGCCGCCTGTGTCACTCCACATCAGGAGCTCCAGCCACGGTCGCAGACGCCGTCACATTCAACCGGTGTTTGTCCAAGCCTTTGAACTAGGAACAACCAGATAGATGGATGAATGAGCCCGTGTGTGAAGCGGCCGCGGGGCGTTGCAGATTGGCCCGCAGACTTGGATTGATGGTGAGTGCTGGATCGTTATCTAAAGTTGGGGTGAGGAAAGAAGACAGGCGAAGAGGAACGATGAAGATGATGTAAGCGGACTTGCCCCATGGTAAATTCAGAGGGGTACTTCGGTGGGGGCATTGTTGCCGTAGGCACTGGTGAGGAAGTGAAGAACAATCCATGGAGTCCAGTGTATACATGTTTGCCAAAGGACAGGAAAGTGTTACCACCCAGTAAAAGCTATAAACACTTTTTGCCATCAGAAGCAATCAGACAACACGTCAAACAAACTTGTCCCTTTGTAGTGTTGGAGGTAGTAAGGCTCTTATCGGCTAATTAGCCGTTTTTACTGTCTAAAACTTTGATTCCAGACGCCTCGGCCGTGCCGTCCCTCTCTCATTTGTTAACGACTCACAGGATTCTCTCTGCACATTGTCTTTGTTCCGTGACAGAGATGGAACACCTCCACCTTACGTGTCCTGGTCTCAGACTAAACATACTCCTCTGGTGTTGATGCATCAGTGTAGCGGCTGCCTGTGACGATGGCTGACTTATCTCATTAGAAAAATAATGATTTCACCGGTGGCCATTCCCACAGATAGGCCCAGTATTTGTCTTAGGCTGTGTGTCCTGCGTTGAGCCACTGAGCCCGGGGATTGGCTGCCTCGGCCCTTATGCCTGCCTGTCGTATATCAGCAGCGCTGCCACCGTCAAGCCCCTGATTTATGGCTGTTTATCTCCAGTTAACCCCCCTTCCTCCAACAGATGGGCTCGGGCTATTTACTCAGGGTGCGAAAGGTCCCAAACCGATTGAATAAATATAACAAACAAGAGGTAATCATAGGGAAGTTGGTTGTGATTGCAATTTATTGGTCGCTGGAGAAATCGGGAGATGGATCTGTCCCTGCTGTTTATCAGGTGTGACATCGATCATGTGTCCTGGATTAATCTGGGCGTGTTGGCTTCCTCTCTTATCTTAATTACCTTTTCTGCTGCAGTATGTGTGGACAGTTCTGGTCATTGTGAGATGACATAATGGAAGCGCATACGTATTTATAAAAAAAGAGCGCCAAACTGGTATATCAAGAGCCCTCTCCTATGATTTATGTTTATTAACAGTGCAATTGTGAAAACATTCCTTCAGCTGTCATGTTCTACAGGGCTGTCACCTTAAATCTCTGCAAGTATAAGCCCTAAATCTCAGCGGCTGTCAGATCTTCACAGAGAAAAAAAAACACATTGCAACATAAATTAACTGTTACAGACTTAGGGGGGCTTCAGTTGATTTCTGAGTCTCTGGAGAAAGGCCTGAAGTAATAACCCGACAGTATCAATTTTTCAAGCCTGGTCCTACTATTATTGTTGCTGGGGTTTTTTCAGTACCTGTAAGCATCGCTGTTTTTTTTTTTCTCAATTTGATGGATATAAACCAGATTTTGACCCTTGCACCTGTCAGTCATGAATTATGACTCCTGGTTCTCATAATCTGAAGTTAAACGCTTTGAAAATGATGTCGGACGCAAGCGCACGGATAATAGTTTGTAACGACCCCCTCTGTATATTGGATTTCATAGAGGCACATTGATACGCCGTGCGGCAGGATTTACATTTTCTCAGGGCTGGACTGTGATGAATGTTTCCTCTCAGTGCTCACGGCCCTAAATACAGACCGTTATTCACGCGGAGATGTCGCTCGTCTGTGCGTCGGAGAGCATCAGAAAAAAGGGGCCCCGGTCGGGAACATGGTTGATTCGTCAGTGCCACGTAGCTGATATAACTAATAAACTCCAGCGAGACTTCGGTGGGCCTGGTGATGAAGTGAGCTCAGCAGTCGTCACATCTCACTCATCTGCTGAGCAGATCCAATTGTGCCTTATCTCTACTCCTATTAACCAGTGATGGAGCGTGATGGATCCATGCCAGTTTTGACCACTGCGGTACCGGATGTGCTGAGCTTAATCAAGTGGAGCTGTTGGATTTTATTTTTCACCTTTTCTTATGCTAATATTCATTTATAAAGTAAAATTAACTGTACTTATTTGTAAGCAGATGTTTGTAAGCAGATGCTTAAGAAATCCGGTCGGGGACTCTGTATCCTCAGCACTGGAAAATCATGTTTCAGCTCATTTTCCAATTTGTGAAAATGAGCCGCGCAAGTAAAACTACTGCAAAATCGACACATTTGTACTGACACCCACGTTTTGTGCTTTTAATGGCTAATTAAATTGCGTCAGACAGCACAATAGCACATGAACAGATTGAGCTGTCATTGCTCAGATACTGAGTGAGAAATGTACTGGAAGAAAACACATTTCTCCCTCAGGTGGATGCTGCATTAGCTTTAAATTAGCTTTTAGCTTTATGTACGACCTGGTAATATGTAATTCAAAAAAAAAAAAACAGTGGTCACTCATGGTGATTGGTATGAAGGCAGCAGGAGGTCTGCACTGCCAGACACGCTGGTGTCAAATAGATATATAACCACCCCCCATCCCCCACCCCCAGGTCAGCCCACAAAGAAAGACAGAAATAGAGAATAAGGAAGAGTGGGCAAAACACATCTGGAGCCTCTGTCGTTAGGACAGAGGAAGGACCCTTGTTGGGATCGGACCTGCAGCCTGGTTAAGATGAATCTGAACAGCTCATCCTTGCACACTTCAGCTGCTACCAAAACACCTCTGCCACCCGTTTCATTTATCCTCCAGTCCAGCCTCGCGTAGCTTTTCCTGCCTGCCTGCGCTACACCTCCCGACTCCCACACATGTTGCATTTATTATGATAGGAGGCCGGACCCCTCCTCACATCGCCAGCAGACAGACAGGGAGGCGTTGAGTGGGAAGGAAGTGACATCATGGCATTTTTGATTCGAGCTCGGCAAGAGGAACCAGTGAAATATTGAAGTTGCATAGTGAGAATTCGTGGAAATACAGATAGGATGTTGTTTTGGTTTGTTTTTTTAAGACATGGCTTCAGATTGCTGCAGATGAGTGGTTGTGATTATGGGTTTAATGTGGTGGAGGCGGTCAATTCAAAGTGTCATCGTGCACTCAAAGCTTCCCTTCTCAACCTCGAAGTGAGCGCCATCAACTTTTTTAACAGTAAAAATGTGTCTCTCACGGTTAGCGTGGGTCCTGGGCTGCACAGATAAGGTCAAAATGCACGCTGTGTTTTCTAAACCTCTGTGATTTATAGGTATTTCAGATCTGCTGCTGTTCTTTTAGTTGTGGCCACAGAGAATACAGATGTCACTCAGGCTGAGTTAGGAAAATGCAGGGAAGCCAAAACATAAAGTGGAAATGTTAACCCAATAACGCTAGATAAACAGTCCGAGGAGAGGAGCCAAAGACAACAGAGAGTGAAGGGAAAGTGTCCTGCTGGCATCAGGTTTCCCAGAGTAAGTGTTATTTGAAAAGCAGCTGAAGGGTGACACTCACTCTCCTCCCACCCAGTCTCCCTCCGTCCCTCCCTCCCTCCCTCTCTCACTTGACCATCTGTTGTGCTCTGTTCTTCTTCTTCTTCTTCTTCTTAGGCTGCTCTAAGTGCCTTGAAACAGCTGTCGGAGCAGGGACTGGACCCGGTGGACGGCCCCATCAAGGTACGGTAGGACGCGGATCACGGCCGCTCCGCGCTCAATCAGTGCTGTATGTTGTTTTTTTTTTTTAAACCCATCGGCCAATCGGGGTGAATGTGACGATCCAGGTGCGTGGGCGTGTGTGCATGAGCACGTGTGTCCCAATCTATTTTATTGCAAATCGTCAGCGCTCCAGGCTGACCCATCATCAGCTCCCTCCCCGCCCACACACACGGCCCAACATTTCCGCTCGACATTTTTCTTCCATAGGAAAGCAACAGTAGGCGTATATATTTACATGCACCGCACTCCTGTCAGTGCCCCATACTTTGCATGATGGCTATCACCACCAAGGCTCAGTCATGACAGAAGAGAGGGCTTTTCCCCCTCCCTTCCCCTCGTTCCCTATCTCCTCCATCTCCATGACAAGGAAGGGAGGGAAGGAAGGGAGGAGGAAGGATGACAGTGGAGAATCAAGTAGGAAAGTAGGAACCCTGACCCCTTTTTTTTTGGAAAACCAGGGAGGAAATCACTGTCAAGCATTTCTGGAGTATTTTCATAGTAGGTGTGCCCTGGGAAAAAAAAAAAGTTTAACAGGGCTGTTTTCTTGCAGCCCTGTGTCTCCTTCAGCGTGAAACAGGAAAGGAACAAAGAGAGGAAAGACAACCGCAGCTTCATTTGCGTCACCATCAGAGGAGAGGGGCAAATACGGCAGCAATTACACCTTCACCTGAGCAGTTAATCACTTGTTACTCACTTGGGTCTTTCCCCTCCTGGTCTCTAGAACTCATTAATTCACTCGCAGTTTGCCGTGCACAGTTAAGCTCATTGAGCCTCAGATGATGCACTTTCTTTTTCCAAACCAAGTGCTTTTCTTTGTGTCTGCACCCCCGCATGCAAGAATCCCTGTCTTTACCGTCATCTCAGATAAAAGCCACAGCTGATCAGTTAGTGTGAAAACAGATTGAGGTCAAGGACTTGTTAAGTGCCTGGAGTCACAGTCACGGCACTTTCGTTTTCTCCCAAAGTTTTCTTTTACAAGAATCACCTGTCTTGTTTTGAAAGAACTGGAACAAATTAACCAGAGCGGGACAGATTATTCGCAAACATTGCTCCAACACAGTCCTTGGGCAAAATCCGCCCTAACCGAGTTTCGTTTGTCTTTTCAGACCAGTGAACCATGTGGAAGGGAGGACGGACATTAAACAGACTAACTCAGGCACCACCACTCAGGTCTGCAAGGATTCAAAGGCTGTCGTCTAGGAGCTGACACCCCCCCCCCTCCAAACCCCCTCTCCTTTGCCATACACAAACCTTCCAAACCCTCCGCACCCTTCACCCTGATCTCCCGTCACCTACAACAGCAACAACCCACACAGTGTCCCAACTACCCACAACCCCCCCTCCACCCAACCGCCCTCTCTACCCCCTCCACTCCAACCCCCTAACCCCACGATCGCGCTGTATCCTGCAAAACCTGTCAACATGCAATAGGGTGGATGTGCACCGAGAAATGACCGACTAAAAACACCATTACCCGAGTCTATGTGAAGACAACGCTATCTTAACACGTTTATTGATGATTTCAGTCAAAATTTAGAGACAAAAAAAATAACGAAATAAATAATGAAACACAAACTAATGAGATACATGCATGGTACTGTATGAAATCAAGGGAAATCCAAAGTGATAGACAATTTTCCCTTTGGATAAATGTCTGTCGGTATGGTTAAAACAAATATGTACATCATGCCATTGAAATACAAAAGAAACATTTTAGGGGAGAAACCAACTTGCGTACAGTAGCTTATTTTTTCGGGGGTATTATTTTTCAGTTTATTTTATTTTGTTTTTTTTCTTTTGTTATTTTATTAATCTAACAATGCTTGAGTACTGTATTTAAAATTAACCAATGCCAGTGCTGTGAAAGTTGTAGTTGTTGTCTTCATATATAGTCACCCAGCTTACCTTGTATGCTGACATAAAAAAAAGAGTTCATCTATCTATATGGATGTGTATGACTTGCAAGAGTATCATATTCCGAAAAATAACCAAGAAAAGTTTTTTTTCATGTGGACAAAAAGGACAAAACTGGTGTTAGCCGTAATCAGTAGAAGTGCTGACCACGCGGGGGTGAAGGTCGGTCGGGCCGACCTGGAGCTCCTGAAGGGTCTACCTGTCCCCTTTTAACACGACCCCACACTGGCATAGCATCACTGGAGCATCACCTGACCAACAGCAGAGACAAAGGGGGCCACCACAGTTGTACTTTTTAAACTAGAAAAAAGAGGCCAGTTGCATCGACAGCGGCTAGACTTTCGCGCACATTTCTCTAATGCCAGTAAACTTTTAACGTCGAGTCCAAACTCCACAGAGTTTTTGTACGGGATGCATGTCCTCCAGTGAATGAAAAGTCCTCTCCATTCCAGTGATTTTGTGTCAGTGGATTGCCCCCCCCCTCCTCCCTCTGCCCCCCACCCTTGCTCTCTCCCTCCCCCCACAGTTTTGTCGATCACATCTACACCCATTGTGTGTGTTGTATTGACCCGCCAAGGCATCAACTGGGTGCTTTTAATGCCTGCATTCTGGAGTGCGTCTTTTGAGCGGAGGGAGCCTGCGCCCGACCCGCAGGCTCCCCTCCCCTAAAGGAATCACTTTGAAATCACTTTGCTCACTGACAATGAGGACGTGTCTTCTTCTTCTTCGCTGTGAGTGCAACGTGTAATAAGGCTGTTTCTGTTTCTGAAATGCAGTAAAAACACCTCAGTTCATGTGGAAAAAAAATCTTTTTTCGTCTTTCTTTCTCCTACCAGCAGGTGCAAACACAACATCTCTCTCTGACTAATCACCGCTGTGGTGATTAACACAGGTTTATAATTAAATCCACTTATTTGTGTGTATTCTAAAGGTATAAGCTGGAATGTAAATTGGATTTAGGTAAGTGAAAATTGAGAAACGACGTGATGACAGTAGGTGGAAGAACAAACGCTGATGTGTTCACAGCACCATCTGTGCAATGCAAAATATTCTCAACTCAAGCTCTATTTACCAGCTTTTTCATCAAAAAAAAGTCTGCGGTCAGCAGATGTTTTCTCGTTTGTCATCACATGACCTCAGTAGGGATCTTTGGTCATGTGTTTTGAATCCAGGAGAAGTTAGTGAGCAGATAAGATCATTTTGTCCCATGGTGAAGAATGAGCTTTCGCGCACACACCAAAGGCAGTTTGGTAAGTTTTCTGCACTTGACACAAAGCAATCTTGCATTTGTTGAGGACCATTGTCACCCACCACTGACTGTTGTACAACAGCAGGACAGCTTATGTGATTGGTTGTTGTTATGAGCTATACAGCCTTTGGCTACAGAGGAAACAGTTGACTGAGTTTATCCTATAAAAGTCATTCTGCACCATTTTCAGGGTGACCTGTTAGGTTAGCCCAGAATAAAGAATCACTGTCTTGAGGACAAAGAGGCTGTTTCATGTTGTCCTTCACTTGTAATATTTGAAGATGGAACTTAATGAATGAATAACTACAACGTCTCTAATGTAGTGACACTGTGAATTTGAACTGAAGACAATCCTCATGCTGTAATGCTCGTCGTCACTTTGTAAAAGAAAAATGCTGCTTGTGTTTCCCAAATAGAGATACTCAATCTTTAACTTTCAACAGGGCTGATAGCACAAGGATAGATTGTGTGCTCCTTATCTGTGACATTCTTCTCTTGCATCATTCAATCACCTTTACTTGCTTCCTACCTCTTCTACCTGTGCCGACCTCCAGCGTCGCAGTCCGCCTCCGTATCACCATTAGCGAGATGAACGAGCCGACGGGACGGCCGACCGGACTAATTCGACTCCGCTGACTAATGGACTCGGCTTGGAGCTACATCTGCAAGCCGTCGAAAAGCGCCAAGGCTGTTCGCGCACATTAGCAGGAGCTCTCTCTTCCAGAACCTTGTACAGGTAGTTGCAGACCAGCTTGAGGCCGCGTTGGGCCCGCGATGAATTGCCTCGCTCTGAACCGGCCAATATGGGAAGTGAACCTTTGCTGCCCAAAATAGAACAAAATCAATGGGGCTGTGGAGCTTGTCCATGCCATGCAAAAGCAAATGCTGGAGTCATTGATTTTTCGGTCTGAATTATGTGCCATCAACCCACTTGAAGTCCTCTAAATTAGAGCTGTATTAACAGGAGGATAGAAGAGTGAAAGGAATCCTTTAGATGCTGATCAATGTCCAAGTATCAGTACAAGCCAAAATCCTAATGGTTTTCTTTCTGGGATGAGTGAGTAGGATTTTTTTTGTGTACTTCACACTAAAAAGGGCCTGTTAAATATAAAAAATCACCTATTTGAGCTACACAGAGACATTACAGTAGCCAGAAGTGGCTGCGCTCCGTGCTGATTGCTTCTGTACACAGAGGGATCGAAACTGTCAGTACAACTCTCCCTCATATTAGAACTAATCTGCCGCTGAGCAACTTTATCCAGCCCCGATTAGTCACGGCAGAGGAGCGCCGCTCTCGCCGAGGGGCTGAAGCTGTGACGCCCCCCCCCGAGCTTCCCTGTTAATGCGCCGTGGAGGTCGAAGAGGAGGCTCGCGGCGAGCAATCAGAGCGTCTGTCAGGATGGGGGTATTCTCTGTCGCTGTCTGAGTAATCAGTTTGCTCTGTGGAGAGATGAGTGTCTGCCATCACACTGACAGATGTGTTGAAGGATCACTTTTAACTGGCCGACACGTCTTGAAAAGATTTTTAAAGATAAAAAATGAGTGAGCTCTGCGATGTTCACTGATCTTACACAGATGACGGATGAAGAAATCTACTTTGTTCTTGCAGCCCGGTTTCTAAACCGCAGTACTGTTAACTAATGGACATATTTAGTGGCAGATGTGTTGTATTTTCTCTGTGTGGTCACAGCTTCACCATATCTAAATCTCAGTTTTTCATACAAAGACACATATCTGAACTGGCATTCAAAGCACAGTGTTATCGGTGAGATGAGTTCATTTTCATGACTCATCCAGAATTGCTCTCTTGGTACCTGACTGTGGAGTAAAATCAGTGATGGTGAAATTTCTGAGACAGGTCTCCAAGGACTTTAAAAGACACGGTTGTTTATCTGACCCACATTTAAAAGTTTCAGACCTTCAGACTTTTGGGTTTATGATCTTGGTATTCCTAAAATTGTATGCAAGGGAAAGTCCAGGCACTGAATTTCATTCAAAGGCAGAAGCAGAAGAAGCAGAACAAGAAGACATTTTTTGGAGAAAAAGTATCAATCTTTTTTATTGTTTTTAATTCCATTTGTATAGAAAACATTCATATTAAAGTTCCAATTTACTCAAAAATGATTTTCTTTTATTGTTTTGGACCTCAGTGCACTATGATGTACAGTATGTGCAGAGTTTGAAGCTGGAAGGCTGTTTTCATTTTCATCTGCTGAAGAGGGAAAGTTTCTCTGACATCATATTAAAGCGGGTGTGACATTTGTGACATAACAATTAGTTTGTAAGAAAATCTTGTTAAACTTTTGGAAGGAAATTATTTCCATATTCAAAGTCTCTGGATTTTTCAATGAGGGCAAAGGGGTAGATGTACTTTAGGCGATTAAAATTTTTTTACAATGAGGCACAAGTTTTTGTGGTAATCTTTTTAAAATGTATGTTGTTGTCAAGTTCCTCTGTAGGAAACGTGTCAACAATGCATTTTCAGTAAGCTTAAAACAAGTTTTTCGAAAGTCCAACAAAAGTAATGTATGACTTGTAAGTTTTGTAATCACAACAGCAGTTGAAGTCATTAAAATCCCCAAATGCTCTGACAGAGGGGACGTGACCGCAAAGGCAACTTCAGCCCTGCACAAACAACAACACAAACAACTCCAGTGTGAGCATGTGAGTCCACGTCTAGCTCATGACATGTTAATGTGATACTTTGCTGACATCAATTAGGAAATTTAACTTTTTTTCTCTTCTTTTTCTTGCTTTCCAGTGGGGAAGTAAAAGATCAGGGTCAGCTGCATATTACCTCCAGTAGACACCGTAGGAATTTCGTTGTTGTTGCTCTCAGATGTATCAACAACAATGGCAATTGCAAAAACGATTTTTACACGGGTAGTAGCGTTTTGCTGACCATTACACTACTCATTCCTGTTGTCATCATTGACTGTATGAGGCTTGAATAAAAAAAAAGATAGCACTTGTGGCCCAAGGCTAACATTTCTGCCACTCACAACATGACATGACAATTTTGTGTCTTTTTTCCCCTTTAGTGCTGCATCTTGTGACATACCTGACCTTCAGTGACCTTGATGACTGATTCGGACTCATGGGTGAGCCTTTAATTAAAGGTCACACGTCTGCTAATGTGTACATACAGTATAATATTTACTTACAAAAGGCAAATGGCTCTGCACTCTTTTTAGCCAACACCCATGTTGAAAGGCTGCCTGTCTCAGGTGTGGCACAGTGTGGGAGGACTGTGATACTGATACTAGTCACCTAGAGTCGTCGTAAAGAGAAGAAAAGGGCTGGCTTGGTGTCATCCTGACAATGAAAACTGTACAGTAAGTTGGTCAGCGCTGCAGAGGATCCTCTTTCCCGTCACCCACTGTGGTGATTCACCAGATTCTGAATAACAGACAGAGGGGTTCTGCTGAACCTGCTGAGTGTCTGTTTCATTTCACTTCAGATTCAGGGAAACTGCAGACTAACAACTTTAATCTTGCAGCGCTGTTCATCAGCATTTTAAGAGTGTAGGTGTGAAAACAGCAGCACTGGAGGTCGGGGTGGGGGTGGTGCATCCCGCAGTTTTCTATTCGTGTTGCGATTTCACATGCCGGCTACCAGGTAATAACGACACACCATTTAATAATCTAAATCATTTTATTAATTTAAGTTAGGTAGAGACACTAAACATTGGAACCACATGTGCTCTGCTATGGAGCAGTCTTCAGAAAATTACAAAAAAAAGAGGCTTATGTCATACTGTCAAAAAAAATGGCAAAAATTAAGAGGTAGAGAATTTAGGCTCATCACTGTGACTGAAGGAATGATGCCTATTGGAATGTAGTTGAAATTCAAAAACTCTTTGTCGTCCCAAAGGTATATAAAATATTCATAAATCAAATATGGAGAAGACAGTCATTTTGGGATACTGGGGTATTCACAACATTTAGACATTTACATTTCACTTTAACTGTACAAGGTGGACAATGGACGGGAGAGTTAAAGTGTGACTTTGGACAGAATAATGGAAAGCTAGTGTCTAGTGTACATTTCCCTCAACCACATGACAGTGTTGGGACAGAGGTTCACCTGTTACAGCCTTTGTTGGGTGATTTCTTTTTTAAACAAAACAATATCGGTAACAGATAAATTTACAATATAAACACCACAGATCTTGAAAGACAAATGAAAGAAATAATTTATTTCCTCTCGGTTTCTCCCAAAGCAGTACATTCTGAATGTGTCAGACATGCTAGTTCAAGCAAGGACATCCGCTCTCTTGTCCGCTTTTCATTTGAGAGGTTAGTCAATACAGACCTGAAATAACAGGACCATTAAGGGACACTTGAGCCCCATTACGCTGGAAACTCCTGTTAAGATTTAAGTCGGCCACCGTCGGGCCGTTACATGCCCCATTTGGAATGCGTAGACCTCATTATTAACATATGCTACATGTCTGTAACTTAAGTATTTAACAAAAACAAAAATGTGGTAATGTTTCACTGTGAAATATTTCTCTTACTTTATTTCAAATGGCACAAGCTATAATCAGCTGTGTGAGCTGCAAACCAATTTCCTGACTGATGGGAAAAAAAGAGCCTCTGTGTGGGGAGATGTTGGGTAGTTTGACTTGCTGTGTTGAACCTTCCTACACAGAGAAAGCTGGCAGTGTAGAGAAAAAAAATCTGAAATTACAGTGCATGTCTACAAAAATAAAATAAAAGTGAAAAAAAAGACTTTACTGTTTGTACAGTAACATACTGTATATTTCCACAATGACACTAGATAAGGCTGGTGACTACATTACGTAAATAGTTAATTATTGGATAGCTTTTCTGTATGATTTCAAAACTAGTGACATAGTATATAGATGTTGGTTTCTTTAAACAAATGTTTAAAAAAAAAAAAAAAAAAAAAAAAAAAAACAAAGTCAAATAAATCCTTTGTGTAGTACACAGCTTTCTTTGTTCCAGAGGAACAATATGGTAAACCTTTGCATTTGCTCAATGCAAGTGCACCAGTCTAGATTCAGTCTTTTCTTACTTCTTCCCCATTTTCATCCTCAGTGGTTGTTTCCTCATGCTTGCACGTCTACGTGCCCCTGTTCGTTTTGCAAACAGCGCCCCCTAGATTCCATTCTTTGCTTCATTGTTGTTCATGGCCTCCTTTCTTTGAGCTAGGAAGGGGTACATGCACTTGTCGGCGCCTAGGAACCGGTACATGCACACAATGGCCTCGAAGGGCAGGATGCTGCGAAGACAGGACACAGATAAGGTAAGTGACACAAGATACTTCTGCACAGTTTAGTCAGGGCTGATGAAGCGGTAAGGGAGAGAGAGAAACGAGCAGAAATGGGGGGCTATTTATAAGAGCAAAACAGGCTATTAGAATTTAGCAGGCAGCCCACCTTTTCATGAAGTTGACCATATAGACGATGCGAGGTGTACAGATCATGGGCTGGTCAGTGAGGATCGCCCTCATGGCCTGTTTGACGCAGAACTCTGGCTTCAGTGGAGGCAAAAAAGGCTCAATCTCCTTCCTGAATGGAGACAAACAGTTTGGTTATTCACAGGTTGAAAATTTATAGGCCTTGAAAGCGGATTTATTAAAACAGGTCTTAGATTTTCAGTTTGTTGGTAAGGCCAACTATGTTTTGAAGTTGTTGAGAAACTATAGTGAAAAAAGCAAAAGTGCAATTTCAGCCGTAGACATTGGGACACACTTGTTTGTGTGGGAATTAGCATAAGTCTCAGTAAATTATGAATGAAGTGACACTGGTTAAAAAGACGACAGGCTGAATTGTATTATCGGAAGTGTTGCGAACCGTTCGTGTGCACTAATTAACTAACTGATTGCTCCAAAGTACAGGGACAGTAAAGCTAAAGGGCATGCCACCTGCTGACCGTAACCGTCAAACAAAGTGTGGACTATTAGACAAGCTGGAGTGGAGTGGAATGGGGGGTTGAGTTTTAGCCCAGGTGCACCTGTTGGTGAGGTTTTCCCCTGGGAAAGTCACCCTCTTTGTTTGAGGGGAGCGCTGAGCAGTGGAGCACAAGTGACTTTATAATGCGTGCGCAACGAAAAACACAAACCATCAGCTGCTGCTTTGAAGTTTAAAAAAAAAAAAAAAAAAAGGTGTTTGTGGGGAAATTTTATGTACTGAAAATTACAGGTGACAAGCAAGAAAGAACTTCGCCTACAAACATATTAATACCGGGCAGTGTGTATTGAAGCTCACCTTATCCTGCAGCCTTTGAACATTCCTGTGTCGACCAGGTATGGGCACACCAGAGTCATGTTGATGCCATCCTTCTCCGAGGCCTTCAACTCATGGCTCAGTGACTCGTGGAACCCGATGGCACCGAATTTACTGGCGCAGTAATCCTGGAGGGATTAAAAGACAGAACAGGTTAGTCCTGTAAAACTCTGCCCCTGCCCACACCCAGGAACCACAGAGAACATTATCAAACATGCCCCGTGGGCACAGAGGTCTCTCCTTGCCGTTAATGATACAGCCACAAAAACTCGAGCGAGCCCGTCCGCCGTTCTACGGTTTCATTAGCATTCTTCTCCTGTGCATCAGGAGACTGCTCAGCTTGGTGGGAAGGTTTTGATGTGGTTCGCCGTGGAAATAATCTTTTTTTTTTTTAAAAATGGCTTGAGCAAACGCAGATGCCATGTTGATAAACATGGGGAGGATAAAGAGATTTGACTGTGCCCACATGACAAGCAGGGGCTTTGGTTCCCTGAAATTAATGTGCACGTCTGCAGTCCCATTCAAGGCATTTCCAGGAAGCATAATAGGTTAACAAAAACTGACTACACTTCAGTCCCTTTGAAGGGGTCTTAATCATTATGGATGAATGCGTTTACAACAAAAGCATACGTGCAGCTATATAAACAAAGGCAAATGGAGTAGTAGTCCCAAAAGACCATCTGAAAACAACACCGTTCTCAGCCAGGGAGATAAATGAGAGCTCTACTCTCTGAAATATCAAAATAAAACCTTCTAGGTGGGCTACAAATTTACTCCCTCTGTGGTTATGGAGATAAATTACCCCACTAAATATTCTGACAAATATTAAAATAAAAAAGGGAATATTCCCTATACTAGTGAATAATTAAAAAAAAAAAAAAACTATAGGAGGGAAACCAAAACTTTATCCAATGAATGCTGCTGTGATGTGAATACTGAGTGAGCATCAACGCGTTCACAAAGCAGTGATGAAGATGTCTCTCTCCCTTGGGGAGCTGTCAGCTCATTCTGGCCCTGGGGCCAGAGCCCATTAGGGGCCCCCACACCCCCACTGCTACAGATAGAAGAATCTATAAGAGGCTCCCCAATGCTCATCTGTGTCCCTTAATTTAACGGGTGGAGGGACAACTAGAGAAAAGGGGCCTAACCTCCCCCGGCTCAGTGTGCTAGCTGGCAATGCTGACGGTTTTGGAGAAAAGCACTGGTTTTGGATGGTGGGAACGATGGGATGTGTATGTGTCGCTGTGTATGATACTAACCTCCACTCCAGCTGTGCTGAATAAACCCAGAGAGCTGGCAACCGTCACAATGTGACCGTGATTCAGCTCCAGCATCTTGGGGAGAAACGCCTTGGTGGTCTGGGGGACGGACAGAAGAGACAGAAGGGCAAAGGGAAAAAAAGAGGAAGGTTAGTTCACTTGCGCAGTTTGTCTGTGCCAAAGCCCTTTGATCCTCTCTGCCTCCCTCTCATTCCCCCTCTCTGTTTCTCCCTCTTCTCCATGGTGATGCAGAGAGAGGCGTCTGAATGAGAATTCATAACAGGCAAAAAAAAAAAAAAAAAAGAGTGAGCACTGGAGGTACAGCATTTAAATGTACAAAAACAGTTTTTTCCCTTTATGGCAGGTGTGAAGAAGATAGATGGAAGGATGAGGGTTTTGACCTCTACAGGTAGTTACTGAACAAGCAGGTATGTGGTGTGTGTGTGTGTGCGCACACTGCTGTACAATCTGTTCTTTTCCCACACAGATCTGGTACCCGTCGTGGAGCCCGGCTCTAAAGAGTTGGTGACAACACCAATCATAGGCCTCCGTTCACTCAACACTTGCAACAATACGATTCAGCCTATCGTCTAACCCGCACAGCCTTGCATCCTGCCCGAGCAGCAGTCAGCCGAACAATCTGCGGCCGAGGTGAGAGTCCGAGATGAAAGAGTTTCACCGAGGCTGCCACGTCAGAGCCTGAGTGGTTCCACTGGCCCGTCCAACGAGAGTTACTGAGGTGGTGAGAAGAGCAACACCAGGGAGGAGGTTCAGAGAAAGAGACTGAGCAGTTACAGTTGATTAACCTATGGATCCATTCCTCATTCTGCCCGTCTGCCGACTTTGGAGCTGCCCTGGACACAGCATGAACCAATCAGCAGGTGTGACATGTGACGGCAATGATAGGAACTGACCAATCACTCTCCCACTAGGAGGTCTCCAAACAACCGGTAAGCCTTTTGTTGGTAGCAGAGCTACATCTATTCAAGTCAGACGTGCGCTGCCATAGTGAAGAACAATACATATGGCCTCTTTCTAAATGTCACTGAGGTTACAAAACACCGAGGGCACCTTTAATTACAACAGACATTCCCAATTAGTTGATAAATTGTCAATAAGGTGGAGGGAGAGAATTGGACTCAGTCAATTTAAACTTAATAAAATACCCTGTCTTTTGCAGGCCACACTGTGTAATGTTAGAAGTGGCACCTAACAATTTTGAGACATCACTTTGGGTTTCGGGAAACTGGGGATACCATTGGTTATTACTTTTGACATTTTCATTAGTTGTTTCCAATAATTTAGTGGCTGTGTAAATTAAAGGTAACAGTTCCATTGGTACAGTGTGTAAGCATAGCCAGAGAAATGATTCAGCCTTCTTTGTAAACATTTGCTTGAGGGGAGCACAGAGCCAGAAAGAGCATGGTACCAGGTAGTACAGCCATGAAACCACTGGCAGGGGAGGAAAAGCCTCATTAAAACTGCACCCAGAGATTAACTGCATCGGACCTACTCACTTCGAGGGCAACCTCTCTTGGTCTTAACACCTTTTCCCCTTGTTTTGTCAGATAAATAAAAACTGGAGGCGATAAGTCCAAGCTACACAGGGAACGGCTGGTTTAAGGAAGATGACTTCATAGTTTTGGAGTTAATTCAATAGCCAGGTATAAGTATAACTGATCTGACTCAGCTCCAAACATCTGCTATTTTCCAGGACATAAATTTTGAAGTTGCTGCAATATTCAGCTCATCGAACGTTGGGGCCCGAGAAGAGAGGGAGCGAAAGAACGTGAGGCCTCTGCGAGCCAGAATGGCAGTGGGATGAGGGAGGGAGTTGCGTGCAAATGAAGCATTAAGTTAAGATATGCCCATACCTGATCTGAGCCAAAGTTCCCCACTCCCACAGCAACTTTTGGAGAGCAGGGAACGACTCGATCTGGCTCAATACTCTACGGCCAAAGCCAGCACTCAGATACAAGTGGACAATTTTGCTGAGTGGTCTGAAAATAACAGGGGTTGATGGAGCAAAGGCCGATTCCCTCAGCTGGAGGACGTGGCTAAACGTGACCGACCGTTCAATCTCTCTCCCACCCTCCGGCGATATCCCGCCTCTCATGGCAGCTCTGGCATGTGGGTATGACCCCCGCTGACCTCTCAGACACAAAATGTGTGAAGGCAACCGGGGGCTCGTGTCTTACATCAGAGCTGCCGTAATTGGGTCTCAACGCTCCCTTGTTCCGCTAAATTACCCGCTGACACAGCCAGGCCTCCTTGGCCTATGTGGGGGTGCCCTGCCCGCTGCACCCCCTAATTGGTGTGTGCCCCCAGGAGCATTTAAGCCACACAAAGCTTCTTGCAGCTGGGGTGTCAGAATGTATTAGTGCTAGCATCTGACCAACAGGAATATGAACAAAATATTGGCCTTTGCGTAGGACCAGATGGTCATTTAATTGGGCCTGACTTCTCCCTGGACAAGAGAATGAAGGAGAGAGAAAGAGAGGGGAAAAAAAATATCTTGTATGATCCTACAATAGATCATGGACTCAGTGGTTTGGTTTCAGTGGTCATCAGCGATGATGGGTACAGACTGGTCGGGTTGAGGTGCTGTGCTAGTCAGTGAGCGACTGCTTCAGTTGACAAAACCTCATGCTAAAAAAGAGAGAAACCCAACATGGGTGCTCCGCATGAGGGGTACAGGTGCACCAGGCCCGAGGAGGGGCCCATATAAAACCAGTCAAGTAGGACCCTTCTGCCTGGCTGCCTCCTTTCTCTGGCTTCAGCAGGAATGCAGCCTGCGGAACTTGGCTCCTGTCGCCTGGCATCTTGTCAAGTTGATCCACAGACAAGAAACCAATTGTCAGATAAAGTGGGTCAGCAGCAGCTTACCATTACCCTCTCGCCTCGCATGTGGATGGGACGACACTGCCTTCCTTCCTCTTTTCTTTCCTTTGCTCTTTTCCCGCCATGTCACTGTGGAGCGCTCTGCGCTTGTCATGTCGTCACACAACAGAGGTAGGATTTCCACAGAAAACGGAGGGAGGAACTACTGCTTATTGTTTAAAAAAAAAAAAAACACCTGTTGGATAACCAGCTCAAGATGCCGAGGATGATTTCCTTTCATGTCATTCCACCAGACACACTAATCCTCAAACACAAACTCTGGTGACACTTAGTGCAAATGACTGCACATTCTCCTTCCTGGCATGACTAAAAACTGAGCCTCAAACATCACAAATTGCCAGCTGGACTAATCAAAGCATCAGACAAATTCAATGTGATGACCCCCTGCCTCATAAAAAACCTAAAGGGAGCGAGGGACTGAATCATAGCTGTTTGTCCGTGTGTGTGTGTGTGTGTGTGTGTGTGTGTGTGTGGCAGAGCCGGATGAACAGAGCTGGCCTCTGTGACTCCAATGCAGCTGCACCCACTGCCTCCAAATCAGGTTGGGAGGAGTCAGAGGGGCCTGTGGAAGGAGGACAGAAGAAGTGTGGGGTCTGAGCTGGGCTGGTCTGGCAGTCAGGCAGACACACAACGATTACCAGTCGTTTCCTGCGCATGTCTCCATCCCTGCCCTATTCCCACTACACTGTCCAACAAATTAAAACTTACACCAAAATAATCTTTTCTCGATCTTCATCCGGACTCTGGCTTCCCCTCTGCTTATTTTAAACTCAGTGATGCATTTTAGATTTAGGAAGCTTTCAACCTGCTGTCATGTTGTCGGGAAATTACATTAACTGGGATTAAAGCTGGGTGGAGGCAGAGAAGTTTTGCCCGTTGACAATGCTTCTCTGATGTCTCCCAGAATGGCCAGACTCATTATGATGTTTTGCCAAATGGTGACGCTGGACAAGCTGAATAAGATGAACACACCAAAAAAAAATGCATCCCAAGTTATTAATGCCCACTGCCAAGGCATAAAAATGTAGGAAATGAAAAGCTGAATAGCAGCATTGAATGACAAGATGTGAATGGGACTCCACTTTAACCTCTAACCTTTTTTCGTTTTTTTCCTGTTTTGTAATATCCCTTTCGTGTCAGCATTCTGTAAAATGGCTTGAAAGAATGTAACTCAATAAAAACAGGGTTTAAATTCCACTTTAAAGTTGCATGACTAAACGTCTAAACCGTGGGTGTTTGCAGAGTCACAAACTACAATCAAGCGATTTTAAAAACCTGTTGTTCGAGAGAAAAAAAGGGTTTTGTGTAACACCACCTGCATGCAGTGGGTAACTGTACCATGTTTGTGTAAGGGAGAAAAAAATGGACAGGTCAGTGTTAGTCTAAGCACTATTCATCTTGCTTGTGTCTATAATGAACCACATCCTCTATACTGGCTGTCGCCATTCATTAAGTACCTCTTTTATCTGCCCCCCCAAAAGAAACCACACACTCTCCTCAGAATATGGGAGAACACAAACAGAGACCACTATTAAGAATCCCAAATCTGCCACCCAACCACTGGATCCTGACTCCCAATCCTGAATGTAAAAGGACATGGAGATAGCCAGCAGAGAGGCACATGAATAGCTGAATGGAGCATCCATTAAGAAGGAAATACACAACCTGTCTGACTGACAACACAAGAGATTTTCATGCTCAATTAGTGAGATTCAAATCACCGTGGTTTCATGGTATCAGAGAGATCCCAAGTCTTCATAAAAAAAAAAAAAAAGCCGTCGGCCAAAGTTTCAAAATGAACATCTTCTGCTTCATTAGACACATTAATATACAACATAACAAAACACAAATTAAAAGATTAAACAGTCAATTTAGAGCCATGCATCTCGGCAAAGGACACATTCCCAGTCCTTACAATTTGCTCCACAGCAGGTCTCTAAACCAATTTGTGCACAATCACTATAATTGTCCCAAACAGGTGGCCGTAGCCCAGCAATGCAATCAATTTTCATTACTGGTTTATTTTGGATTGGAGGAGAGGGACTTAAAAGCTCAACAACCAGCTCTCGGTCCCAGCAGTGAGGTTGCTTTCTTCAATGGATTTCTAAATGCTGTGGCAGGCTGCAATCGTTGTCTTTCCACACTCCCAAAGCACGCATAAAAAAGCTGTATTAGCACCTGGCCTGGTTTAACACTGCAGCGTATGCTTATCTAAAGTGCAACATATTCACTCCATCAAATCCACGTAGCCTTTCAGATAAGTATTCATGCTGAAAGGGCCAAGGAACGGAGCCAAAGAAAAATATCTGATACGCAACAAATCACCCCCCTGCCAACAAAATGTGGTGAGCTGATCCAAGACAGATCCAACCCATGTACAGAAACCCCTGCTTCCATCACGGAAGTCACATGTGTGCAGATCTGTGCTGCAGAAGAAGAGGAGAAGGAAGGGCTGACATACCATGGGGATCATCACGCATCGGGGCTGCCAAAGAGCAGCAAAGGCAAGACTTAAGACAGCCAAACCCATGACTTTCCTCTGGCAGAATCAAACTGAGCAGAGCTGGAATCTTGAACATGCAAGCCAACTATTTATGGTCTTATTTTCTCAGTCCTTGGGGAACACAGGCACACATACACACACCTTTGATTCTTGAGTTTGCTTGGCACACAGAGGGATGAGATTATGAACAGGCAAGTCAGACTGGAAACATTCCTGTGAACCTGGCATCACAGTAGTAACATCTGATAACACTGTGCTCATGGAAACCGAGGTGCATTTATATATATATATATACACACACACACACACATATATATTAAACCATCCCACTGCAAGCCCTAATATCCAATATCCAACATGCAACTGAGTTTGCTATTTTCAGCTAAGTTGTCAATGCTTCTTCATTGCCCGTTCTCCAACTCACCCAAAAGTGTGCATGGCAGTTGACCACCATGGTGCGCTCGATCAGCTCATCGGGGCACTCCAGGAGGTGGTGGCCAGAGACAACGCCGGCGTTGTTGATCAGGATATCCACCTCTCCCACCTCTCGACGCACCTTCTCAGCTGTGGAATACACGCTCTCCCGCTTCCCGACATCACACACATAGGTGTAGACTTGCGGCTGAAAAGGGGGGACCTCCTCTACCCCTCCAATAGGTCCTGCGGGGCGGGTGGAAACGGAAATGTTAAAATTGATCAATGAAAGAATAAGTTGTTGCGAACAATATATCTGAATGCAAATACGTTTCACATGGCAAAGTCACTGTGTGCTTGTTGAAACACTACAGCCGGTAAGACCATGGATTGCTATCCTTGAATTTTGCCACCGCAGAAAGAAAACGGAATTCGGCTTTATGGACAAGCGATTCCCTTGACCGCGCGTAAAACCGGATGGCATCCTAATTGCTGCAAAAAAAGAGAAAAGAAATAGACTCACCGTCTTTGGTTATGGGAGTGTCCAGTTCATGGTAAATCTGCCGCACCATCTCCGCCGTTTCCTCATTGCTTTGGCTGTTTATGTCCCATAACACCAGTATCGCTCGTCTCCGGGCGAACTCCTTGGCGAAGAGCCGCCCGAGGCCGCTTCCAGCGCCGGTGATCACGCACACCTGTCCCGCAACGCTCTTCTCCTTGGGCCGCACAACCCACTTGGCCCCGGCAGTTACAAAAGCCCAGAGCACTTTCAGGATGACTACGAAGAACTCCGCGATTATTATCATCATCTTGAGCGAGGCTTTCAAACCAGTTCAAGGAAGCGGTAGAGGACGCGCAGGGAATGTTTCCCCCTCTTGGCAACCTGTTTGCAGCAGATAAAGTAGGGTTAGACCGAAACAAACTTGGATCACCGTGCAGGCGGGAAGCTGTAATAACGCTCACAGACAAAAGTGGCGTAAAAAAAAAAGCAGGACCACAAGTCAAGAGTGGACAGAGAGCTCAGATGCTGCTCGGTCAGAGTTCAGTTGCCACTACAACGCACGGCTGCAGTGAGTTATGAGCAGCTACTATGAAGTGTGCCTCCTACTTCCTCTGCTGCTCCTCCACTCATCTCTTCCCTAACTGCATCTCACTCGCTATTTATTCAGTCCACCCATCACTGCTGGACCCAATAGGACTGAGACTTGAGCGCCTGTTAGAATAAAGCGCCGTGTCCATACACTACACTCAGAGGTGATGTAACCTGAAAGATTTTTACTTAACACTAAGCTGCTGCCGCCCCCCCCCTCCTTCCAATTCCCTATCCCTGTGGTAGATCGGAGATTAGGTTCCCATAGCCTTCATAAACTGTTGCCTATTTCTGTTTTTCGGATTTTATGCTTTTAAAAACCAAGTTATTAAAAAAAGAAAAGAAAAATGAAAATGTGCCTAGCAGCCACCAGACATATGTACGTGGGAGAATGGCAGATTAAATGTCATATTGGGGGTTTTTTCCATTAGTGATCTTTTCTTAAGCCTTATATTTCTGAATGTGATTAGGACTTGGGTTAGGATTTTAGGGACCCTTAAAATGATTACATGATCAGCCTACACCATATGCAGGTTTCAGCAGTCCATAAAAGCAGAAGGACTGTTATTCCTTAAAGACCTTGTCATCTGAAGTGTGTTTGATTTTATTTCTACTGAATTTAAAACAGGAGTAGTCTGACACAGGCTATTACAGCTGTTTACTGGCAAAATCCTCTGCATGTGGAAATTGAAAGTGCATGGATAAGATGGGCTATTCTTTTCCCTCTTTACTTTTCACATTTTGGTATGCAGTCTCATGCTAAAGTCATTTAAATTTACTTTCTCTCATCACGCTACTCTCAATACACTTGACGAAAAAGCAAAAACAGAATTAGCCTTTTTTTGCACATCTATTAAAAATGAAAAAACTCAGATATCACTTTGACAGTAGTCAGACCCTTTGCTGTGTCACTTAAAATTCAACTCTGGTGCCTCACCTTTGTTTTGATCCTCTTTGAAATGTTTCTTCACCTTGACTGGAGTCCACATACATATCATTGTTTGGGCATGTTTTGGAAAGGCATACAACTGACAATGCATATCAGAGCAAAAACAGAGCTATGAGGTTGAAGCAACTGCCTGTAGAGCTCAGAGACTGGATTGGGTTGATGCACAAATCTGGGGAAGGCTGCACCAAATTTCTGCTTCATTAAAGGTTCCTAAAAGCACAGTGGCCTTCATAGTTCTTAAATGGAAGAAGTTTGGAAAAACCAGGACTCTTTCTTGAGCTGGCCATTCAACCAACTGACCAATCAGAGGAGAAGGGTCTTAGTAAGAAAGGTGACCAAGAACCCAGTGGTGACACACACACGAGAGACTTCCAGACAGACACCCATCACTCTGATCTGGGCTTTATGGAAGAGTGGTTAGACAAAAGCCTCTCCTCAGTGAAAGACTCACAAAAATGCACCACCAACTACCTCTAAGTGTCATGTCTTGAGAAAACCAGTTACCGCTCATCACCTACCTACTGCTATCCCAATGGTGAAGTATAGTGGTGGCAGCATCAGGATGTGGGGATGTTTTTCGGGAGCAGGGACAGGGAGACTGGTCAGGATTGAGAGAATGCTCAAGTACAGAGATATTCTTGATTAAAGCCCATTCCTGAAGATTCACATTCCAACAGGACAAGCACAGAGCAAAGACAACCGAGGAATGGCTTCTCGCAACAGTTCTGTGAATGTCCTTGAGGAGCCCAGTCAGAGCCCTGACATGAACCCAGTCAAATGTCTGAAGAGATTTGAAAATGGCTGTTCACTGACGGTCCCCATCCAACCTGACAGAGCTTGAGAGGATCTGCAGAGAAGAATGGCAGAAAATCCCCAAATCCAGGCGTGCAGAGGTTGTCTTGTCATACCCAAGAAGACTCAAAGCTGCCAAGTGCTTCAGTTAAGAACTAAGCAAGGGGTCTGAATACTTAGTAAAAGTGGTTATTTCAGTTTTTCCTCATTAATAAATTAGTTTAAAAATTCTAAAACTTAGTTTTCACTTTGTCATTATGAGATATTGAGCATAGACTGACGAGAAAAAAAATGAATTTAAACTGGTAGCATAGAAATTTAACATACAATGGGAAACCTGAATGCTTCTTGAGTGCTCTATATACTGTATGTCTATGTGCACATTGTTTTCCTGCCCAATTAAGGTAAATATGATAACTCGAAAACCCTCTTTCTGTCTGAGAGAGACGTGCCTTCTGCAATAACATCTGGCTAACGTGAGGTGTGTTTTTCACCAGTTTCAACCTTTTTTCTTATTAAACATTCACTTGTGCAATGTCTTGCCACAGCCCTTGTGATGTGTTTGCCCATCTTTGTGTGGATTTGTGGGATTACTAATGTAGACTAATACCAAAATGTGAATTATTGCATTCAGTGAACATCGTGCATTTAAAAACTGCATGTATATTCAAACAAAAGTAGATCTACTTATTCTAATGTTCCCTCACAGAGCATTCAATATTGATGGGTATTCATGTTGAATAGTTTAATATATGGTAGCTCCGTTTGTGTCTATAAACTCATGCTTTACATGCAAAACATTTAACTTTTGCATATACAAACACCCAGCTATAAAACTGAAAATACTCAAGTAAAGTAAAAGTATGGCACGTTTGAATCAATTGAATTAAATAAATGATCATAAATAAAGATAAATAGATAGATAAATAAATATCTATAACAAATGTATTTGACCATTAAATTGAATAGCATGCTGTTATAGCCAGGCTACAACATATTGTTTCTTCTTTTTTTCATAACTTCACTGTGCATCACACTGACTGCATTTTACAACATTAAGTAGAAAAGGTCTTCTTTTTTCCCACTGAGATTCAGGGGATTCAGCAGAGTTCACCACAGGAAACTTTCACCGACACAAGCGCTTTGATTTTGGCCTGCAAGATAAGGTGTTGGCTCCCTCTGCTGGATCAGTGAGTTCATAACCATCGGTGGCATGGAAATCGGAAAGGTTAGCGTATCGAGCGTGCATTAAAGCCTCTTATTTTCTATATTTTAAAAAAAATAGATTTCTGGCAAAGATATGCCCAGGATTGACAAAACGAACATTTCAAATTCATCGTAACGTTAACTATATAGCGATGTTGATATTGTCATGTCATGTCGTGTTTTTTTAAATGCCGAGATATGCCGCCGTAATTATAAAACCTATAGACATACCATATTTGATCAAAGTACGGCAACTACTTTAGAATGTAACGTTAAGCGTACGTTTGACTCATTGAAACACTAAAAAGTCAGGCAGCTGGAAGGACAGCCCTTGGAGGTCCTAAAATCCTTTAACGCGCACATGCGCAAAAGAAAATTTCTCTTTCTCGGTGGACGCAATGGCGGACGTAGAGTGAGTGTTTTTCGCTGTATTAAAATCTAAGCACATCGACTGTTAAAATGCTTATCTTTGCTCAATTTACACCCAGAATACATTGTTTAGTTCACATACATCACAACTATGTTATTATTGCTAAAGATTGTGATTCTTATTGTTATTACAACTACTTAATGTTAACCGTGTAGCTAGGTAGTAGTGTACAACATGGCTGTCTTCGAAACCTCCATTCCTCCAAGAAGTGGCTAGTTTCTGTGCAAATAAAGACAATATAGCTCTAAGTTAACTATTAAGATGTCGATTTGTAGGCTGTGGTTTATACTTTAAGTAAATGCCGGCTCAGAGGGGCACACACAACTTGTGTGGAAGCCGGTTGTTAGCAGGCGAGCAAGCTAGCAGCAACAAGCGGCGGTGATGGGATGTGTAAACCTAGTAAGTTAGCCGTGTGAAATTTGGCTATAATATATATTATCTTACAAAAGAGTCATTATGTTTTGTATGTTTTCAACAGAAAAAAGGTTCCCGCGGTCCCTGAGAGCCTTTTGAAAAGGCGAAAGGCCTTCGCCGCCATGAAGACCATGCGCGTGAAGAAGATGCTGGCTGAGAAAAAGGTTGTTTTCCGGGCGTGTATATGGCTCTTTCAAACAACAAATGTTTGGCGTATAAGTGTTTATCAATGTATAGGGCCATGTCTATTCCTTGAACCGTTTGAGAATATATTAACGTTACGTTGTTTTCATAGGCCCGCAAAGTGACCAGGAAACTGATCTTCAAGAGGGCCGAGAAGTACCACAAGGAGTACAGGCAGATGTACAGGCGTGAAATCCGCCAGGCCCGCACTGCTCGCAAGGTGGGAAACTTCTATGTCCCAGCTGAGCCCAAACTGGCCTTTGTCATCAGGATCAGAGGGTGAGTAGAGTTTATTTGGCAAAAAAAAATAGTGTCCCTCTTGTTTGACAAAATGTTAACAATTACATGAATTGCAAGACTCCCATGAAGATGCAGTATGATCAAGAGTGGGGGTGAATTTTAAGAAGACAGTTCCATTTAGTATTACCTAAATATGGTTAATATAGCAATTCATGTAAATGTGCTTCAACATTTGTGGTTAATGATGCACACTCTTTCCCCGACATATCGACTATGGTGAAACAGATGTGTTGAAATAAGCCAATTATAGTCTGAAACCACAAGCGGTGCTCTAATTTAAAAACCTTGACTCTGGTAAACTGTATGCTAATCCACATCATCCTTGTTTTTTCTAGTATCAACGGTGTCAGCCCCAAGGTCCGTAAAGTCCTGCAGCTCCTCCGTCTGCGCCAGATCTTCAACGGTGTGTTTGTCAAGCTGAACAAGGCTTCAATCAACATGCTCAGGATCGCCGAGCCTTACATTGCTTGGGGGTAAGGCTCTTCTTCTTGTTGTTATACATGACACATCTAAATCAAAGTTTGTCTGGAATGTGGTTAATGATGCTGAACTTTTTTCCCCATCATATCGACCATGGTGAATACTGACTGAAACAAAGCCAGTTTTGTCTGAAACCACATTCTGTGACATAGGTACTTGATAAACAGCATTTGTACTTGTGTTTTGGCAAAATATTAAGTTTGTTGCTTTTGCTGTATCGTGGTTTATATATGAACACACTTAGTGGTGTGAATTTCCCGGGGGCAAAACAGCTTTTAATAAGGATTGTAGCATCAATTCTCAAAACATAAAATCGTGACGATGATGCTTTGCATATGCTAATGTACTCCTGTAGCAATTTCCTAAGCAGTTTACAATAAAATGTCAGACTTAATTGAGGGCACTCGAAGCATGGCTACTCAGTTATCTCTTGAATAACTTATGAGTTACAAAAAAGGTGAATGTTTCTAGTCTGCTTGTTTATCTGCTTAGTTGACCTTTTTATAAAGAAACAAAGCTTAATAGTGGCATAGATGTGGATACTGCTTTGCTCAAGAAGACCTTAGTAGCTGCCTTGTTTCTGTGTAACCATAAGCCTTTCATCTCTTATTATTACATCCAAGCTCTTCCTGAGTGTAATGGGAGCACTAGTGTGCAGTTGGTTGGACCCATAAATCCTGTACTGCAATTGAAACATTAATTAGGTTTTGTCTTGCTACATCTGAGAGATGATGCCACTACCATGCAACTCTATCATATCCGTATATATCCAAATTCATATTTCATAGCTGGGTGAAAAAAAAAAAAATGATAGGTGCTGTATCATCTGCAGTTGCACAACAGTTGTTGGATCTTAGTTTAGACTCAGCTGCTGTACTGTTCTCTAGACATTGAAATTCAGGCATTTTGCACCTCTAGTTACAACCTAATCAGCACTGTCAGAGCAGGTACTTTGCTGGTTCAGAGCACCGGTGGATTAAGATAGCTGCTGTGTTTTCAAGATGAGCTCTTACTAAGGCTAAGTTTATGGGTTTTTTAAAAAATAAATACTGACAATGTTTTATCTAGATTGAATTTTTTAACATTGTCCTAACAAAGGTGGAGTAAATGAGATTGAGGGGAGGAATTATGTGGAAATTCTGAAGTAATGCTGAAAATATCCATATGCAAACCTAAATATATTGTGAACTATGTTGCTCAGACTTGATTTGAAATGTTTGACTTCCTGTTCTTGTAGATACCCCAACCTGAAATCTGTGCGTGAGCTCATCTACAAACGTGGCCATGGTAGGATGAGGAAACAGCGCATTGCCCTCACAGACAACGCTCTGGTGGAGAAGGCTCTCGGTATGTTGTCGTTTTACCATTTACTTATAAAGCCAAGTTCTACATAGCACAGTGCTGAGGTGCATGTATGACATGACTACTGTTGTAGATTAAAAAAACTGATATAATTTCAGGTATTATAATGTATTTCTCATTGCTGTGTTAAACCTTTTTAAATCCGGAATCAAAGTTTAATAATCTGCTGTCAGACTAGGTCACGATGGTGGTTAATGATGCACACTTTTTTCCCCGTCTTATCGACTGTGGTGAGAAAACTGAAAACTAAGCCAGTTGTGTCTGAAACCACTTGCCAGTCTGACTTGCGCATTAAGACATTTGTATTTTATGTATAGATAACTTTCACCCTTGCTAATAAGGCCCGTTTTGTTCTACCTCAAGATGGCAAGATGAACTGTTGCATGTTAACTTCCAGGATCTGTTACACTTAGATAATGTGACATCTGAATTGTCAAGATGCAATAACTTCCTGCCAAACCTTTTGCTGACAAGCAAAACCAAAATTGCCAAAAACACAGCTTTGGACCAAATATTTTTTCAGTTGGTAACATGGGTTGTTACAACTACAAGTGTGTGTGTGAAGTTTAGGTAGTGGAATGAAAACTCTGAACAGCTGAATGTATTTAACACATTGATATTTCATCTGCAGGAAAATATGGCATCATCTGTGTTGAGGATCTCATCCATGAGATTTTCACAGTTGGAAAGAACTTCAAGCCCGCCAACAACTTCCTGTGGCCCTTCAAACTATCATCACCCCGTGGTGGTATGAACAAGAAGACCACACACTTTGTGGAGGGAGGAGATGCTGGCAACAGGGAGGATCAGATCAACAGAATGATCCGGAGGATGAACTAAAATTAAGGTGAGTTGGAGAGGAGGATCTTGGAAGTAGTATAAGTCACAAGATGTGGTTAATGATGCATATTCTTTTTTCCCCATCTTATCGACTATGGTGAAAACCATCTGAAAATAAGCCAACAATGTCTGAAACCACATCTTTGCCTATACAGTTCAGTCTACCCACTACAGATTCATTCTGTGCAAGACACAGGGAGGAATCAATGCAAAGTGAAATCTGTTTGAAACTATTTCAAAAGCTGATCCCTAAAGTAATATGGCCAAAATATCTGGAATAAAATGTCAAATGAGTCATGTTAAGTTTCTCAGTAATAATGCTGTTTTTTAAAATCTTTTTCAGGTTTCAAAGGACTCAAAAGTGTACAATAAAAACATGAAAACAAAATCTTGTCAGTGTGATTTTTTTTAAATTTGATAAATCAATGTCACCACATTTGTAATGGCCCTTATCTGTTTTTCCCCTCAGTTTTAATTTGGTGTTGAGCAGCTGTAACTTCCTATTGATTCTACAAATATTAACATATGAAGCATTGGTTCAGCCTGACTTGTAAATATAATGCGACATATGTAGATTGTAAAATAGAGTATATATTTTATGCGTTACTTAAACAAGTAACGCACAAAACCCCATGGTCTTTCCTTTAAGCAGCTAAAAATGAAGTAGCGGTGGCATGTATGGATAACGGATGAACGGGACAATGACCCTGTATTCTCCATGGGATTGTTTTATAATTGTCTTTTTAAATATAACGGAATATCTGCCCCTCAAACTCTGAAGTTCATCCTAAAGTTACAAGATAACTTTTACCAGCTCACGGTCCTCTGTTCATTGTGTGCCTTTTTTTTAACAGCCTGTTTCCATGGTAACGCGGTGACACGAGCGTGTACCACCTGGAGTTGCAGCATAGCGTCGCTGCTCAGTGATGAATGGTTCTGAACCTATCTACCGTTATCACAACCGGGTTCTGTAGTTTTGCTCAGTAACGGGTCAGTGTTTCTTTAAAAAAATGTTCGTATGACTGCTGAAACATGATGACTTTCCAGGTAAACGCATCTCTACCAACAGCAAAGGCTTTAATATCAGACAGGAGCTCAAATCGCAGGCAGCGCGGCCCTGACGCGGCCGCCTACCCGACATGCGGGAACTTAAAGCTGGGAGCGGATGGAGCACAGGCGGCTTTTAGAAAAACTAATAATATGAGGAGGAAATTTCCAGTGACACAGCCCTCGAACAGTGAGTAAGCGTTCCCCGCATATGTGCTAACAGTCATCTCTGCTGTTGCTAGCTTGTCACATGAACACCGTTCTCATCTGCGTTGAAGATTCCGGGGAGGGGAAAACCTTGGTGAGCGGCTTCTTCATCGGAGGGTAAGACGTGTCAACATTTTTCCAAGAGCCAGAGAAATACCTTGGAGTCGAGTGAATGGTTTCATCAGCAAACCTGGTTCTTGGGTGGGGGTGACATTTTTGTTTTCTTTCTACACCAGCATAACGCCAGTATTCTACAAATACAACTCTTCTGGACTCACTGCACTAAACTGACAGAAATATGGTATCCACTGAGTGGTTATATATTTGATGTCTAATGGTGTCACTTGATGAAAGATCCAAGATAAATAGCGTACAGACATTGCATACACTGCGTCATTATTCTGGGTGTTATCCATCTTTTTAACGTGTGCAGGTATTGCTGTTTTTAATTGTCTTTTTCCCCATCCATTATTAGGTCACCTTACTTGGCCAAAGATGACAAGCTGGGATCAGATAACAACAACCCGGAGGACCTCTGTGGGAGACACTTTCTCTTTGATAAAAAATGTAAGAACTGCTGAATAATTTCTTTTCTCACTCAGAAATGTCCAGTTCACGTTTGATCTAAAACGGGTTTAAAAAAAAAAAAAACAATTGAATTTGTGGCTTGGCTCTGGATTGTAACCTGACAGCCAGCAGATGGAGTTGTCAGCATACATAATGAGTACAGGTGCTATTTCGGCGACTGCAGGTGTAACGTTATACAAATCAGCCACAACAGTAAAACAACCTACCTAATGCATGAACTTCAAGAACAGACTGTTCACTTGGTGCCTCATATGTCCCACCCCCTGACAGTTGCCTCTGCAACAACATAATCAGTGTTATTCAGCTCCCCTGCACCTGTTGGTGGTTTTAATGTTGTGGCTAATCGGTGTAGATGTGTGCGAGCAATTTACAGGCCTTACTGCTTCAGAGTATTTAAGAAAGCAAAAATATTTGTTATTTCTTTAAGTATTTTTTAAAAGTATCCTCTTTGAAAATGATATATCAGCTAATAGTTCTGGATGGCAAAATAATTTTTAGTTGCAAGGTTAGAGAGGACCAGAACTGTGATTCCTCCGCTGCCAAGAGACTTCCATGTGCACAGACCTGGCAACCTGCAGCCCCTCAGCCTCTCCAAGGAGTTTTCCCACAGCCATGCAGGGCGACCTTTCACCTTGGGGTAAGTGGAGGATTAATGTCACTCAGTCCTGTAGTCGTAGCTGTACTCTTCATCGCATATTTCTGGAGACAGCTGCAGCAATTGCACTAATTATACTGAGCCGCTGTTCCGCTAATGACAAGTTAAAAGAAAGCGAACAAAGAAGACGGCAGCCATTCACAATTAATATTTTGACATGCATAATTTATCCATCACAAACAGAAGTTTTCCAGCTGATTGCATTCAATATTCATGTTATTTTGGGTGCATGAGCATAGCTAAAATGTCATCATTTTTTTTGCACAACTGTTCCCACAGATCATCCATTTGTGGGGAAAAAATATTTTAATGATGCCTAAATGTTGAAAATCAGACAGCTGGCTTTGCTTTCACATAGTACTTAATGCTATTCATAGAATATGGGAAATACCCATCTTGTGTTTTCGCATGAAAAGTTGGACTAATGCTGAAGCCAAATGACACTATCACACCAGCCATGCTGCACTTTGTTTCATATGTTAGTGATATGTCCTCAATTCTGTCTTCCAGCTGCCCTGAAACATATGAGCTGAACACAAGTCCAGCCATCCTCTTCCCCTCTACTTTAGTCCTCAGTGGCAGAAACACCTTCTCGGTTCAAAACTGCAAGCTCATCAGGTATTTTTTTGGCCTGATAAACTAAATTAGACCAAGCCGGTCAATAGTTCTCTCGATTATTACTCAGACCCATGCCTCTTCCATTGTCCTTCTCTTCCTCAGGCCTAAGGTGAATTATCCAAGCTCCAGCCTATTGGCTGTTAAAGACAACCAGAAGAGTGAGTTATTTCTTTGCTTTGGCTGTGAAGACAAGGCTTTTTCTTTTCCCCCCCACACTGAGGTATTTGTTGTGGTCTTAACACGTCGCATCAGAATGCCCTGTCTGTGTTGCAACAGAAACGGAGAGTCTGTCAAACCATACAGGTGTTTTTGGCATGGATTTACACATAATTGTAGGGGATTTTCCTTCTTCAAACAAGAAGCACATATCATGGGCCTCATGATTGTCAATTCAGGGTACTTTGTTGTTTTCTGCTTAATAACAAGGGGTCACATGGAGTAAGGCAGCGAAACTGCCCCATTTTAATTGTTTGCTACAGTTTGAAAGTGCTTTCTCATCACACCACCTCTCTTGTGATGTGTTTCCTTTTAGTTTTAATCCTTTACACTGAAGTCACTTCACAGTCACTCTTAGGGTTTTTTGAGAAGCAGACTGTGATGAGGCAGAACAAATTACTCAAGACTTTACTTTCCTAATTGATATTCCTTGTTTGATCAATACCACTCACAGAATGAGCAGGCGTAGAAAGCAGGACAGACATGTTTTTTTTAAGCAATGAAATAATGCATGGTTTGTGCAACAGGGCTGTGAACGACCACTGTGAAAATGCCCCATATACTTTTTTTTATTTGCAGTGTAAATATCACAGTATTGCAGCATAGATTTCAGTCTAACATCTGTTATTCTCTCTCCCATGCTTTTCTCCACAACTGGTACTTTGCCATTCCTCTCCTTGGCTCTTGCCATGCAGGCCAGTCCTATCCAGACCCAGTGGTCGGAGCAACTCGCGCTTTTATCCACAGGATTTCTGAGCTCTCCTCTCTGGAGGCTGAGACGGTGAGGCAAGAAAAGCTCAAGAAATTGAGGAAACCTAGAAAACCTCCATCCTGACAATCACCTTCTTCCCAGGCACACTGGTCAAGGAATAAAATTGTCTGTGAGTCAGTGCCAACAACATCCAAACAAAGTAAAACATACAGAGCACCGTGCTCATTTCAGTGGCTTGTTTTAACAGCTTGTTTGTCCTCAGTAACATTAGTATCCTGCTTAACATGGCTGGTCTTCACATTTTGGTATTCCTGACCTGAGCTTCACTTCTTCAGTAACCAGATAAAAAATATGTCCAATGGTAAATTGCAGCATTAAATGCTAATGATGAGTATTTAATATATTTAATATTTTCATTTATGACTCACAAGCTTTCCAGTTTCCCACTTGACATCTGCATAGTTTTCTCACCTTGGTAATGGCCTTTATGTAATACTGCCAGATTTTTTGCTGTATCATCAGTATGTTTCAGATGCCGCCTCGCTTGAATCTCATCACAGCAGTATTTTATTACAGTATTTCAAGCATTGCACTTATATACTAAGTGAGCTTTGTTAAGCAAGTACAATATCTAAACATAGGCTATATATTAGTTATTAGCTGAACTATTATTGTGCCTTGTAAAATGTCTTCCTGGAATTAATTAAACGCATTTATTTTTCATATCTCAAGAACTTCTTCCTCTTTCGTGAATCATATTTTTTCCCAGCTTCCACTGAACATAGGCTAATGTCACATTCTGTACACAACACATCGACTAGTACAGGAATCAAAATGCAATGTAATGCAATGCAATGAAACATAATCTGCATTCCATATCTACAAAACAGACAATTTGTGCCCCCAGATCCCAGAATGTGGTACTTTCCCACATAACACATTGTTTTGTTGCTGTATAGAGGGCAGCTCACGTCCCTGAATAGTCTTGTTCATTGTATTTGACAAAGACACCAGTCAGAGCAATTGTCTTTTTGTTTAGAGAGAAAGGAGGACTTTATTATAGGACATTATTTGCTGTTACTTGAAGGTTTAGCAGATGGTTTGTCATTTGGGCTCTTTTTTGTGTATTATAGATCATAACTGGTTAAAGGTATCAAGCCAGATGCCACAGCTGCAACAAGCACAGCCACTGCCTGAGGCAGCAACTCTTCAAACTGGGATACTGTACAAACACCAGGAGATGGAGAGGACGAGGTTTTGACAAATTATGGAAACCTACACGAAAACAATCATGTAAGACATACAAGTCAAATTCAAAATTATGTTTTTTGAAAGACAAAATAGGATTTCACACCCCTCTAAGCTTTCATCTTTTATGCTGATTCAATATTTTAACACAAAATCCTTAAAATTTCACCTGACATGCATCTGTAAATAATCAAAGACAGGAAAAGAAAAGAAAGATTATTCAGTATGTCCAAAGTAAAGTTTTTTCAGCTGCTCCACTGAGGTCGTCTTCAATCTTACCCAGTGCTAATCAGTACAGTGTTATAAGACAAAGGCAGGATGGCCACTTCAGTGCCATTTGAAGGATGATAGTATCCTGCAGTGTGTTACCGAGATCATTTAGAGTGCAGGCCAACGAATGACAGATCGAGGCTCCTTCAGGATCTGAAAGGCTTTCAAGCGAAAGGTTTTTGTGGCATTGTTGTTTTTGACATTTCTATTTGATTAAACAAAGTTGAGACAGGAAAGACGGAAAAGGGAGGGGAGGATAGTCAAGATAGTCAACAAAGAGTAGCAGCAGTCATCAGGATTCACATAAGATCAAGGATTTTGGCCACTGGGCCACTTAGAAACCCAGCTGTCAACTGTGTTTAATTTCAGGGAGTGTCTCCGAAAGCTCCCTGTTGATGTTTTCAAACGTCAGGCAGTGTTTGTATCCACCCATCCCTTTCTGTGAAATTTGTGAGGTGTGCATTACAGGGACACACAGTGACCTAGAAACACAGAACCATCCCCTTATTCATGCTAAGTGAAGGGGCTGTATTCACACTCAAATGTAGGCCGGGTCTCCCTTTTCTTGCAGGGTTTTTACCGCCCTTTTCAAGTGTACCGAAACAAAATGACCTGGAACAAACAATCAACAATGAGGTCTTTAATAAAAGCTATTCTTGGGCCTGCCAACTAGTGGTTTATCGTTTCACTGTAAGTCCATAAAACTGTTAACCGGGACAGTACCCGACCGAGAGTACAGTACTAATTTTAATTGGCCAATTTCAACAATTTATTGAGCTGGAGATGCCAAAACTGCAAACTTATTGTCGCCTTCTTCACAGGTACAGTTGAGCTCAAAGTGCCTTTTCATTTTTTCAATGTTTAGTGAAAAGTTATTTTGCTTCCAAAATCAAGCTGTTTAATATCATAAATGTAGGGTTTTACTACAAGAAGTAGCAAGAGAGGGAAGAGTATTTGCTTAACCAGTGGCATAGTGAAGCCAAGTGGTGTTACTGTTTCACCTGACTTGATATTGTGCCAGTAGAGTCCATCAGCAGGGACCAGAGAATGTAGCCTGTCTGCCAAATCACAACTTTGCCAGAACCTCAAATCAAAAATGCCTTAAATATGTTTGGGTCAGTATGAAAGGAAAAGAGCCAGCTTGGGTCTGAGGATAAAGATCATATTTTATTACACAGGATAAAAAAAATCATGCTGATGATATGTTTGCTCTATACTATGCTTGTGCTTGAGCTGAATTTAGATTGAAGTACAGGGATTTAAATTTTAATTTATGTCAAGTAAAATCAGATGAGCATATCTAAAAGAACAGCAGTGACTTCATTGTTCTACAGCTTAGAACAAATTTTAGGCATTAAAATAACTGAAGTAAAACAATCAATTAACATTTTAACCTGTTTTTATCATGACATTAAAAATTAAAGGGGGCCCAAAGACAGTTCCAAAAAGGTGGGTCTTTAGCTGTGATGTAAATGTGGTGTTAAAAGGTTTGGATGTTGGGAGGTGAGGGTATCTGAGGAGAATGAAGATGTAGGGTGGTACTAAACCTTTAAAAACAAAATCAATTCTATATTTTACTGGTTACCAGTGGAGGGAGCCCACTACAGGTGAGATGGGGTGTTTCTTCTTTATACCAGCAGGGAGACTTGCTGAAATGTGCTTGCTATAATAAAGCGTGAAAGTCTGTCTCTAAAACAAAGTAAAGATTATATTTTTGCTATTGACTTTATGTGGAAAAAGCTGTTTCCAAATGACATGTTTGTTTGTTAAATTTTAACACAAATCAGCTAATAATAAGTGCTTATGTTTAACTTTCATTTAGTTCACAGAAGTTTTTTGGCCATCCAGCATGTTGGAAACAGGATAGAGGCTTGGGGTACACCACCTGATACCCCCACCCCAGTAGGTGGATTTTGTTTTCTTACAACAGAGTCATGCTCGGTGTTTCCTTTAATTTCAAGACTTTGAGCTAAGCTAATCAGTTGCTAGATGTTTGACAGTGTTATTGCTTTTCACATCCAACGCTTAAAGAGAAAGCAAGAAATAAAATAAAACAAAATAATAGACAATTTAAAAAAATAGGTGAGCAATGTCTCAAAGTAAATCAAAAATCATTTTCCACAAAATTAACAAAACAATCCAATAAAACAATTTAAAAAAATCTTTACCAAGGCCCTGACTTTCCAAATGATACATTCCGCCTCTGTTGTTGTGAAACCAATTTAGGCTTTTAAAAAAGCTTGTTAAAAGACCCTTAAAGATAGATACACCATGATCAAAAACATGCAAGCATGCTGCAAGTGTCAACAGGAACCCCTGGTCCAATAGTAATTTCTGTTTCTGTGTATTCAAGTAGGGCATCCAGAGGTCAAATCTTTGTCTTTGCCATCATATAAACACAGAAGAGCCCAAAACTATGTCAGCTCTGTGGCAACGGAGCTAACTGTTGTGTATAATTTTCTTTGTTTGTGCTATCTGTCTTGAACCTCAAGTTGATAAAAGAATAACCAAGATAACTGGTATCATGTAAGAGTGTTTGCATACAAGTTTCTACTGCTGACAGGTTAGTTTTTGTTTTCCTGCCCTAAATTCCCTAACCTCAAACAGTTATTGCTAGTTATGAGAGAGATTTGACACGTTTGCTAGCAATACACAAGTCAAAGCTTTGCTGAGAAACGCAGCAAAATGATTTTTAGTGTCAGTCCTTGATGGAAAGCTTTTGTGTTTTATATGTATACACTTTGCCCTTAGCAACACACACACACACATATATACTCACAAGTCTGCAGGCCTAACCTTTCCACTGTTCCCTGACATTTCACAATATGATTTATGAAATCCACCGTGATAGATGCACCCTCTCTCCTAGTCGTTATCATCCCCCAAAATTTCATCTTTCCAAGAGGCAGGGGTCAGTCCCACTCCCCTCACACACATCTTGCTTCATCTGCCTGCTGCTGCCTAGAATATCTGCATTGATTTACATACATATGGAACTATATGTCAAGATAGGTGAATGATGAGGGGACAGTTATCAGTGATGATGTCAGGTACTGGGCAGGGGAAAAACTTTTATCAACATCACTGTCCATGTTGTCATTGCACTGGCATTGCTCCAAGGCCTGTCAGTTAGCAGAGCTAATGCTGTAGTTTTATCAGTCCTCTCAGAAGGACATTATCCATAAACTATCAAGCAGTAATGACCTGTAATAAATTAAGCATTATTAGTGCGATGTACTAGATGGCTCATCATCATAGATGTTCACGGAAGAATGATGTGAGAAACCGATTCAAGGCCACGATGTAGATCCTCAGGTACAGAACAGGCACTGCCACATGCATGTAAATATGCATGTTTTACTTGTAGCTTTCTGTATTCTTTCCACCCAGATTCAACTGTTCAGTCAGAGTGATTTGTTTCCCAGATTGACCTCCACCTAAAAACTGTGACTGCGTGACACTAACCAAGTCAAACATCCACCTTCTCAACTCATTATTCAAGAAATACGATAAAAGGCTCCCATGCAGACATGGCAGACAGCAGAGCTATAAATTTAAAGGATAGTGGACAAAGGCTTCCATTCATGAGACAGAAACTGACTCATCAGCAGGAAACAGACTAAGCCTAATTAGTCTTCAATAGAATATTTGCATAAGGTTAAATATCTTTGAGGTCATGTTACTTTTCTGTTGATTTCTCATTTAGGATTTAATGGGCTTTCATTTTACTTTAGAAAATGTGAAGAAAAGTGTCAACTCGAAAAGTGGAATAAATTATAGTAGAAGGAATTAATGTCGATCTTCTGTGTAGGTTGGTTGACCTTCTGTTCTGTATAATTCTGTGTCGGTGATACAGAGAGGGTGTTGTCATGGTCAGAGATGACATCATCGGCGTACCTGTGCACTGTGTTGCACGATGAAAAGGTTAATTCTAACATTTGTCAACAAAGGTGAAACTATAGCAACCCAGGTCACACGTTACCATGGGCACAGGCACCATTTGCATTCCCCATGTGGGCGAGAAGGAGCTAGACTTCACCGTACTGTCTCCTTAATGCCTTGTGCACGCAGTAGCGCATGCACACCTTCATTCCTAACTTAATCCAATCAGTATCTCTTTGTATATGTATGCTATCTCTGCTCTTGTGTTTGTGTAGCATGTGATTGTCATGTATTCAGTCTCTGACGTGGCAGCTTGTGACAGAGTTTGTAGACCACAAATACTGTTTTAAGACACATAAACGTGGTCTTAATCCCCCTTCCTCTCCACTCACATAGGCTAAGGAAACTGCAGGCAGGGTGTGTTTCTGTAGGAAGGCTGATTGTCTTTGACAAGTGCACAGTAAGGGCAGGAGGTCCAGGTTTGGGGGCCTGTCAGGTGTAAAACACACAGGCTTTGATGTGCACTTTCAGCATGCTGAAACCATAGCAAACTGATGCGGCTGTAAGTCTTGCATCAGCGGACAGATTAAATCAGCACTGAAAATACACTGTGTGTGTGTGTGTGTGTGTTAGTCTTAGCAATGTTTCAGGGGCGTCCTGTGTACAGAAACTTAGATATTACAAGACTAACTTACAAAATGAGATTTCCACCATTTAAGGCACAGAAATCTACTCAAAAGGAAAATGCGGTAACATAATCCACAGGCAGGATTATATCATCATTTAAAAATACATCATATTTAATATCTGTAGATGAACATTACCAAAACACAGTGCAGTAGCTTTACTCCTGAGGTCAGTCTGGGTCCAGCCTCCCAAAACTTTTAATATACACTGATTCAGATGCATGCCCCTGCGTGATGCTGCTGCTGATCATTATGGTGAAGATGAAGGCTATTACTGCCGCTTGACCTACCTGCTCTGTAGCGAGAAAAAGAATCAAAGAAAGGACCCCCCTTTGGCTCTTCTTTTTTGAGACAGCAGAGGCAAATTATTGAGAATATTGCAAATATCTGCATTTATAGCTGTAGGCATGAGGAGGCCTTATTCTGCAAAAACGCTCCTCCTTTGTTTCCCATGAGATGGTGGAGGAACTGCTCAAATAAAAGCTGACCTTCTTGGGAGTTCACAACATCCTCAGACATTCAGGCATCTTGAGGAAACACAATGGTGAAAAATGCTTCTTTTTTTTGTCACTGCCCTGCAAAAATAGTTTGTCTAATTTAGCATATTATTCATATGCAGAAGTATTGATTTGGTGCTGGAGAGCTTTCATCTGAACATTAGGTTTTGCAGCGATCTGGACAATTTAAACCACAGGGATTTAAGTGTAAAACCAAAAGAAGTAGCATTTGCTGTATTCAGCATTTATAGCTTGAAATCTTTGCAGAACTGCTTTCTCCTTTAACCACGTCTCAGTTTTTGCTAGCAGCAGCAGATATAATTATCCTGTTAATCATTCAAGTGTCAGCAAGCATCCTAGTGAGATAAAGTAATTAGCCTTGCAAAGACTGTCACGGACAGGCCTCTGCTGATTTGCGTTATAAGAAATTGATCTGTCATCTACCGCTCAGAAAGAGAGAGTTACACATTAAGTCCACACCCTCGTTTGCAAAGTATGATATCCCACTGTTTGTAGTCTATTTCTTGGCCACAGTTGTTGGCTAATTATGTTACCTTGTAACAGAACCAGGTTGGCTGTTTCCTTATGTTTTCAGTGTTTATGCAAAGCTAAGATAACCAGCTGCCAACTCTAACTTCAGCTTTATTGTATAGATATGGGAGTGGTAAAGATATTCTTGTCCAACTGTCTGCAAGAAAGTACAAAAATGTATTGCCCAAACCAGGTAACTATGAGAAAAAATAATAATGATAAGAAAATACTGTAAATATCCAACCTGAAACTGAAAAAAATCTTTTCTGAAGTATTCAGATTTATGCTCGATTATAGGAACCTGAACGAGAAAAGAGAAAAGGGAGAGAGGTGAGAACCAAAGGGTGGCTTTACCACATTCAGCGGGCTTCCTGGCACAATTGACTGGAGACCTGCCAACTGCTCACATTCCTCCCTTTCTTTTAGGATTCAAGGTCTGCCCTGCCGAGAGTAGCTGGACAGGACTTGATACCAGGGTCACAGTAATTCTGCACGGAGATGGAAAGGACGAATAAGATAAACAAGAATGAGTCAGGTGAGAAAGAGGTGAGGGATAGAGTGTGAGAGAACAGAAGCGGGAGGGGGGGCACTCACCGGGTCACCCCTCCCTTGTCCTTATTGTCTCCTCCCGTGTGTGATCGGCTGGAGGGAGGTGCTCGGCTGGGAACGGCGGGGTGAGAGACAGAGAGAGCTCTTGAGGGAGAGGGAACACACACAACAGGAGAGACATTGGATTCTAGATCAGAGCAGGAATGGGTTGTTCTGTCCTGTAGACTGCTCCACAGACCTGTTTTCTGGAGGGGAACAGAGGGGCTGGACACAGGAGACGGACACAGGAATTCCAGGTCACAAGGGTTCCTGTGGTAGAGCTCGGTCTCGGCTGTGTTGGGCTGGGCTGGTATTCCAACCTCTCCCTCTTGCGGTCATGAGCATGACAGGGGTTTGAGTAGGGCGAGAGCAGGAGTAAAGATCTTCAGAAGAGTAGAGCAGTGTGTTTACTCACTAATCTGGGGAAACTAAGAGGCCAGTGTTTCATTTCAGGGGTCTACTTCTGGTCTGAGTCCCCCTCATGATGGGATCCTCCGCAGAGTTTGCCTGGGTACTGCTGGTGGTTTCCATGCTGGGAGAGAACTTGGTGTCTGGAGGTTGTTCAGGCAAATGCTGCCAGGGCAGAGACTTCAGCTGTCTGACCACCGACTGGAGGATGGATCGCGTGTATGGGACATGCTACTGTGACAAGGGCTGCGTCAGGACCAAGGACTGCTGCTTCGACTACTTCACCGAGTGCCCAGGTAAGGAATGAACGGAGGGGCCTCCATGAGTGTAAATGAATCATGAGAGGAAGTACTGTTTGTTTTTGTTTTTTTTGCACACACCCTAACTTTATGATACCTGTGTGAGATAACCTGAACTCTGAATAAAGATGGATTGTCCTCTATATGTTCCAAAATTTTCCATTCAAATTAGCTTGTTTGTACACATTTATCTTTGCAGTTGTGAAATCCTGCCATCTCTAGTGTTTAGTGTACTTCTGTAGTGCAATGGCTGCAGCATCACAAAAACAATAAGCAGCATGCCAAATAACCCAGGCAGCCTTGTCATCTAGCCTCGATTCAGTGGGCTGGCCCACATAACAGCGTTAGTCCAAATATGTGAAGAATGTGATGCTGTCAATCAGTTGTAGCAATTACAGTTCCAGTCAAACAAGCCGAGCGTACGTAATATGTGTTATAGGCCAGTAGTCATTAAATCTGCATGCTTAATACATCAAAGCTTGATCATCAAGCACAGAGAACAAGTAAAAAAACAGTACTTGGTTGCTAACTTAGACTGTTCTCCAAGCACTTGTAGCAAGAACAGGAAATGTTAATTCGACCAGTCTTCATCAATGTATTGCTGACTGAAAGGTATTTTTTTGGATACTTAGCTCAATTGCTCAGTTTTTCACAGTAAAATTTGAATTATGCTGCATGCAAGCCTGCTGCAGTCTTTTACTGTTGTTGGCAAATTGTCAGTTAATATTAGGTCCAAGAGTTTCATAGCAGTTTGATTGTTTGCTACCACAGAGGATATCCTGTAATAATGTTGTCCAACATCCAGCTCAGGACTGTGTTGTGAGCGACTGGAGCTTTTGGAGCGGCTGTGCAAAGCCCTGTCAGCCATCAGTGCGAATCCGCGTCCGTCACATAGAGCAACTGCCCGGTAATAGCGGAGAGCCCTGTCCCAGCCTGGAGCAAAGAGCCGGTTGCAGAGAGTACAGAGACCACCAGGGCAACTACTGTGGCCTCAACTCAGGTATGAAAACACACACATTCCCTGGGTTTTAATATATTTTATTTGAATATTTCCCTGTTTTATCTTGTTTGTATGTCAGTGAGTTTGCATACTTTGTTTCTCTTGTCAGGTCCTGCATTCATCACCAGCATGGAGTTTGGCAAGCAAAGGACCAAGCACGACAGCTACGGAAACCCCCTGGACCCTGGGTAGGTTTCATATTGGGCTCCCATAAAGCCTTCCTAAGTACTATTTGAAACTGCACATGACCTCAGGTATCTTTAAATTCAAAGAGTTGAAGAGTTCAGGAATGCTGCCGGGGGATAACTTCATTTTAGCATTATGCTCTGTAACCCAAACCATTGAGAAAAAAATAGATAACATGCCAGCTTTTTCCCCATCTGCATCAGCTACCAGTAGGTGTTTGCTCACCTGTCGGTATGTCCACAGACCATTAAATGTAGCAGTGCTGAGAGACCGCCCACAAGCCTTTTGATATGAAGCACACAGAGAGATGGAGTCTTTCTCCTTTTTTGGCCCTTACAAAAAGAAAAATAGGAACAGAACACTCCCGAAACACCCAGGTTTTAATGCTGTATCATTCAGGTTCCAATACTGTGTTGTTTTTTGGCCCATTCTGTGAATCTAAAAATAAGTCATGAAAAATGTCATTGTATAGCAGGTATTAAAAAGTACCACTGGCTGATTGATTGGTTATATCTTGGGGTTACTCCTCTTTTCATAAAGCACCAGCGAAACAAATGATATCACAAGCTGAGCGATGTCATCCTATTGTGTACATTAAATGTTTGCCTTAGTCCTCCATTTTAATTCATTGGTAATCGTATCTTAGGAATGACTGTGTGAGCCTCACAACCCTGTCCCCCCTACTCCCCTCAGGTTCTGTGTGGAATTCACACTGGAGTCCCGGACACCCCACTGCACCGTGGAGAACCGGCCACACACACACTGGATGCGCTACATCACAGAAGGCTTCAAAGTGTGTGTGGCATGTGAGCCTCCTGCCATGAGAAACAATAGTGGCAGCTGCCAAGGAGACGGCCAGGAATCAGACAAGTATGAATTTGTAAACTTTTGCATGTGTCTTCATTTCAGCTATGTTGTTTAACCTTGAATCTACACAGGAAATAGATGACTTCAGACCAAGTCACCTTACCAGGACCAATTGGAGCAGGCTCCCACCACTGATAATTACACTTACTTGTGAAAGCCAGAAATCAGTAAAACGGTGTTGACATCATGTACTTGATGTGAATATGTGAAACAACGTATCCATATTGGTGTGGGATTGTGTTTGCAGAGACGCTTTACTTCACTGGCAAACAGTTGGCAGCCCTCAGTGCCGCGGGACATGGAAGAAGATCCAGAAAACCCAGCAGTGCGACTGTCCTCCACAACACAGCTTCATCTTCATCTGATCCAGAGCACCAAATCTCTGATCTGGTGTCCACAGAAAGACTTCAGGAGCAGAGTTCCCCGTGTCAGTGGAACTGAAAAAATTGTGCTTTGAATTTGGATGCCTGGACATCGCAGGCTTTCAGTACTAAGAAGAGACTAGACACTTGATGGCGGTGCATTGCGATTACCGGTATGTCTCTAACAAATAAGCTACACGTTGATTTAAAAAAAAAAAATCACTATGCACATTTCTATTGTTTTTTATAATTTTTATGTGTAAAGTCACTGTAGTATAGTATTTCACCCTTTTCAGTACACATTAAGCACTCATGATATGATTTTGTAACTTTTTAGTATAATATTTTGCAAAACAATTTACATTTGTGACTTCATTGTGTGCCCCAGCTCAGAAGAGACAGCCAAGCACATTCTTCGTTGTGTGCAGCTTATGAGGACATTTACTTACTTCACTTTACTAGGTGCAAACAAAACAGCAACAAAGCAGAACACAGCTGATAATTTAATGATTCCAACATTTTATCCAATTGGTTGAAATTAATGAAATTAAATGAGTGAAATAGCTAATCCCATTTTGCATTCTAAGGAAACTGCTAAATTGTACAAGTTAGTCGCACAGTTACAGCTCAATAATCAAACATATCTACATATAAACATATGGAAAACAATGTAAATACAGAAGCCCAATTGATTTTTTGGTATTGAGTGCCCACTAGTGGTATATTTCCTTGGTGCAAATAGCAGCTGCTAAGTATAACATGCCCATAACTTAAAAGGACTATTTCAGTAAGTAGAATATGTCGGCCATTAAGTCAGTGATTTTACTTATAGGCAGACTGTGATGTTGCACAAGTCAAGGGGCCACTCCCCCTCTTCAGTCAACTTCATGTGCCCTCATTAAAACTCTCCAGCGGTCTGGTTCCAGTTTGTCCTTCAAAATTACACTCTATTAATATGCGAGACTACTTCCCCTGGCCGTGACGTTTAACACCATCCTTTAGGTATTTGTCCAGCTGTGGGGTCCATTTCTAAAAGCAAAACAGAAACATTTGCCCCAAATAAAAGGCAGCACTTTAAATAGGCCTGTTTATATTTACTTGATTTAAGATTAATTAACTGGAAACAGTACTGAACAAGCAGTGTGGTTAAACTTACCTGACATGGTTTTCTTTTTCTTTGGATCTCTGAACTGTCCCCTGACTTCTCAGATATTGCCTCTGATAACTCTTATGGTGGGAGGATTAACATTCATTTTAGCTTTTGTTCATTCTTTAAAATATGTAATACAGAACACATGGTATTTCCAGAAGTCCTGTAACATCAAATTAATTTTGTACTTAACAGAAATGTCAGAGGCAGAGGAAAAACAAAACTTTCCATTCTTGGACAGTCTTCTGATGAAGTCACGAGGCTTTTTACAGGAATCAGGTATCCATACATCAGTAATTTTAGTTGAGAGAAGTTTCCATTTTATTCTCTGGGAATGCACTAGTGACAATATTATTGTTTCTTATTACACATAACGCCTTGTATGTAGTGTTGCCAAATTTCTACCTTTATCCAGAGCCAGCAAAAAACAACAACAAAAAAAGTCGTATTGAAAAAACATATTTCAACAATTATTTTGACTGACCTGAAGCTTACAGAGCTCCCCTTTCTCTGGGAAGGACATACATATACATGGATATTGTTCAATACAGAAAAAAGTGGATCATGCATAAGTGTCAATAAATATTATTCTATGACCTTTTTGGCATTTTAGCACCTATTATGCTGTTATGCTATGGAGTGTTCATAAAACACTGTTCTTTGATGTTCTGATGCATTTTTTGGCAGTTTTAGACATTTTAATTTTTTCCATTTTTTGACTTTTTTTTGCCATACCGCAGTTTGACGATTTTTCAGTTTTCATGACATGCTATTCTATGACCTTTTTGGCATTTTTAACACCTATTATGCTATGGAGTGTTCATAAAAACACTGTTCTTTGATGTTCTGATGCATTTTTTGGCAGTTTTAGACATTTTAATTTTTTTCCATTTTTTGACTTTTTTTTACATACCATGGTTGGCGATTTTTCAGTTTTCATGACATGCTATTCTATGACCTTTTTGGCATTTTTAACACCTATTATGCTATGGGTGTTCATAAAACACTGTTCTTTGATGTTCTGATGCATTTTTTGGCAGTTTTAGACATTTTTAATTTTTTCCATTTTTGACTTTTTTTACATATACCATGCATGTTGACGATTTTTCAGTTTTCATGACATGCTATTCTATGACCTTTTTGGCATTTTAGCACCTATGCTATGGAGTGTTCATAAAACACTGTTCTTTGATGTTCTGATGCATTTTTTGGCAGTTTTTTGACATTTTAATTTTTTCCATTTTTTGACTTTTTTACGCCATACCATGGGTTGTTGATTTTTTCAGTTTTCATGACATGCTATTCTATGACCTTTTTGGCATTTTAGCACCTATTATGCTATGGAGTGTTCATAAAACACTGTTCTTTGATGTTCTGATGCATTTTTTGGCAGTTTTAGACATTTTAATTTTTTTCCATTTTTGACTTTTTTACCATACCGCGGGTTGGCAATTTTTCAGTTTTCATGACATGCTATTCTATGACCTTTTTTGGCATTTTTAACACCTATTATGCTATGGAGTGTTCATAAAACACTGTTCTTTGATGTTCTGATGCATTTTTTGGCAGTTTTAGACATTTTTAATTTTTTCCATTTTTGACTTTTTTCCGCCATACCATGGGTTGACGATTTTCCAGTTTTCATGACATGCTATTCTATGACCTTTTTGGCATTTTTAAGCACCTATTATGCTATGGAGTGTTCATAAAACACTGTTCTTTGATGTTCTGATGCATTTTTGGCAGTTTTAGACATTTTTTAATTTTTTTTTCCATTTTTTGACTTTTTTACGCCATACCACATGGTTGGCGATTTTTCAGTTTTCATGACATGCTATTCTATGACCTTTTTGGCATTTTAACACCTATTATGCTATGGAGTGTTCATAAAACACTGTTCTTTGATGTTCTGATGCATTTTTTGGCAGTTTTAGACATTTTAATTTTTTCCATTTTTTGACTTTTTTTTACGCCATACCGCGGGTTGGCGATTTTTCAGTTTTCATGACATGCTTTTCTATGACCTTTTTGGCATTTTAGCACCTATTATGCTATGGAGTGTTCATAAAACACGGTTCTTTGATGTTCTGATGCATTTTTTGGCAGTTTTAGACATTTTTATTTTTTTCCATTTTTTGACTTTTTTTTTTTACGCCATACATGCAGGTTGACATTTTTCCAGTTTTCATGACATGCTATTCTATGACCTTTTTGGCATTTTAGCACCTATTATGCTATGGAGTGTTCATAAAACACTGTTCTTTGATGTTCTGATGCATTTTTTGGCAGTTTTAGACATTTTAATTTTTTTCCATTTTTGACTTTTTTTGCCATACCATACATGGTTGGCGATTTTTTCAGTTTTCATGACATGCTATTCTATGACCTTTTGGCATTTTAGCACCTATTATGCTATGGAGTGTTCATAAAACACTGTTCTTTGATGTTCTGATGCATTTTTTGGCAGTTTTAGACATTTTAATTTTTTTCCATTTTTTGACTTTTTTTACCATACCGCGGGTTGGCGATTTTTCAGTTTTCATGACATGCTATTCTATGACCTTTTGGCATTTTTAACACCTATTATGCTATGGAGTGTTCATAAAACACTGTTCTTTGATGTTCTGATGCATTTTTTGGCAGTTTTAGACATTTTAATTTTTTCCATTTTTTGACTTTTTTACATACCATACAGCGGGTTGGCAATTTTTCAGTTTTTCATGACATGCTATTCTATGACCTTTTGGCATTTTAGCACCTATTATGCTATGGAGTGTTCATAAAACACTGTTCTTTGATGTTCTGATGCATTTTTTTGGCAGTTTTAGACATTTTTTATTTTTTCCATTTTTGACTTTTTGCCATACATGGTTGGCGATTTTTCAGTTTTCATGACATGCTATTCTATGACCTTTTTGGCATTTTTAACACCTATTATGCTATGGGTGTTCATAAAACACTGTTCTTTGATGTTCTGATGCATTTTTTGGCAGTTTTAGACATTTTAATTTTTTCCATTTTTTGACTTTTTTACATATACATACATGGGTTGACGATTTTTCAGTTTTCATGACATGCTATTCTATGACCTTTTTTGGCATTTTTAACACCTATTATGCTATGGAGTGTTCATAAAACACTGTTCTTTGATGTTCTGATGCATTTTTTGGCAGTTTTAGACATTTTAATTTTTTCCATTTTTTGACTTTTTTACCATACCATGAGTTTGACAATTTTTCAGTTTTCATGACATGCTATTCTATGACCTTTTTTTTGCATTTTAGCACCTATTATGCTATGGAGTGTTCATAAAACACTGTTCTTTGATGTTCTGATGCATTTTTTTTGGCAGTTTTAGACATTTTTAATTTTTTCATTTTTTGACTTTTTTTTTACGCCATACATGCATTGATTGGCAATTTTTTCAGTTTTCATGACATGCTATTCTATGACCTTTTGGCATTTTTAGCACCTATTATGCTATGGAGTGTTCATAAAACACTGTTCTTTGATGTTCTGATGCATTTTTGGCAGTTTTAGACATTTTTAATTTTTTCCATTTTTGACTTTTTTTACCATACATGCAGGTTGACGATTTTTCAGTTTTCATGACATGCTATTCTATGACCTTTTTGGCATTTTTAGCACCTATTATGCTATGGAGTGTTCATAAAACACTGTTCTTTGATGTTCTGATGCATTTTTTGGCAGTTTTAGACCTTTTAATTTTTTCCATTTTTGACTTTTTTTATTTTTACCATTTTGGCGATTTTTTTTTTTTCAGTTTTTTCATGACATGCTATTCTATGACCTTTTGGCATTTTAGCACCTATTATGCTATGGAGTGTTCATAAAACACTGTTCTTTGATGTTCTGATGCATTTTTTGGCAGTTTTAGACATTTTAATTTTTTCCATTTTTTGACTTTTTACGCCATACCATACATGGGTTGGCATTTTTCAGTTTTCATGACATGCTATTCTATGACCTTTTTGGCATTTTTAGCACCTATTATGCTATGGAGTGTTCATAAAACACTGTTCTTTGATGTTCTGATGCATTTTTTGGCAGTTTTAGACATTTTTAATTTTTTCCATTTTTGGACTTTTTCGCCATACCGCGGGTTGGCGATTTTTCCAGTTTTCATGACATGCTATTCTATGACCTTTTTGGCATTTTTAGCACCTATTATGCTATGGGTGTTCATAAAACACTGTTCTTTGATGTTCTGATGCATTTTTTGGCAGTTTTAGACATTTTAATTTTTTCCATTTTTTTTTGACTTTTTTCCGCCATACATGCAGGTTGGCGATTTTTCAGTTTTTCATGACATGCTATTCTATGACCTTTTGGCATTTTAGCACCTATTATGCTATGGAGTGTTCATAAAACACTGTTCTTTGATGTTCTGATGCATTTTTTGGCAGTTTTAGACATTTTAATTTTTTTTTTTCATTTTTTGACTTTTTTACCATATACATGGGTTGACGATTTTTCAGTTTTCATGACATGCTATTCTATGACCTTTTTTTGGCATTTTTAGCACCTATTATGCTATGGGTGTTCATAAAACACTGTTCTTTGATGTTCTGATGCATTTTTTGGCAGTTTTAGACATTTTTAATTTTTTCCATTTTTTGACTTTTTTTATATACCATGGGTTGGCGATTTTTCAGTTTTCATGACATGCTATTCTATGACCTTTTTGGCATTTTTAGCACCTATTATGCTATGGGTGTTCATAAAACACTGTTCTTTGATGTTCTGATGCATTTTTTGGCAGTTTTAGACATTTTAATTTTTCCATTTTTGACTTTTTTTCGCCATACATACAGGTTGGCATTTTTCAGTTTTCATGACATGCTATTCTATGACCTTTTTTTTTTTTGGCATTTTAGCACCTATTATGCTATGGAGTGTTCATAAAACACTGTTCTTTGATGTTCTGATGCATTTTTTGGCAGTTTTAGACATTTTAATTTTTTCCATTTTTGACTTTTTTTACGCCATACCATGGGTTGGCGATTTTTCAGTTTTTCATGACATGCTATTCTATGACCTTTTTGGCATTTTTAGCACCTATTATGCTATGGAGTGTTCATAAAACACTGTTCTTTGATGTTCTGATGCATTTTTTGGCAGTTTTAGACATTTTTATTTTTTCCATTTTTTGAATTTTTTTTTGCCATACAGCGGGTTGGCGATTTTTCAGTTTTCATGACATGCTATTCTATGACCTTTTTGGCATTTTTAGCACCTATTATGCTATGGAGTGTTCATAAAACACTGTTCTTTGATGTTCTGATGCATTTTTTTTTAGCAGTTTTAGACATTTTAATTTTTTCCATTTTTTGACTTTTTTTGCCATACATGCATGGGTTGACATTTTTCCAGTTTTTCATGACATGCTATTCTATGACCTTTTGGCATTTTTAGCATTTTAGCCTATTATGCTATGGGTGTTCATAAAACACTGTTCTTTGATGTTCTGATGCATTTTTTGGCAGTTTTAGACATTTTAATTTTTTCCATTTTTTGACTTTTTTACCATACCATGGGTTGGCATTTTTTCAGTTTTCATGACATGCTATTCTATGACCTTTTTGGGCATTTTTAGCACCTATTATGCTATGGGTGTTCATAAAACACTGTTCTTTGATGTTCTGATGCATTTTTTGGCAGTTTTAGACATTTTAATTTTTTCCATTTTTTGACTTTTTTTGCCATACATGGGTTGGCAATTTTTTCAGTTTTCATGACATGCTATTCTATGACCTTTTTGGCATTTTTAACACCTATTATGCTATGGAGTGTTCATAAAACACTGTTCTTTGATGTTCTGATGCATTTTTTGGCAGTTTTAGACATTTTAATTTTTTCCATTTTTTGACTTTTTTTTACATACATGCAGTTGACGATTTTTCAGTTTTCATGACATGCTATTCTATGACCTTTTTGGCATTTTAGCACCTATTATGCTATGGAGTGTTCATAAAACACTGTTCTTTGATGTTCTGATGCATTTTTTGGCAGTTTTAGACATTTTTAATTTTTTTTTTTTGACTTTTTTACATATACATGAGTTGACATTTTTCAGTTTTTCATGACATGCTATTCTATGACCTTTTTGGCATTTTTAGCACCTATTATGCTATGGGTGTTCATAAAACACTGTTCTTTGATGTTCTGATGCATTTTTTGGCAGTTTTTAGACATTTTTAATTTTTTTCCATTTTTTGACTTTTTTTTTCCATTTTTTGATACCATACATGGTTGACGATTTTTCAGTTTTCATGACATGCTATTCTATGACCTTTTTGGCATTTTTAGCACCTATTATGCTATGGAGTGTTCATAAAACACTGTTCTTTGATGTTCTGATGCATTTTTTGGCAGTTTTAGACATTTTTAATTTTTTCCATTTTTTGACTTTTTTTTACCATACATTTTTCCAGTTTTTCATGACATTTGATTTTTTGGGTTTTTCATGACATGCTATTCTATGACCTTTTTGGCATTTTTTGGCACCTATTATGCTATGGAGTGTTCATAAAACACTGTTCTTTGATGTTCTGATGCATTTTTTGGCAGTTTTAGACATTTTTAATTTTTTCATTTTTTTTGACTTTTTTTTTTTTTGGCATACATGAGTTGACATTTTTTTCAGTTTTCATGACATGCTATTCTATGACCTTTTTGGCATTTTTAGGCATTTTAGCTATTATGCTATGGGTGTTCATAAAAAACACTGTTCTTTGATGTTCTGATGCATTTTTTGGCAGTTTTAGACATTTTAATTTTTTCCATTTTTTGACTTTTTTTACGCCATACATGCGGGTTGACAATTTTTCAGTTTTTCATGACATGCTATTCTATGACCTTTTTGGCATTTTTAACACCTATTATGCTATGGAGTGTTCATAAAACACTGTTCTTTGATGTTCTGATGCATTTTTTGGCAGTTTTAGACATTTTTAATTTTTCCATTTTTTGACTTTTTTTTTTTCATACCATACCATGGTTGACGATTTTTCAGTTTTCATGACATGCTATTCTATGACCTTTTTGGCATTTTAGCACCTATTATGCTATGGGTGTTCATAAAACACTGTTCTTTGATGTTCTGATGCATTTTTTGGCAGTTTTAGACATTTTTAATTTTTCCATTTTTTGACTTTTTTTATCATACCGCAGGTTGGCAATTTTTCAGTTTTTCATGACATGCTATTCTATGACCTTTTTGGCATTTTAGCACCTATTATGCTATGGAGTGTTCATAAAACACTGTTCTTTGATGTTCTGATGCATTTTTGGCAGTTTTAGACATTTTTAATTTTTTCCATTTTTTGACTTTTTTTTTTTATACCATACCGCGGTTGGCGATTTTTCAGTTTTCATGACATGCTATTCTATGACCTTTTTGGCATTTTTAGCACCTATTATGCTATGGGTGTTCATAAAACACTGTTCTTTGATGTTCTGATGCATTTTTTGGCAGTTTTAGACATTTTAACATTTTTAATTTTTTTTTTCATTTTTTTTCTACTTTTTCATTTTTTACATACCATGGGTTGATAATTTTTCAGTTTTCATGACATGCTATTCTATGACCTTTTTGGCATTTTTAGCACCTATTATGCTATGGAGTGTTCATAAAACACTGTTCTTTGATGTTCTGATGCATTTTTGATGCATGCATTTTTTGGCAGTTTTAGACATTTTTATTTTTTCCATTTTTTGACTTTTTTACATATACCGCGGGTTGTATTTTTCAGTTTTCATGACATGCTATTCTATGACCTTTTTGGCATTTTAGCACCTATTATGCTATGGAGTGTTCATAAAACACTGTTCTTTGATGTTCTGATGCATTTTTTTTGGCAGTTTTAGACATTTTTTAATTTTTTCCATTTTTTTTGACTTTTTTTTTTTTACATACATGGGGCAATTTTTCAGTTTTCATGACATGCTATTCTATGACCTTTTTGGCATTTTAGCACCTATTATGCTATGGAGTGTTCATAAAACACTGTTCTTTGATGTTCTGATGCATTTTTTTTGGCAGTTTTAGACATTTTTAATTTTTTCCATTTTTGACTTTTTTTATACCATGGTTTGACAATTTTCAGTTTTCATGACATGCTATTCTATGACCTTTTTGGCATTTTAGCACCTATTATGCTATGGAGTGTTCATAAAACACTGTTCTTTGATGTTCTGATGCATTTTTTTTTGCAGTTTTAGACATTTTAATTTTTTTTCCATTTTTTGACTTTTTACGCCATACCGCGGTTGGCGATTTTTCAGTTTTCATGACATGCTATTCTATGACCTTTTTGGCATTTTAGCACCTATTATGCTATGGAGTGTTCATAAAACACTGTTCTTTGATGTTCTGATGCATTTTTTGGCAGTTTTAGACATTTTAATTTTTCCATTTTTTGACTTTTTTATACCATACCATGAGTTGTAAATTTTTCAGTTTTCATGACATGCTATTCTATGACCTTTTGGCATTTTTAGCACCTATTATGCTATGGAGTGTTCATAAAACACTGTTCTTTGATGTTCTGATGCATTTTTTTTTTGGCAGTTTTAGACATTTTTAATTTTTTCCATTTTTGACTTTTTTTTGGCAGTTTTAGACCATACCATTTACATACATGGTTGACAATTTTTCAGTTTTCATGACATGCTATTCTATGACCTTTTTGGCATTTTAGCACCTATTATGCTATGGAGTGTTCATAAAACACTGTTCTTTGATGTTCTGATGCATTTTTTGGCAGTTTTAGACATTTTTTAATTTTTTCATTTTTTGACTTTTTTTTTTACATACCGCAGGTTGGCGATTTTTCAGTTTTTCATGACATGCTATTCTATGACCTTTTTGGCATTTTAGCACCTATTATGCTATGGGTGTTCATAAAACACTGTTCTTTGATGTTCTGATGCATTTTTTGGCAGTTTTAGACATTTTAATTTTTTCCATTTTTGACTTTTTTACGCCATACCATGAGGTTGACGATTTTTCAGTTTTCATGACATGCTATTCTATGACCTTTTTGGCATTTTAGCACCTATTATGCTATGGAGTGTTCATAAAACACTGTTCTTTGATGTTCTGATGCATTTTTTGGCAGTTTTAGACATTTTTTATTTTTTCCATTTTTTGACTTTTTTTATACATACCATGGGTTGACGATTTTTCAGTTTTCATGACATGCTATTCTATGACCTTTTTGGCATTTTTAACACCTATTATGCTATGGGTGTTCATAAAACACTGTTCTTTGATGTTCTGATGCATTTTTTGCAGTTTTAGACATTTTTATTTTTTTTCCATTTTTTGACTTTTTTTGCCATACCGCGGGTTGGCGATTTTTCAGTTTTCATGACATGCTATTCTATGACCTTTTTGGCATTTTTAACACCTATTATGCTATGGGTGTTCATAAAACACTGTTCTTTGATGTTCTGATGCATTTTTTGGCAGTTTTAGACATTTTAATTTTTTCCATTTTTTGACTTTTTTTACCATACCATGGTTGGCGATTTTTCAGTTTTCATGACATGCTATTCTATGACCTTTTTGGCATTTTTAGCACCTATTATGCTATGGAGTGTTCATAAAACACTGTTCTTTGATGTTCTGATGCATTTTTTGGCAGTTTTAGACATTT
>JAFBJZ010000634.1:600000-1022179 GCA_016785225.1 Psettodes erumei | reverse complement strand
TTGTCTTTGATGTTTTATCGCAGTTTTAGGTCAAAAAAAAATTTTGACATTTTTGACTTTTTTCGACATACTAAAGTATGACTTTTTTTATTTTTTCGTTTTCAAAAAATACTACTGCCTAATGACCGTTTTATGCATTTTTGACACCTATTATGCTATGGAGGGTGTATTAAACACTTGTCTTTGATGTTTTATCGCAGTTTTAGGTCAAAAAAATTTTTTGACATTTTTTGACTTTTTCGACATACTAAAGTATGACTTTTTTTTTTTTTTTTTTTTTTTCAAAAAATACTGCCTAATGACCGTTTTATGCATTTTTGACACCTATTATGCTATGGAGGGTGTATAAAACACTTGTCTTTGATGTTTTATTGCAGTTTTAGGTCAAAAAAAATTTTTTTGACATTTTTTGACTTTTTCGACATACTAAAGTATGACTTTTTTTTGCATTTTTTCGTTTTCAAAAAATACTGCCTAATGACCGTTTTATGCATTTTTGACACCTATTATGCTATGGAGGGTGTATAAAACACTTGTCTTTGATGTTTTATCGCAGTTTTAGGTCAAAAAATTTTTGACATTTTTTGACTTTTTCGACATACTAAAGTATGACTTTTTTTTTTTTTTTCGTTTTCAAAAACTACTGCCTAATGACCGTTTTATGCATTTTTGACACCTATTATGCTATGGAGGGTGTATTAAACACTTGTCTTTGATGTTTTATTGCAGTTTTAGGTCAAAAGAATTTTTCACATTTTTTGACTTTTTCGACATACTAAAGTATGACTTTTTTTTTCATTTTTTCGTTTTCAAAAAATACTGCCTAATGACCGTTTTATGCATTTTTGACACCTATTATGCTATGGAGGGTGTATAAAACACTTGTCTTTGATGTTTTATTGCAGTTTTTTTAGGTCAAAAAATTTTTGACATTTTTTTTGACTTTTCGACATACTAAAGTATGACTTTTTTTTTTTTTTTTTTTTTTTTTCAAAAATACTGCCTAATGACCGTTTTATGCATTTTTGACACCTATTATGCTATGGAGGGTGTATAAAACACTTGTTGTCTTTGATGATTTATCAGTTTTTAGGTCAAAAATTTTTTTTTTTTCTTCCTTTGAATTCCCATTGAAGTTTCGAAATCAAACAAACGAGCGCTTCATCAGAGACGGAGTGTATCGTATCTCATTGTAACAGTCCTCCTCTTCTTTCCCCTCCCTCCACCTGCCATCCTGCCCCGTGCGACGGAGCCACAGCACGAGCACCAGCATTGCCAGCAACACCAGGCTCATGGACAAGGTCAGCAGCACGCCCTGCAGAATGCCCGGGGACCTGTCTGGGGCTGCAGAGGATGACATATCATTTAAGGTGACCTCAGTGAGAAGAGGTGGAGTGGGACAACGGGTGAGGAAAGCGGTCCTTACTGCTGTAGATGGACAAATTGACATAGCAGTTCTCTGTTCCCAGAAGGTTAGTGGCAGAGCAGCGATAGAGGCCAGATGTCTGAGAGGACACATTGACAATTTGGACAGAGCCTGAAAGATCCCCTGAGAGAGACAAAGAGAGACATTAAATTGCCAATGTGGTCCCCAAATTTTAGTGCACTAAATTTAGTGCTGGATTACCCCTTTAAAAATCTCTTTAATATGTTTGTGTGGTGCTGACCCTCCATGTTGATGGGAAGTGAGATCTCCTCTGGATTTAGTTTATCCCAGTGGATATCTGGGGTGGGGATGCCCTCTTCCACTGAGCACGACAGTGTGACACTTCCTCCAACAACAGTATCTCCATCCCGCTGGCATACAGGCAGTGAAGGAGGTGCTGCAAAACCAAAACACTGGATGAACCTCTGAAAGGACACGGTGCAGTGGTAATCTTACCGATTTTGCCAATTGGCAGTGTCTGTTGATGAAACAATTCTAAGATTCCTTTAGTAATATTTCTTGTTAGATGTGGAGACCAACATGCATATCCTACCTGATAATGATAGTTCAATGTCGTTTGTTGTTTTTCTCTTTCTATTAAAACTTGTGGAAGTTTTGAAAGCAGCAAAGCTAATGGGCAAGATGGACTGTGAAGGCCATCCATGTTTTTTTTGTCCCATTCATTAATGTGATGTTAATTTGTAGTAATTAGTTTTATCTAGCACTGCTAAGGTCTGAATTACCAACCAGTGCATAATCGGAACACAAAGTGAGACAGATAGATAAGACAGATAAGATATTATTTGCCTGTTTGAGCAAATATAGTATATGTATCCTTTATTTGCACCTTCTCTAAAAACGCCCATTGTGTATTTGAATGGCATAATATACTTAAAGCTCCTAAGACACAGTTGCAAGTAAACCAAACAAGTCTCAACCTTAAATAATACATATACACATCCCTAATTCACAGTGTATTAAATGGTGAGGTAATGCACTTGCCCAGGACACTGAGCACCAGTTCTCCTATGCCAGGATCTGCTGCCTCTGGTGGGTTATTGACCATGCAGCGGTAAATACCCGCATCCGATTCTCTCGTGTCGTTCAGGATGATATCTGCACTCCAGGGAATACCTGCAGCATGTGAAGATGTTCGAGTATTCTTACAATTTTAAACTACAAAATACTCAGGGGACGCAACAACATTCTGTTTTTTAAAAAAAGAGGGTTTTCACTGGTTATAATACCTGTGAACCCCACTCTGCCAATGAGGGAGGGATCTTCAATCACCTGTCCATGGTCGTACACAATCACCTGAAAGTGAGAGGAGCCAGTAACACGGTAAGTAGTTTCAGACTTACCGCAAGTGCTGGTTTAAGGTGGATGTGGGCATGATGATTGGTGTATGCCTGACATATCCGTTCAATTAGTAAGGCTACAGCTTGTTGCTGCATGACTGGTGATTGTATTAGGATTCAAACCTGTAGTGGGGTTTCTGGGCTGGAGAAGGGAGCCAGAGTCCAGATAACGTTGAGTCTGGAGAGAGGGCTGGAGGTGAAGAAGGAGCATGGCAGGATGATTAAATCCCCTCGAACCACCTCCAGACTGGTTTCCCTCATGGTTACCCTGAGTGCGACTGTGTTGATTGACGAGAAAAGAAACTTTGCATGCTTTTCTGTTCGACTTATCTCTTAAATTTCCTCGTTTCATTGTTATTCTAAATTTTTCCAGTCCTTGTTTCCACGCTGACATGCACCACTCCTCCCTCTCCTCCTTCATTACTGAAATAATGACCCCCCCCCCCCACCCACCCACACCACTGGTCATCCCCAGGCCTTTTGTGTGTGTGGGAATTCAGTATGCATATTAGTTCTTAATTACACTTGACAGCTCTGAGGTTGAGCCAAACCAATCACAGACTGAGTGGAACAACAGCTCACTTCACTCGGACATGTTTATGAAAACATACTGTCAATTCACAGCATTGTTTCCATGTAGATCGCCATTAAAAAAAAAAAAAAAAAAAAAAAAAAAAGTACAGTCCGTTGAGAATCTTTCAAACCTAAGAAATTCAACATGAGAAACATTTTTTAGTAAATTTTGCAAAGATGTCTGTTACCTCCCAGTCAGACATACATAATACTACAATACTCAAGGGCTTTAGAGAGAGAGAACTGTGAGTCTGTACTACTTACACTCTACTCTGTAAAATTCAAGTCTGTTGTCCTTTTAAAAAAAATAAAAAAATAGTTAACTAACTGTAAAAATTAACAAATCCCAACATCCACGTGAAGCAGAAAGAAGCAGCGGTTCTCTTCACTTTGCAGATCCCTCAAAATCACTTGAACACTGTGTAGAAAATTACAAAAACATTTTTCATCCCCTCTTGCCGAGTCTGCATCGAGGTTTAAAGCAGCAAATGGGCCGACTCACCGTTCCCCAGAGCAGAGAAACACGCGCACAGGGTCCAGAGGATCCATCTTCCAGAAGAACCCATGGCTGAGAGGAAACACAGAGACAGCCCTCTCTCCCCTGTATACAAGCTGGTGGTGGCCAAAGAACTAGGCATGCATGATTAATCTATTGAGCGCTGCAACCAACCTCGCCCTCCTTTATTTTCATTCTCACTTTATGCCTGTCTCATGGTCCCATTTGAGAATCAAATCTTTTTTTTACACCAAAGCTGTCAGATAAGTGATTGCAGGGGGATTTTTAACATACCCTATTAACTGTTCACATTTAAAATCACGGTAGTGGCAGGTATAGGACCAACTGGTCAGCGTAACGTAACGAGCTGAAGCTGCTCCATGAGAAACATCACCTATTAGGCATTTTCCCATTACGCAGCAGGGCAACGTACAGAACATGATGCACAGCAGCCAGTTTTTGTTGCCATGGATGCAAAAATCCATTCTGCATTTTTTTTTTCCTTGCAAACAACCACTGCACCGAGTGACTAAACAACAAGACTGTTGGTGAATAAGGAGGCAGCCTGAGCCTGCTGATTTAATGTGCATGTGGGTCTTCATGAATCCGCAGTGACAGCGGACCAAGATACTGGGGGGAAATAGATGATCAGGGGTGACTGTGGGTTTCTTTAGAATTAGAAATTCTGAAGCCGGTCGGTACCCTTTCTATTCTCACCTGTTTTAAATGGGTGCCCTTACAATAGGTCTAATTATAAAAGCCGAAGAGCCTGTGGCACGAGGTTGACGTCTCCCAATTTATTCAAATAACAACAAACATCCAGCACCAGTTTTGTGCGTTTCAGCTGTGAAATACAGAATATTTCAAAAAAAAAAAGGTAAATGTTTGACTCTGAGACTAGAAAATAAAACATCCCCACTGAAGACAGAATTGGTAAAACCTTTCGATATTTCCTTTAGGTGTGTTTGTTATCATTTAGGTCTGTACAGCTATTACTTATATGGTGAGGCCTCATCAGATCTCACATATACTGTATATACAGCACTGTGTTCATCCCACAGTGAAGACTATACACACTGTTACCACCAACTCAAAAACACACGGAATATTTCATATGAGTGTGATCACTGAACAGGGAGATTTGTGTGTGTGTGTGTGTGTGTGTGGATCTGGACTCTTACAGACTTCTTGCCATGCTGGAGACCAAATTAACCATTTACTCAAAAGACTGGAACCCACAAATGGCTGCACTTCCGGTCTTTATCACATTCGCACAACATCACAGAATAAAAGTGTGTAGAAACACACACGCACACAAAGAAACCGAAGTCTCGGGATAAACGGACTCGCTGGTTGGGCATGTAACACTTCCCTTTACAAAACATTAGCAATGTTTCATGTAGCCTGTCTCTATTCTGGGGTGCATCATACCTAATTATGGTCTCTCGTGAGATGGGGCCTTAATAAATAGAACAGAAGTGAGACAGCGTGAGGAGAGAGAAAGACAGACAGGAGAGAAAGGACAGACAGCGAGACAGATGGATAGGCGGAGTGAGATCTGCCTCTTGCCCTTCAGGGTAACTGGGAGTGACCTGGTGGCAGGCAGGCCAATCGCAGGAGGATCCGAGCGGGTTCACAACCAACTGGATCACTTCAGCGAGAGGCCCCCCGGCCCACTGCTGCAGTTTTGACGGCAGTGAGTACAGTCCGATCACAACAGCATGGTGACGGGTTTCTCCAGGAACTTGCGGAACTCCGCGAGCCACTGCGCGCCGACCGCCCCGTCCACCACCCGGTGGTCGCAGCTCAGCGTCACCGACATCATGCTGGCTACGTCGAACCTGTTAAAAGCAGGCACGCGCTTTGTCAGATTTCGGGGTTTTGCAACGCTTGTACGTCCGGCTCGGCGTAGTAATGTCAAACACTGACCCTTTCTCATTATCGGCAGGCATCAGCCGTTTCTCTGAGCCTCCAACAGCCAGGATACAGGCCTGAGGGGGGTTGATAATCGCCGAGAAGTTCTTGATGCCGAACATTCCCAAATTAGAGATTGTGAACGTACCTCCCTGGTGGGGAAAAAAAAACAACACACCACAAATGTTTCAGCATGCTAATTCACGAATGCCAAATAAACTCCACAGAAAAATAAGTAGCCCACTCCCACAGAGTTGGATTGATGTGTGCTGTACCTGGAACTCATGCGGCTGCAGTTTGCCATCTCTCGCTTTGGCAGCGAGGGCGGACACATCGGAGCTGATGGCAGCCAGTCCTTTGGTGTGGGCGTTAAACACTATGGGCGTGATCAGGCCGCTGGCCGTGCTCACTGCTATACTCATGTCCACCACGTGATTCCTGGACAAATTCAAATGGGACGGATTCAGATGACAGCTTTGAAATTTGGTCAACGTGACTTTGCTTTTAAACAGAGGAGGGTTGAAAAAAAAGGACTTTGAGTGCCCTCTCCTGGAATTATATTGCATTTACACTTTGAGAGACCAGTGTCTGTCTGAGTCCAATATCTTTTAGACTCGAGGATTAAGAATTTAGATTTTAGATGCAAAGGGGAAGGATGGAAAAAATGCGAAGACGCCAACAACACAAAGTTTGACCAGACAACAACAAGATTTGTAAATCTACAAAGAAAAACTCATTTCCTTGCGCTGGAACAAAATAACATGTACCTGTGTTTGGATCTGCCTATGTATACGTGTTGTACTCACTGGCGGATGACGGTGTCCATCCAGGAGGAGTTGCACTCGGGAACCTTGAGGCAGGCCAGAGCGCTGGCTTTGATGATGAAGTCATTCACACTGAGTTTGATATTCTGGGCTTTCACCTCCTGCGCACAGGAGTTTGACAGACACAGAAAAATAATCGTCTTACTTCAGGAAAAAAAAAAAAAACAGCAACAGCATTTCTGTTCCACGCATCCAAGACTCACAGCGTTGAGCTCTTTCCGAAGCTCGAGCACTTGGTCCATGTTGACATCTACAGACAGATAATAGTGGGGGATGGTTTGCTTGGACTGCATCAACCTCTGAGCAATGACCTGGAGCAGAGACAAATAGATGGACTTCACACACTTATGCACAAATTATCGTAGAGAGGAATGAGGTGTGTTAGTCTGGTCTGTGTTGATAAATGTCTTGGGGCAAAATGTGGAAGTACGCTGGCCACAAGCTCTTTGATACCCCAGTACAGAGGGAGCGTGACATGAATTACGCCCCGACTGCTGTCGGAGGGGCTGGAGCAGGACGGGAGCGTGCGATTGGGCACAATGTACCGCCAGCAGCCGAGGCGTGCGAGTTTCATCCCACCTTGCGGATGTTGCTGATAGGGATGTCCGTGAAGGTCCCAGCTGATGGAGCAGGAGCTGCGGCAGGTGCAGGCGCAGCTGGGGCTGCGGCCGGGGTGGGAGCGGCAGCTACAGCCTGCCGAAGGAAAACAAGTTCATTGGAAATGCTTCACAACAAAACCTTGAGGCACATACTGTTGAGTGGGACACCAAAGTTTTGTTCAAAAGCAAGGTAAAAACTATCAGGATTATTTGGTGTGGATCATTGTTAAGGATGTCTGAACACAGAAAAACACAAATTCCAATTGAAATTCAACTTTCCCACATGTTTGCAAGGACTGAAATTTGTTGTCTATAATTGCACACACCTCAAGGGCTTGAAATTGCTAATTTCGTTGTATACCCAAAGAAATTTAATGACAGGAAAACAAAGCAAAATAGTTGTGTTTCAGAAGCTAGAAAAAGACAATGCTTAGCACTTTCGCGTCATGAAATAAACGGCGATTCATCTATTCAACAACATATTGCTTAAGTCCTTACATATGATTTAACGGGGTTAAACTGGGACGGGGAGTCGTGCACGCAAAAAGAAGTGGGAGCTTCACTTACAGGTGCAGGCTTCGGTGGAACAAAGCTGTCAATATCTTTCCTGGTGACGCGTCCATCGGGACCAGAACCTGGGCAGAAAACAGCTCCATGTATAAAAAAAGATAGTACAGCAAGGCTTTTGCTTTCTGAACGTTCTACTGAGAACCATTTTTTTTTTTTTTTACCTGCGTCTTGGTCACTTACCGCTGACCTGCGCCAAGTCGATCCCCTTCTCAGCAGCAAGTTTCCTGGCGAGCGGGCTGGCGAACACACGCCCCTTCCTGGGTGCTGCCGGGGCAGCGGCTGCAGGAGCAGGACTGGGTGCTGCGGCGAATGGAGCTGCAGCCTACAAGATGACCCCCAAAAAAAATGTGCTCACAAGAGTGACCTTGAAACTGAAAGAGACGATTGTTGCAACACAGTTTACTTATATTTGAAAGTAAAATCTCTGACGTGTCTCACCGGCGTCGGTGCCGGTGCTGGAGCTGGAGGAGGTGTGGAAACCTCTGCCACTCCAGTTTCTACGTAATCCTTGAAGGCAGCGATGTCGCCTTCTTTCTCCACAATGATGCAGAGCGGTGCTCCCAGGGGGACGTCCCGAGTTCCCTCAGCCACCAGGATTTTGGCCAGATATCCCTCCTCCTGCACCTCGAAGCCTACACACCGAAGAGGCCACGCTGAGCTTTTGTTGCAATGCTTCAACTCATGGGAGGAGACAGTTTTGTTTTGGGCGCGTGACGCCCGCAATCACACGTGGCGTGGTGAAGCAAAAACAAGAATTCGTCGACGTGAAATAAAAGTGGAGCAGAGGAAAAGATTTCGGAGGCGTTTACCGATGGTCGCCTTGTCGGTCTCAATCTCAGCCAGCAGATCTCCTTCGCTCAGCTTCTCTCCGACCTTCTTCTCCCAGCGCTGCACTGTTCCCATCGTCATGGTGGGAGACAGGGCGGGAAGTGCGATCTGCACCACACGCATCAGACACAAAATGACTTGAACACTTGAGTTTTACTCCTGGTAACAAGAGCAACCTGGACAGCTGCATGACATCAGAGCGCTTAGGTAGATATGCTAAACACAGCAAGAAAAAAAAAAGCTCTTCCATTGGGAAACAACAATGAAACAGCTGTAAATATTTTTGCTCTTAGCAAGCGAGGAGCTACGAGACTCACCAGAAGTATAACTCCTACAAATGTTGTTTAATCATGAAGATTTTTAATTCTGAAGGCAAAATCAACAAAACTTATGTTTAAAGATGTTGCTTTCACTCATCAAATTTAAAACCTCTGTGTGTTGCCTTCCGCCTGTTCATCGCAGCGTACCCACGGCAGTTGGACATTTTAGGACTTTGTCACTGAATCTATTTAATTAAAAGATAAGTCCGGGTTGCATCACCGGAGAGAAAAATCAAAGTGCCACCAAATAACCGCATTCTGCAGCTCTGCTTTAATACGCCACAGACGCACCGTGATCCCGCCACGTAGAGACCGAACAGACAACCCTGATGAAAACCGGACACTGCGACTGTAAACAGACTCCATTTCACCTGACACCCGACTGTATTCTGTTCATGCACCAAACGCCTACCTTCATGTGCGTGGGATAAGAGCTGCCGGGAGCTGCAGGGGGAGCGGAGGGAGCAGCGGGCGGAGGAGGAGGAGGAGGAGCGGAGGCAGCTGGTGAAGGAGTGGCACCGGCCGCTTTGAGCGAGTCCAACGTTATGTCCTTAAAGGCTGGGATGAGGTCAGGGCTGCAGGGCAAAACACACACGCGCGGATATTGAGTCATAAATACACAACGGGCACGAGCACATCCAGAATAAAGCGCCAGGAACCGGGTGGCGTGTTGACAAAGACAATTTTCTACACTGACTGAATAACAGCTTCACCTGAAAAGTATTTAAAAAAATAATGTGATTTATCAATGAATGATCTACAACCCTAAGGCAGTCAATGTATTAGCATATATGACCAAGAAATTCAATGAAATCCTCATATTTTAGAAACAGAGAATGTTTAACCCTTTTGCTTTAAAAAAAAAAAAAAAAAGAGGAACAATTAACTGATTTTTAAAACAGTCGCTGATTAATTTTCTGTCAATCCTCTATAATCACCTTTTAAATCCAGCAGCTCTGGTGTGATAAATTATCGAGTTTGTACTGTTTTTCATCATTATAAAAGCGCCAAATTGTAAATTCATACAGTAGGTTACTCCTCTCCATACTGAGGGCACTTTGGTCTTTCAGTTTGACACTCACTTGTCAACCGTGATGCAAATTACGGACCCAACGACGACATCTCTGGTACCCTCGGCAACCAGGATCTTTGCCAGGTAGCACTCCTCCAACATCTCAAAACCTACAGTGGCCTTGTCAGTCTCCACCTGCAATGACAGAAGCCATTTTTTTGAAGGTTATCATGGGGATTTTTCCTCCAATAATAACAGACACACGTGGGACTCCTGACCTCAGCTATAAGGTCTCCCTCGCTGATTTTTTCTCCCTCCTTCTTCTCCCAGCGAGCGATTGTTCCCGTCTGCATGGTGGGCGACAGCGCAGGAAGCTCCACCTGTTGAAATGCCAAGAGTTGGAGCGTGAAGGAAAAAGGCGGCTAACCAAATATCAAACAGAGGACCATTCAATTCAAGGACACCAATAGATCACCACTGGAGCTTCATGAGGCGGCGCTGCAAACACTGCAAACGCTGCCAAATGTCAGGTCCTGTGACTGCAAATGTTACATCATCATCAACTCATTCCCTTTGCTCAACAAATGACCCACATACAGCTGCATTATGCCACACCTATCATAAGAATATAAGAGCAACGTGAGAATATATAAGAAATAAATATGTTCCAATTTCTAGATAAGAAAGAGACGCAAGATTTCTGCTACTGCACAACAATCCACCTGCAAATTTGGGAGGCCAGCGTCACACATTTTAAAGGGTGGCAAAACGATTTCCTAAGATTTCATTGTGCAATTCATCATCGTGTATCATAATTTTTTTTTTTTTTTGAGTCCCTCCAACATTTTGTGAATACCGACATTCATAGTATGCTTTCCGAGTTCGCCCACGCTACCAGTGTACCAAATAAGTTTACTCAAGTATCCTTCTTAAGGACAACTTTGAGGTACTTTACTTGAGTGTTACCACGTTCTGCTGCTTTATACTTACACTCCACGACAATTCAGAGGCAAATATTGTGCTTACAAGTTGCTGTTGTATTTTCCATTTGATAAAAGAGAATAACACCAACAAGTAAATTACACAGTATTATTATCTGTTGATATAAGTCTTACAAATCCTTACATAGCAGTATATTGAGTTGTTAAAATGATGTCACACTTTCCTGGATGCAACATTAAAAGCAAGGTACATATTAATAATCCAATAATATAAAATACATTGCTCTTAAATGGGAAATTCTGAATATCCGATGCTTTGGGTATCTTAAGTATCTTTTGAATCAAGTACTTTTAATCAAGTAAAATTGTGGCTGTATGACTTTTCCTTGTCACTGAGTATTTCTACACTGTGGCATTGCTACTTTCTTTTAAATAAAGGATGCGAGTAATCCTCCCACCGTTACACGCCCCACATTCATCAACCCTGCTTAGAGTTAGTATGGAGTATGGACATGGGACGCAGGATACTCACGTCAGTGGGGGAGATGACAGCTGAGATGAATATATGATATATTGGGGGGGACGTCATATTTTGCCTGAGCTACAGTCCTCTTACAGTTCAAAACAGTCTTCATTTTCGCCTCAACCTCTCAAGAAGACACACGAGCTGTTCGATACATCACGGTGCTATCCCGTGCTAACTGGGGAGGTCATGCTAGCCGTAAAGTCGGTGCTATAGCAACAACCTGTCAGGTAGCGTTACCTTCTGGTGCGGCGGCAGGCTGTAGAAGCGCTTAGCCTGACAGCCGGCTCCGAGCTGGTGATCGCGCAGCAGAGACGTTCTGTGGCTGAAGACGGAGCCATGGCACGCTGCCCGCGGCCCCGGTCCGCTGTGAAGCCGCCTCAGACACCCGGTTACGGGCACGGAACGGGAGCCGAGCGCAGCAGGCCCGGAAGGGAGGGCACGGGAACAGGGAAGCACGGAGGACGGCCTGAGCCGCAGGATCAGACGAAGCATCTTGCAAAGGTTGAAACACTATACGGAGCTGCTGAATAATGTATATTTCTCACTCCGGCATCAGAGATACGCTGGCACCGAGTGTCTCCGTGCCCCGACAAGCAGCCCGGTCGTACTCCTCACTTTCTAATGACCTCCTACAGTCCAAAACACACCGCTTTACGGCGCTCCTCCCTGTCCTGCCGCCCCTCAGAAAGAGGTGTCGTAAACGCTGGCTATTCAAAACGTATATCGACAAATGAAGACCACTTTCCTCTATTAAACAAAAGACAACAAAAAAAGAGGATAAATAAATTCTAAAAAAGCAAACGAAAAAAACAGACGAAGCTTTATCGAAGCTTGGTATTCAAAACAATAAAGTCTATTCGAGAACGTAAAGATTATATTTTATTGCAACTATAGCAGTGGCCACACGCTGGCAGTACAGTACTATGGAAACCATAGACTGTATATACGTAGGCCTGACAAAAACCATCATGAGGAATAGAAAAAGCATCCTTCCTCACTGTCTTCCAACCACCATAAAACAACTGAAACAATGACAATTTAAATTAAAAAGAAAACTCAGGTTTTATTTCAAAATGTCTTTCAAACATTCAACAAAGTTTTTTTTGGACAAACAGTATCCATATTTTGTAAAAAAAAAAAAAAAAAAAAAATCAGTAAACTAACAAATGTTAAATAACCTTCTCATCATCAGATCACATTTTACTGTACAGGCAGTTATGGCATTCAAATTGGTTTCAGTCAAAAAGTTGTCTGATGCATATTTCTGCTGGCTTGTTACTGAAGGCAAACAGATAGAAACAGAGTGAAGGAAAATGTGTGATAACTGGTTTCAGTCCTCAAGCAGACACACACACACACACACACACATACACGTCATAAATAGTGGGATGGTCCATTGTTCCTGGACAAAAAGTCCCCTTTAAATCTCTGTCAAATTCACATCTGCAGCATCCTTGTTGCAGGAGCAGAAGGATTCTCATCTCACAAGAATCTCACTTTTAACAAATAATTATAACTTAAAATATTTAAGGATATGGTGAAAGTATTTTTTTACACAAATATACAAATTTTCATAAAGTAAACAGTGCTGTTCACCTGCATTTCTATGTGAACGTCAAAGTTCCAGCATCCTTTCTGTTCACCGGCAGCAGCTCAGTAAGAGCCTCTTCTGTTTACATGCATACTGAAGCTGAAATACATTCAGGAGTTTCTCGTTTTTGTTTTTTGGAAAAAACAGGCCTTTATGTTCGGACATTTTCACATGACCGGCATCCTCCTTTTCACTGTTAGGTGTTACATGTCATTAATACAAAGTAATACTAGCAATAGTAGCACGTATGTGTTTGGGGTATTTTTCAGCAGTAGGTCAGAATGCAGACAAACCGTGTGAGGCACAAGAACAAAATTGATCTTTTACACAGTTTGTCCTTTTTTTAAAGTAAGATTTGTATTATAAAAGTGGCATTTTCTTTCTCGCCCATTTTTCCCTATTTCTTTCTCGAGAAAATAATTCACCTCACATTCACAATAACAACTGAACCGTAACTGGGCTAAAGAACAATTGACAATACACTTGTAACATGTGATGCTGGTGGTGTTTCTTTCAAGACACCATTGCTGCATAAGAAATAAAAAGTGATACTGAAATACTTAAAAACGACTTTGTAATTTTAGTCCTCATACAGAGCTCTGGCCTCAACTAGAGGAGAAACAGCAATACTACTGTGGTTTTATAAATAGTTCATTCTAAGTAATGTTTCTACTTTTGAGTCCAGGTTTTATACTACAGTCAAGGCCCGGCCATAATAAGCCTGTGATGGAGATAGCTTTTTTTTTTTTTAAGGCACGGCGTTTTATGATGTTCTTGACATCATTTGAACATTCTCCAGAGCGAGTCGGGCTCAGAATGGTTAAGTACCAGCTGATAAACCTCAATCATACCAGTCTTACAGCATTTCGCTGAAAAGTGGAATCTCAAGGATTGCCGACTTACGCCTTTTTTGTGAACCGTTGCCTCGATGTGCCTCTGGATTAGAGTAGCCAGGAGCGGCAACGGCAAGTGCCACTCTCAGTTTTAACCTACAATGGCCTGAGACAGAAAAGATAATGGGGTGTTTACAACTGAGGGTGGGGTAAATACAGAAAGCAACACTTAATGATCATGGTATCACCTTTCATCACCCCGGTCCTCTTCTACCCAGGCCACTATTTTTCCTTCCCAGCCTGGAACGATTGCTCCATCCAGATACAACTGCACGCACAAATGAGGACATATTGTTTTACAGCTGCTGTAGGGAGTTTTTTATTTTGTCCTGACTCTGGTACATGAAAAAGACGATTAATGAAAAACCACTGCTAATGTACTTGCATTAGAAGTACATTGCTGCTTTCACACAATAATAATAATAATAATAATAATAATAATAATGATAACTCCACAAAAAGCAATTAAAAAGCCTCCTGTATGCAAAGTCCAGTGTGACACCAGTCTCACTTCTAGTGAACAGAGCTATAACATCTCCCAACAGCCCACAACAACATACACAAAAAATGATGACCAATGTTACCGCCTACAGCAGGTAGGAAAAACTAGACTTGCTTTTAAATGCTTTTCAAGACCTGCAGATATGTTGACAGGTTGGTTCTCTGAAACAACACAGGGTTTTCATTCTGAGTGTCCACCAAATTTACTATCACTGTCCTCTGATCTATTTACTGTCTTTTCCTGCCTTCTGTTACCTCTTCTTTCACAGTGCCAAACTCAGGGTCCAGGGCTTTGAAGTGGTACCGGTAGTTTCCTTCTCGATCCACAGCTGCCTTTACGTCCTTTAGAGTTACCTCACCCAGCCTGCACAGTGATGACAAAGAGAATCATTCATACTGGGATATTTTATATTTCTTGTTCAGTTTGTTTTTATAATTCTATCAGAGTCACTACTGGCTGATGGGGCCCATAGGGCCTGTAGCCTAATTTCCTTTTTTTGGTGAAGTAAGCCAAAAACTGCAACATTTTTATATATTTCAGAAATAAAACACACAGACTAACCTCTTCGGTATATTGATCATGGAAGGTGTTGGGGATTTTCCAGTGAAATAAAGGATTTTTGTTGATGCAGAAGAGCCATTGTGAGATTGACAAACCTCTGTAATGAACAACAGAAAAAACCCTAAACATTCTGTGTATGTGTGCATGAGGAGCTGGGGGTGGGGGGGTAGATGTTAGAACAACTTACTTGTGCAAGACCAGGAGTCAGAGTCTGTGTGCTGACCTTTTCGTCTTGGAGATTTCCCCCTTCCCTGCGGTATTTGGACAAACGTTGAGAGGCTCTCGTGATATTAAATTACTACATTTGAGCAGAAGTCTACGATTTGGAAGTTAAAATCAATTTGGAAATATGTTTGTGCTCACTCAATCAATTACACGGTCAAATCTGATTTTAAAGTGGCTATCGGCACAGTGGGTATCAATTCAGCCTCTGTCATCACCCTAAGACTGGCTTCACATAAGAGCCACGACCATCAGTTCATGTGGCTCCAGTACTGAGTTTCCGACAAAAAAAAGGTTTATAAGATTTAGGTGCGTTTATCCTGGCGTAGCTTTTTTTTTTTTACCCTGTGTGTATGCACAGCGTGCAGTCTGTCGATGAGCGACGCGATGCCCTGCTCCAGGGTGTCCAGTGTGTGGTGCTGAGGGTCGTGGTCTCTGAAGTTGATCCTCAAACTCCTGAGTGCATCTCGAAGCAGCTGAACCTCCTCTGCCTGCTAACAGAGCACAAACACAAGGATGCTGTCAAACGCAAAAAACTGATTTTTTTGACGCTGTACGTTTCTCAGCCCCATCGGACAAACTTCTTTAGCTTACAATGGGTGTGCTAGTGCTTGATGTGCTCAAATTACAGGGTATAGCTTTGTGATGCTTTGTTCGCACCTTCACAAGTAGAAAAATGTAACCGAGCCTACCGACTGAGCAGTCTTATCCACAGGGAAAATACTTACGCCTGACATGGAGGGAGCTGGGTTTCCAGAGTAAGAACATCCATTGTTCTCCGTGCCGGTAGGAACCTCAAGAAAACCAGCAACAACCCAAAAAAAGTGTCAGCTGTGTCATGTCATAGCTGAATTTATAACCGAGCGGCGCAGACTTGAGTATGAAACCTGAAACTTGACTCTTTGTTAAGATGTTGGCTCAGGAAGAGTCAGTAAAGAAATGGTACTACCTGCTGCAGATCTCGACTCAGCAGCTCCTGCAGCAAACTGTTTTTATGATCCAGCTCTCTCTGCAGTTCACTCTGCCGGAGGCACGCAGAAAAAAACGGAGATCAAAACACAAATGGATGTGAAGTGCCCCTTTTTTGACTAAAGCTTAAAATATATTCAAGTCCATGGTTTGGATGGTAAATGTGTCTTGTTTATTGAATGAGCGAAAGGTGCACTCCCTGACGTACCTGCTGTTTTTGGCTTTCTTCGAGCTTGTGTTTGACTTGCTGCAGTATTCTGTCCTTCTGACCCATCTCCTTCTGCCCCAACCAGAGAAGAACGCCCGGGTTCATTATTTAGCATAAACACAATCGACAGATGCTGCGTAACAACCTCGACTCACCTTGCAGTCGCCCCACAGTCTGTTACATTCCTCCAGCTTCCACTGTAGCTCTGCCTACGGTACATTTTCACAGAGGAGGAGAGTTAACAACACACACATTTTGTAAAGCAGCGTTTTGAACATTTTACAATCACTCCATTAAAAAACAGACGTGTCAGAGACAAGCAGTAATATGTGTTTTACGTTCTGGTTGCTGAGTTCATCCTTCGTCATGCCGGCTCTGAGAAGCTCTTGTTTCATCTGCAGTATGGAGGCTTCCTGAGTGCACAGCCTTTGCTGCTGGGCGTCCTGCACAATTTACGGACCAACAGAATGTCGGTAACTTGGCCGGCAACTTCTCTACCTCACAATTACGAGGATGCTGTCTGTCGTACCTTTGCTCCCTGGAGGTTTCTCATCTCCTGCTTACAGCGCAGCAGTTCCCTCTAAAGCAAAGAGCAAACAGCACGCTCTGAATTAAATATTAATCAGCGTGCATTCCAGAGGTTCATTATCTCAGCAAGAGGAGAACTAAGCCTCGTATTCCAAACAAAATAACAAGACAATGCATAATAAAAGTTTGAAAAGGAAGAAATCATACACCTATTTACCTTCAGCTCCTGAGCCTCTTCCATACTCTGATCCAAACGACTGCGAACGACTACCTGGAAAGAGAGCGAAAAAAAAAGGTATGTTTGTTAGAACCACAATGCACAGAGAGGGAAGGGAAATTGATACCCGTGTCACCCTCTGACACACGCACGAGCATGCACGCACACAAAGTTAAGAAAAAGAAACGCGATCTGCGCTGAAGACAAAGCGCTCAGAGCAACGGAGCAGAGAAGAGAGCGACACGGGAGGAAGAGAGAGGGAGCAAGCAGAGGAAGGCAGAAAATAAAATCAAGATTGGAAAAGGATGGGAGAAAAAGACTAAAAATAAAAAGGAGAGACTATCAGTACCAGCTGCTGTTCGGAGTTACATTGGTCCAAAGTCAAAGTCACGCCCGTCTCATCCTCGGGGAGGGAGCCATGCAGCAGGAGAGCCTTAGAAACACAAACATGTGACACCAGTTTGAGCTTCAGGGTGAAGTCGCTGTGTTCGGAAAAAAAAAAAGAAAAGCTCAGACCAGTTAAGGAGTAGTGGGGGTGGATGTGTGAAACATGTGTAATAAGCCCAGAAAATGGCTTACAAATATTGTTTACAAATGTGGTGAACCTACACAGATCCCGTCCCCTTTCTGGTGCTGCAGCCAAACAGTCAACAGAGAAAAAACGCCTGAGGGAAAAAAACCTGCAGGAGCTTAACTCGCTTAACTAACTATGTGAGAAACTAAAAACAGCATGTTCAGTGCTCTGCCTGCGATATGGAAGTCAGAACAACACTTAATCTGGTTGAAAAATTCAAAAAAACTCTACATTTATACCAAGAGGGTTTCAAGGATCAAACCTCAACATGCGCGTACCTGTAAGGCGGAAACCATTTTACGCGTCTCCTGCACTTCCTTTTCCAAAGTTTCGGTGACAGCATCCTCCCACTCCGTCTCCGCCACGCCATTAGATGACTCAGCTGCACGCACACAGACGTGTGTTCACACACATAACAGCGTTACACGATGCCCCGAGAGACGTTTTGGGGTTTGCTAATGAAATGGCGTGCCGTGGGGGGGGGGCAGAACTCACTGCTGCTCTGCTGCTGCTGCTGCTGCTGGCGGTCTTCCTGCTGTCTGTCCGGGTGGCTGCCGGGTGGAGCTCTTGGAGATGACAGTGGACTGATGGAGCTAAGGCTCAAGCAGGACAAAACACTGATTAATGGGGGTGTTGGCAAGACACGTGCAAACACAGTGTAATTAGAGTATTCTATAAACTACTATGCTGCTCGGCATCTCGAAGTTGTTGCAGTATATTTGTAATAAAACAGGATGCTGATGGAAATCAAAGTAAAAGACATGCACTCCTGAAAACTCCAAGCAACTAATCCTCCGGTGCTGACTTATGTTTGACAGATGGATAACCAAAAAAAGAAAAGGGGGGCAGACCGACAAAAGCAATGCACGAGAGAGACACACACACACTTACACTGCCTCACAGCGTCTGGTCTTACCATTTAATCTGCGTCCCCCCCATTGCAGGCGACAACGCACAACACTTCCAAGGAGTCTATCTTCCACCCTGAGTGTGGGTCTCTCACACCAGCATCTCCCCAAACTCATGACAGTTTGTGATTTTCCTCACCCTGACACTCCCCGCCCCTCTCCCCCAAGCAAACCCGCTGTTACCCCGGCAACCGACTCAGCAGACACTGCTTCGCTTAGCATCGCTCACTTGATTACGCTACATATGTAACGGCAGCCTCGGGTGTCTAAAGCCCTGTTTAATCTCCACCCCCCCCCAAAGAAAACAACGTTGTCGTTCCACAAATGATCAGCGTGTGCGCTTCTCACTCGCGTTAAAACAAACACAATTATGGTGACCGAGAACGCCGAAGAACGAGCCTTCAAACCGCACATGTGATGGCAGAAGATAAAGGCTGATTATTTCTTTTTTGATATCATCTGCCTTATCTGCCAACACACACACACACACACACACACAGAATAAAGTCATATGCTCTGTCAGGCAGTAACACACACACACACACAAATAGACCACAGAATGTAGTCTACTGTTTCCAAAGGAGGTGTTAAAGATGGCAGATAACAGAGAAGTTACGTAAAATCAACTGCCGGCAACAACTTTCAAATGAAACAGCTGTGAGGTAAAAATATCAATAAAATGGAGTTTGTACCAAAAATTACAATTAGTGAGTCCAACTGTACCACTTGTCTTTTTTTTTAACTGCAGCAAACTCCTGGATGAATTTAAGCCAGCAATGCAAGCATGTTTATATGCAAGGGTTTTAGTTTTATAATTTCTCTTTGCTATTTTTATTATCTGCAGTGTTTAACATGCATTTACATTTAGAAGGCACAGTGAGGGAATCAGATCATCTATGCAACGGCAAGTCTTTCCGACTGACTGAGATCAGGTAAAAGCAGATTACCTGCTCGGCTGAGGACTGTCCTGCTGGTCTGGAGCTCCTCTTTCATACTGCTCAACCAGAGCACGAACACACACGCTCTTCTCCGCGTCCAGTCCCACGCCGCTGAAAAGTGGAAGGCAATGAAGAAGTTTATTTATTAAGAGCTGTGATGCCAAACACATAGAGACAAGCTGAATTTCAGCAGTTGTGAGGATGGTATTTTGTTTTTTGATCGCTGTTTGTCCACCAGAGGCCAGCAAAGACTATACAAGTATCTAAAAATGTACTGTTGTGGCATACAGGAAGATGTGTAGGAGACAAGGGTTTGTGTCTATGTTCACGGTCATTGCAGCAGGCGTACCTGTGGATACGTGCGACGCGCGCAGGCTGCGAGGCGTCATATCGCGCTGATGCGAGTGCAGCAGCGGCACCCTGCGCCAACGCAACAGCGGAGAGAGGGTTGTGGCTGGCACAGCCCCTTGCCGAGCTCCTTCCGCTTCCTGTAGCTGCTCTGTGGTTGGCAGAGGGTTTGAAGTGGGCAGCCAGCGCGAGAATTATCCTCATGACAGATTTCAGATTACCCTCGACAATGTCTGCAGACAAGAAGAACATATGCAAAGGTCCAGACACTCGTTTTCGAAATGAAGGGAAGGAGAGCGCCGCTTGTGATTTACCTCTGGCGGATATGTGCGGCATGCGTATGTGCCTGGAGGAAATGAACCTCAACACTTGCTCCACATTCTTCCTGCTCTCTTCTTTGTTTTGCGGAGTCACATACACTTCCTCCAGCACTTCCCCTGCTACCAATTTGAGATTGAGATTTGAGAGAAAAACATCAAACAAAACTATGATGCTGCTATTGGTTAAGCAATTTTTTTTTACCATTTAGCAGTGAGAAAGTACAGTTCAGATGCAACTGAAACCATGTTACATTTAAACATTGCAATGTTCATAAGGTAAATTTTCACTTTCCATTAGAGAAGAAATAGTGTGGTAGGCCTCGCTGAAAGAGTAACCATCATTGACGGTCAGCACATATTTGTACCAAATGAAAGTTCACATTTTGCATTACTAAACTGTGCGAGTCATTTGTGTGTGTGTGTGTGTTGTAAATGTGCATGGGTGTATTTACCAACAATCTCTATTAGCTGGGCGAGCACCACCCCATCCTGCAGGTCATGCCTGAGGTCGGTGATGGGCTTCAGGCCTGGTTTCCTCTTCAGCTGAGAGTTCACCCAGGAAACGTACGCTGCCAGCTGCTGCTGCAATCCATCCATCACACACACAGAGATCCAAGGAACCACAAACCAACACAAACGTGAACACACAGATTAGAGTGGGGGTGTATAACAAAATGAGTTCCTTTGTTTATTATGTTGGGACAAGGGGGGGAGGGGGGCAAGGTCAGCCTATTGTCCCACTCCCCATTAAATTTTACTTCTGTCGAGGTAGGCCAACCAGATAATTCATATAATTGTTCCGTCCGGAGTAACATGGGTCAGCACGTATTTCACACCGCCCCCCACATTTACCGGTCCCGTTTAGTCACGTGACTGCCCGTCGTCCAGGATACAACACAAAGAACGCTCTTACTTTTGACCGCAACAGAATTTTTCACTTACAAATAACCTAAAAATGATGTATTTCTCCGTTTATGGCGTTCTAGTCACACGAAAACCACTTGGTAGTCTTATTTCATTACACATGTCACACTTAACGGTGCAGCTCGCTTAACCAAATTGCATCGCCAAAATTCATTTGTTTTGGTTTCTTTTGTTTAAACTGTATAAAACGTGTGCGAGCGAGAAAGTTGTCAAAAAAAGCGTCACCACGAACGTATACGGACAAAACGCATGCCAAATTTTAACCTGAATCCATGCCCCTTTATTGTTTGCTTGTCTAACTGTTACTTCGTTAGCAAATTTGACAGTCTTCCGCTTGGTAATGCCTGCCTCGCCTCGTTTAAAAAGCGCTGACATAACGTAACGCCGAGAATACGTTACCTCGTTAAAGCTGCCGTGGAGGACCTCATCCAGCAAACTTCCTCTCGAGAGTGAGGCGATCATCTTTTCACTCGAAAACCCATTTAAGTTAGCTAGCTGACTAGCTTCATTGACTCTCATGCGACTCGCCTGAAACAACGGCAACCCCCCGACCCACCCCCTCGTTACCAACCACTACTGCACTCCAGCAAACGTCAACAAACCGATATAATAGAGGTTGGGGGCATGAGCTACCGTTACGCTGGCTAAAACCGGTGTCATGTCACCGAGCCACACTGACACACAGAACTTCCGTTTGCGGTTTTCAGAATAAAACGACAACTGAGGGAAGCTTCCGGAATTGATCATGCGAGAGTTAATGTCAGCTTGTCATGACCTGAAAAAATATGTTAGCCATAACAGGCTGGAGTTACACAGTGCCGTTTGAAGTTTTGTTTTTATGAATTTATTGCACAAATCTATCAATCTATCTGTCTATATGTCTGTCTGTCTGTGCTGAAGATGTAAAGCTCAGTTTCTCATGGATCACAGTGTTTAATTAGCAGTTGTCAAATTATTATTATTTTGTCTTTTCTCCACTAGAACAAATCAATTTTATAATTTACATAACATTTTTAACCCTCTTTATCACTCATTATTACAGTCTACTCAGTATTACAGTGAATGGAGATTACTGTTCATTTTACACTAAACACTTCTGCGACCACCAATGTCTCAGGAGGCACAGGACTAGGAGAGAGCGGTGCCTATAACTACAGCACTTTACAGGCGTCATCCTTTTCAAGCTATCCGGCTGAGCACGGGGGCTCCGAGGACTAAAGGTGCTTGGGTTGCTCAGAGACGGAATTGGTGCTTAAGAATCTCTTTCAGTGTGGCTGGACTGCTGCAAAGTGGATTGTACAGACATTTCCATGGTGCTGGCGTCCTGGATGAGACCTGCAGAAACAGTGCAAGACAGAGTAATGTAACAAGAACTGGTTGTTGAGTTTGCATGTGTGCACTTCAAATATCACGAGCTGCCAATCTGCTTTTCTGACTGATTAATCTTAAAGAGTACAAGGGGAAACAATATGAAAAAAGTCAAGCTCTTTATGTACCAATTCGTAAAGTAGTCTGATGCAGTATGCTGAGGTATGGGAGGTAGATGTTGCTGGGTCCAGGAGGAGAGAAATACACTTTTCCATCATCTAGCACCACATTCTCACCAAAAACATACAGCTGAAAGAAAAGGAGAAACATGAATTAGATTAGACCTTTGACTACTGACCTGTACAGGTATATATAAATGCCTGTGTGTTTGTGTACCTGCTTTTGCAGTAGTCTCTGTGTCAGTTTTAGAAGCGTGGTGCCCTCTGCTCCTTTTAGGTCGCTGAGCAGCAAAGTAGCCCGAGCCAGAGTCACACTGGACCCTGGTGGCATGCACGTACGTCCTGACAGCAGGCTCACTGCTTCCTATAAACATGCACACATAAACAGAACACAGCTGCACTGTGATTACTTTAGATCATTACACATCCAACAGTCTGAACTATACTTCCTTATTGATATTCTTGAAAACAGTGTGTTAAAATGATGACCTATATATTGATAAGAAACAAATAATCAGTAATTTGTCCATCATTCTCCATCATTGCTTACAAAGCCACAAAACTAGTATTTATGTACTTGTGTCACGACCAACCTGTTCCCACCACTGACACCCATAGGGCTAGTGGCGCAATGGATAACGCGTCTGACTACGGATCAGAAGATTCTAGGTTCGACTCCTGGCTAGCTCGGAATATTTTCTTGCTTATGAAAGGTCTTTCATTTGTAATGCTCCTTTTCTACAAACATACTGTCACAATCCATTTACAGATGAAAGAATTCAAATGATATAATGTCCCTCTGTAGTTTTGAGCATTATTTAGTGGTCACCTTGATTTTAAAGAAAAAGTTCGGCCCTACAAACACAGCAGTGTTAGAAAACAGCGTCAATGAAAAATGACTGTCATGTCACATGTTAAGGAAAACCCATACAGATAAAATTGTAGTCCCGTCGATATTCAGAGCTAGACATATGTTATGATAACAACCAGGCACGTAACCCACCGTGTGGCCGTGATCGTATAGTGGTCAGTACTCTGCGTTGTGGCCGCAGCAACCCCGGTTCGAATCCGGGTCACGGCATCCCCATTTTGTATTGGGGCTTAATGTACTTCAGCCTCTGCTTCACTTTACAAAGATTTTCACTTGTATACAAAGTGCTAGATTGTGTATTTGTTTCTGTGACAGCTAATGTGTTCCCACCACTCAAAGCATGTGGGGCTAGTGGCGCAATTCAAGCAAACTCAGTTTTGAATCTGGGTCACGGCCACTGTAGAGAGGTTCATTCTCAGGAAACAGAGATAGAAAGATATTGAAGCTCGAAGAGATAAAGACGAAGTTGTGTTTTGAAGTTATCTTTCTCTCTTTTTTGTAAAATATGCTAAAGTTGACAGCTGTCTGTGTGTGTGTATGTGTCGGTACCTGCAGCATTGCCATGCTGTCATCAGTCTTGCCTCTCTGTGCGTCCAGTTCCGCAGCTTCGACCATCAGAAGAGCTTGCATATCAAGGTCTCCCCATTGCTCACATTCATCAAGACCATCCTGTAACACCTGAGCTGCCTCCTCATTAATGTTGCTACCTTAAAAACACCCCCCACACACACACGCACATTTATATACACAGAAATAAACAAAGACTCAGTTCTTCACTCTGTATTCTTCTATTAATCAGTGTAGTTTAGCAAGATTTATGTGAAGCAATGTAAAAGAATAAAATAAAGTAACCCTCCTTGTGTTTTTACAACTGCATGTGCATTACTAATTCACACAGGAGGAATGATCGCTAATTTGTTTTCACATTTGAGATCTTTCTGACATTCTTTTTAGCCCATAAGGCGCCACTCAGAAAGATTTGAAAGAGCAGCAGAACAAATGACTGAATGTGGAGAAAGGACAGCGTTACCGGGGAGGTGTGCGGTCAAGCTGCGGACCAGAGCTAGGCGGCAACGCAGCCACAGAGAAATTCCTATTCTTTCACGAGCCTCAACTGCTCTGGGACAGTCTCCATGCAAGGGGTCAGACGCACTGCAATCATTAGTGCCCTGTAGACAAGAATATAACACATACAATATACCCATGTATGCATACACCACTTTGTTGATGTTAGTAGTTGGTGGTTCTCTTGTAAAGCGTGCAAGGCAGTATACAGATAAAGAGTGAATATGCTGATTTCTATAAACACGTTACCCGTTCACTTCTAATCCTGAGGTGTGGGAGCTCAGACACAGGTTTCTGAGAGGCAGGTGCAGATCCTGTCGTGATTACAGGAGACGTCTGCAGCAGCGTCAAAGATGAAACAGCCATCTCAGAACTGAAGGAGGATAGCATTAACATGGTTTGGATAGACTGAGAATACAAACCTAAGCCTATGCACGCATACACTACACATGCGTAAGGCTACTGTACCTAAGTGCAATATTTCCTTGCTGTAAGTATAGGCTGGCCTTTAGAAGATTGGAATCTATCACCAATTCCAGGTTCTCCATGTCGCTGCAGCGGAGAGATGTGAGCTGCTCCGAAACGGAGTGCAACAAGGAGGAAGCTCCTTCTAACAAAAGGAACTACAACAGAGGAGATCACAGATATAGAGCAGTTGACAAAAACAAGGATTGCGCACACAGAAGTGGGGGAGTGAGGAAGTCTCACCTTGAGCCTTTCTGCAGTGAGCTTCCCCTTCTCTCTGTCAAGTTCCAGCACTTTTGGCATTTCTGTCTTCGTACAGGAGCTCTCAGTGGCCGATACGTCCTGTTTAGGGTGTTGTGATTCCACTGGACAATTTGTTAGGTTGGCACACACTTCTTCGTCGACAGATTCTGAGAAGACATTCATACGTATGTATGTATGATAGTTTTATAGAAGTAGCCTGCTACTCTACTCCAACAAGACACGTCACATGAGCTAAATAATAAACCTAACGTGAATGACAGAGACATGGGAGTACTCTTGCTTACACACCTGGTACAGGAGGGCGACGTATGGTGTCACTCAGTGCCAGGACGAGTCGAACACGAGCCAGGTTCAGGCGGAGGCACAATGTGGATCCATACAATGTCTGGACCACCGGAGGAAAATCACAGTTCACAAGTTCTTCCAAAGCCTAACCGCAAATAACACACACACACAGAGCATATCTCATTAAAAAATGAAGATGATTCTGTCATGTTAAAAAAAAGGAAAATTGCACCTGCACTATACAAACTGTGGCAGTATGGTTGTTCATTTTAAGAATGATTTATCTTCTTCAGAAATCTAAAGAAGTCCCACATGGAAAGTACCTCAGCATTGTCCAGGAGAGACTTGTTGCTGCAGAATGTCTTCACAGCCTGCACAATAAGCACAAAGGTTAACTACTCACATTATGGCAGACTTCCTGAAATTTTATACAGTCTGTCTCAACCAACCAACCAACCAACCCATGAGTTCACAAGCTCGAACATATTTGTGCGCGCATACTTTCTGACCATCTTTGGCGATGTAGTATCCATAAGGGAGAAGAACACCTATTCCTTGTGTGAGCTGAACTGCCTCCTTTGCAGCTTCAGTGAACAGCGACAGTTCAGTAAGGGCGCGTATCTGCAGAAAAATACCAGCCCAGAGTGAAAATTCCACCAGAACCATGAGCGGAAAAACACTCACATGCACATACTGTATAAGAGATAATGCGAACGCAGACCTTAAGTATTTTGCCTTCGACGTAACGTTGCACATCTCTGCACACAGTCCCCGCAAAATGTAGGTAAAGCGCTAGCATGGGCAGAAGCTGAAATTACAAAACATTCAACACTGAAGTCAGTTGTGCATCTTCAGCATCGCAGCTCAAACGGAGAACAGGATGGCCAGCGTTCACGTGTGTACCGTGATGTAGTATCCTGTGCTGAAAAGCCAGTGGCAGACGAAGTTAAGGCTGGTCACAGTGGTACCGAGGTCAACCCTGTGAGGTTCAGAGAAAAGGTCAACCCCAGGGAGGAGCTCGTCTCCGATGCTGTGGGAGGCGTACTGGATGTCACCCTGGGGTTGAGCCAGGGAGCAGCACAACACGCACTAGGGAAGGGCCACACAAAACAGGCACGTCAACAACATAAATGCATATATGCACACGCACACAACACGACAAACATTCATTAAAATCGGTTAAATTCCTTGCTGATGTGCTGTTTGCTCTATATCGTGGTATTTGTCCTTACAACATGCAAAAACAATTTAAACAGGTAACACTAGTTTAACTGTTGTGTTTGTGCGCATGTTTATCTGAAGACATTTCATATTACGATGTTTGTTTAGCTCCACTTGCACTCCGTATGAAACCCTCTGGATTCCACACTAGCTCTCTTTTGGTCAGCGAGCCCAGTTGTTAATGTCGTTGCCTTGGCAATGTGCAACAATTAATTCGTGGGCGGAGCTTAAAAGGAGCACTAAAGGGTAGGGTGGATTTGTCTGCCTGTCGAGTTCAGTCATCAGTCGTCTTTCGACAGATTCACTTATTCCTCGTTTGAACGGTGCATTCAGTGACAAAAAACGAAAACCGTGTTTGGCAGGAGAGATATTAGTAAGCCCTGGAAGTATTACCTTAAACAGGTGAGCAGAAAAGAGACAGCACTTGGTCCGCTGATGGATATCACAAATTAACACATGCCTACAGATCAGAACACATATCTCAGGAGCAAGTAGGCTGTCAGGCATATGTTTGCAACAAGCACATCAAATCAAAGGTCCGCTTCACTGAAACCTACTGTGCTATCTTAGCAGTGAGCCCGGCAGCCTGTAGACATCCCCAAATGCCAGCTTGTTTCAGGGTTTGCTGCAGGGAGCCACTTCCGAGTGACACTTCATCCCATTTCTCTATTGCGCCTGAGCTCTGTAAGGCACAATCTACAGCTTTACTCCAGTGTGAGTGTGCTGCCCTGGAGATAAACCAGAATCAAACCATTATGAGAATGTATGGAATTTTTTGTGTATATTTGCAGGAGAATGCTTATAATAAAAGGCTGTGGGCCTGCGTCAACACACACACAGACACTCTGCGGATTAAAACAGATTTCTAACCGTGTGTTTCCGTTGTAGAAATGTAGGTTTCCCATTTTATGCAGTGCCTGAACTCTGAGGGAGTCATGACCATTGGCCTGGAGATACTCTGAAGAAAAGTTGGATGGAGGATGTTAAAAAAAAGTAACACGTGTTTCATCCAGATTTTCCATGCTCGGGGATTTCTATACCACACAACCTTTTTTAAAAAAAATCTGAAGTCTGTATAAGTTTATACGTTTTTGTGATCTTACTAATGGAGGTGGAAAATGCTGCAGTGACAGTTGGCATGTGGTCAGTGCTGATCGGGAAGCTGTAGAGAGCGTTTGGAGTTCTGTAGTCCTCCTTTGTCGGGTCGCTGGGTCGGCTGTTTGGAGTGGGCATCACGACGGGGCTGAAATCCACCAGGCTAGCAGAATGGCTGAGACTTGCGCTCTGACGGCACCACGGCTGCGGCGCAAAGCCTGGACAGAAACACATGCAGCGCAAACGGCGCGAGCTGGAAATTTTTGTCCTATGTGTGTCTGCACTCAGCCAGAACCGAACTTACAGGTCTGCGTGTTTGCCAGAAGAAGCAGCAGTAATGAGCGACTGTGCTGGAAGACCTGAAGACAATGTGGTCTTCTCTCAAGAGCTTGATGGTAACAGCGCAGCGTGTCTTCTACATCCACAGGAACGCACACAAGGGACATGGAGTGCTGCATTTCCGCATCTTAGACACAGAACATATATATATCAAACAGTTATTCATGCAAACACCACCTGTCCACACTAGTGTCATGTTTCTAGTCCTGCTTACTGCTCCATGTCCACTTTTCTCCACCGATCCTGTTATTTTGTAATAATGGGAGCATTTCAATTGTAGGGCAGCCATCACCATTTACTACACTGTTTGTGTGAGTGGATTTTTCTAATGTGATGGAAGCTGGGCTGTTCAAACCTTTGAGTTCAGCTGCAGCTTGAGGAGCAGAGCTTGTGAGCGCTCCTGGTGCGTTTTTCTGAATGGGTGGCTTCTTTGCATGGTGAGGGGTCCACCCACTGAGCAGCTGGCAGCCTGCATAACTCCTGCTGGTTACCTGAAATATAGAAAAGGAACCACCACATATATGCAGTGTATAAATATGCACATGCAGCATGATACACACAACGCATAATTGCACATGCACTGATTTTGACTGGCGTATCATACATGTTTCTGTGTGTGGGTATGTGCTACCTCCTTGCCAGTAGCCTTGTGTGTTTTGACATGGTGTGGTTGTGGAACAGCAGGTCCTCCAAAACAACTTATCCTTTCAATCAGCTTCCTCTGAGCGTTGACAAGTAGAGGAGTTATGATCAAGGCGTAACGTTCTCTGAGGTAGAAATAAAGATGCAGACACACACAAGTTTAGAAGAATCTCCACTCAAATTCCCTTCAGCAATAAGAAGGTTTTTTTAAAAGTTGCAACACAAAGCTATTTATACTTTCATTTTTGCTGCACTCTTAGATTTATGATACCAAAAAAATCTTTGCAATATACAAATGAAAAAAAGATCTTATTTACCGGGTGTACGAGTTGAAAAGCAAGGCAAAGTGGGCCAGGCTTTCCCACTTGCCGCTCTCGTGGAGACACGCCAGAGTGTGCAACACCAAGGTACGGACCCAACGCAGGTCCATGTGGTTGCTGTCATCCAGAGCGGCTGAGAAGTGAAGACTGGACTCTAGTTCCTCCTCAGTCAAGTCGCTGTCGTACAAGCTCCACAGCTAGTAGGGACCAAAGTGAAAATGAAGCGGGACTGTGTCCTCGTCCCCAAATGTAGACAAAAGTGACCACAGCAATCTTTGGCAGCGACAGACTTTTCAATCTTGAGGTTTTGTTTCATTTTTTTTTGTTTTGTTTCAGTTTGTGTTTTCATCTATAAGGAAGGAAAAGCTATGTGTGAGCTTTAAAGCAAGTGGCTAGGTGTGTGCACGTAGCTGCATGTGATGCTTACCCCTAATCTGCTCAACATGTCCATGATTAGGTCAGTGGACAGCACGAGTAGCCGGGTGAAGGTGGTGTGCAGTGCCACTGTAACATGGGAGTGCAGTTCAAGCTGAGCAGACGTCTCCACTAGGGAAGCAATTCTGCAGCTTTGGTCCCATGCAGTCTGACACACACACTGCAGAGTGGTCCAGTGGCTGCCACGATGGGCCAACACCTGGAAATACAACGATACACAACCTTAACAAAGCCTGGACTTACAGTGTATGGTCACATGTAATGGCAGAATTATTGCACGTGTGCGAGTGTGCGTCCGTGTATGTGCGAAGAATACCATGGCCCTACGGAGATGTAGAGCAGCTTTGTTAAGCGAGTCCAGCAGCAAGGTCGCAGCAGTCCTTTGCATCTCAATCTGCCCTTCCACGGTTTGGGAGGGATCCTCTCCCTCTTCGCAACTCTCCTCTGTGACCGACTCATCGGCTCGAGCGGCTGGAAGAAAAGGAGGGGCCAAGCGATGAACTCGGAGCTCAGAGCGCTTGTCATTTTTCAGCTCGCCAGTTCACTCACCCTCCTTACTTTGCCCATCATCACGCGTGCAGCCACAGATTCCCCAGGACCAGAGTAAGGGGCGTCTCTCTCTGAGACAACCTCACGTTTAGAAGACCGCCATCGCTGTGTGTCCCTCCGTAACAGGACGCCAGAGTAGGCCAGAGAGAAGCACATGGGATTTAACTGGCTGTACCTGAGCAAATCACAGACAGTATACAACATTACAGGCACAAAAGCATGAATATACAACAAAAGTAGGATTATTCATGTTTTTAACATTCATCGTAACGATATTGACTACAAATACTACAAATATCTGTCTGACCTGTGCTGCAGGGCTCCTCCGTGCAGCTGGTCCAGGCCCTGGTAAAGCAGCGCTAGGTGCGCCTGTGCAATATTGTAGTTAAGGCGTGACCTCCACACTCTCTCCTCACAGCAAACGCTCCTCAGCCGAAGCAGCTTCTTGTGGCGTTTCACCACATATGACATCGTGGTGATCAGGTTCTCCACGGCCTGCATCTCCCTAGGTGCATGGACAGAAGGACGGTGCACAGGTCGTTAAGTGAACCTGCGCATCCAACTCAAGTAAGACACATCAACCAACAAACATGAAGAAGAAAACACAAGAAACAGATAATATAAAGTATACCTTTGAGATTTTGACCTCTGAAGCATGCTGTGTGGCATTTTCTGCTTCGTTTTTTTCCCTTTATCATCATGAGGAGGCGTGTTCTGTTTCACAAAGTTTGAACAGTGTATGTGTATTTTACATTAAAACAAAGCAACAAACTGCATACAACAATCACAGTACAATCGTCAATTTAACAGCACATTCCATTTTTCCAGTTTTTTGCTTGCTTTGGGGTTAGAATACATACTTAAAGTATTGTATTTAATACAGTTGTGATGGCTGTTGAAATGTACATGAGGAACTAAAATCAAGAGCAATCCACAAGCACTTTGTCCAATATATGATTATACAGTAAATCGGGGCCACTTTATAATACGGGATGTCATCCTCTGCTGCTTGGTAGCACATACAGTGTGTTGAAGATGTTCTATGTCCATATATGTGTACCTATATGTGCATACTTGTATTTTCACCTGGGTTGGTCCATTTCCTTTCATCGCTCTTCTTTTACCGTGACCATTTCCCTCCGTGTATTTCGTGGACAGTGCGACCCTGTCACGCCTGAACAGGAGAGAACCAGCCACATGCTCTCTTTATCAGCGTGAGCAAAACAGCAAATATCCATTGTTGTATTGTTAGATGCTTTGAATGTTGAATTAATATATTCATTTTGGTATGAGAGGACACAATGCTTATGAAACTACAGCTGAAAGAGCTGCATAGTGAAAGTATACCTTTTAAGGAATTCAAAAATGCTTTGGCCCCACTTTAATGCAAGGTCTGGGTGGCCTTCTTCAATGGTTCTCTGGAGTAGTAGCGCTGCATACTCAGTGAAATATGCCTTGTGTCTGTGCTTCATCACTGTCAAGGACAGACGCACAAATCAACAGATTAACAAGGCAAATCATTCATTAACAGAAGTATGTGAATGTGTGCCGTTTACCATCCTGATGGGCGTCCTTTAACGTGCTGCTGGAGATCAGATCGTACAGTAAGGTGGGATCCTCGCAGCCAGTGCGTGGGCGTGAAACCTCTACAGAAGGATCAATGTGTAACTGCAATATCATCTAGTTAAGCAGGTCTGATATATATTAAATCAAGTCTTTGTAAAGAGGTGTGGTACACAACACTGGTTGTTTTACTCAGTAAGGTGAGCAATTTCTCTATTTCTCTATTCTTTTTTTAAAAACAGTCCACTTCTCGTGTGTGCCTGTCTCTTACCATCGTCTGTGGTGAGAACTGCGTCAGGTGTGAATCTTTTCTTGTTCTTTGCATAGAGTGCTTTCAGCTGAAGACTTATCTTCATTTCAACCTTGTTCACACCATGATCCACCGTCTTAGACTACGCACACAAGCACACACACACGGAGAAACACACATACTGCTATAACTGGGGAGTTCGATATTCTTCAGCTGATTAGTATTAAAGCTGCTTTAATATCACAAAATGCCATAAAAATATAGCAGACCTTTAAAATCTACCGGGGAAACATTTTAATTTCATGACCCCCTTTCTTTCAAAGAGGACAAATCCTGAAAATAAATAACGAAATAAATCTGCACTTTTCCAGCCTTCCTTACAACCAGAGCTTCACTGGCATGACTCCTGATCTGCAGCTGGGCATCATAGATCTCCTGGAGCAGCCTGCAACTGCAGTCCATCACCACAAGAGCCACCTGATTCTCCCCGAGAGCACGCAATGTCTGGTCAGGAAGGACAGAGAAAGAGAAATTATTTTGTGCCAAGTTCCCACTTAATCATTTGGGATATCTTGGAATTGTAAGTCACTGGGGGTGAGATGTTTATAAGTGACGATGTGCTTCTATGGAAGTGTATTTTACCCAAATAAAAGCAACTTAGTAGATTAGTTATTTTGCATGCACAAAAGTGCAGACGCACCTTTGACAGGTAGTAGGCGATGCAGGCTATCATGTGCATAAATGACTCTGTGATGTCTTCAGTCCATTTTTGTTTGAGAAGACCCAAATTCTCCTCCAAAACTACCAAGCATTTTTTAAGCACCTGTAAACGCGACGCACAGACACAGGGATAGTTATGAATTACTTACACTTCTTGAGTGTTGCTGATTTGTGTGCATGTGGTATTTCCATACCTGTACCACGGGTTCGCAAGCAATCTGATGGAAGATCAGAGGTGCCAAGAGGCCGTAACAGCTCACTACAACTTGGACGGCAGAGACGCCGATCGTTCAAACACATCGCCAGGTCCATGGCAACCAGCATTCGCTCACATTCTGCCAGTCTGGCTTCCTACATATCAGATGAGCACATATCATTTATTTATGTTCGCCTTTATTCGTGTGCTAACAAAAATGAGACCTAAACTTTCAAACTATGATGCTGCTGTTAATGATAACTATAAAGAAACTGTTTGGCTTTACTTGTTATATGTTGTACACAGATATTCTCTGTCCAGAAACAACTGATACCTGTTCCCAGATAAACGGTCCATTGTCACTGAATGAGTCACAGTACAGAGATCCCTGCTGAATGTTGATCTCTGTCTCGATGAAGATGGAATTGAGGAAGAGCTGACACAGGTGAGGAGAGGAGCGCTGCAGGGTCTGGATACGCAGCCTTCAGCATGGGGAATAAGGTCAAAGTAGAAGGGGGTAAACAAGTGCAAAGGAACAAAGAATCCTTGATGTGAACTATGTGGATGTGTGTGTGCCCCCCCTCTTACCTTGTGGTAGCAAGTCTATCATGTACACTGTGGGGCCCGGGGGAGGGGATGGTGTAGTGGCTCCACAGTTCCCTGCAGATTCTCTTTGCTAAGGCATACTGCTCTGTTTGAAATGCCACCTGAGGAAGAAGTCAGAAAAGCTACATCTTCAATCCTGCTTTTTCTCTGGCTCCAGTGGAGTTTTTCAGCCCCAATGTAAGCATCTGGACCCAGCAAGTGATAAATGTGGTGGTAGTTGGTAACTAACTAAGTTTGGACTAGTCTGTAGTGTACCTGAGCCAGGTGAGCCCACACGTAAAGCAGTGATACAGGCATGGACGCCAGCAAAGGGAATGTTGTCCCCCCTATGGTGTTGCCCAGTAGCTTGCCCTCACTGTTGTAGGCTGCAACAGCACACACATATTTCTGGTTGGGCACCAGCCCTTCCACCCTCAGCACACACTCACCAGATCCTGCTGGTACCTGGAAACACACAAAGTCAGGGCTATTATCATGGACACGCATCAGGTCGCGCAAGATGACAAAAAGGTGCCTCACTAGATCTGACACCCGCCCGTGAAAGAAATAAATTGTACCATATTTCCAGTTCCCAGCAGGCTGCAGTCTCCGAGCCGTACTTTCCGGTTAATGCCTTCAGCTGCACGGCCGCACAGCTGGTACCAGCACACCTGGAAATGAATAAAAAGTACAAGGAGAAAGATGATGTAAGTCCATAAATTGGCTTGCGTCATTTGCTACTTCTTAGATTAGTAAAAGCAAATCTCACTTGTCCCTCCAAACTATATGGTGCCGGGGTAAAGGTTAAGGAATGGTCAGTGCGTGAGAGTAGGATGGGCGGAGGTGGAGGGCTTTCTTCTTCTTCCTTCATCCCTTTGTCTTTATTTTCAGCTGCAGTCTTAGAGGCGGTGCAGATATACAGTCTTCTCTCCTCTACCCCTGCTTTCTCTATCAGTGAGGACGCCTCCTGGCACGAGCAAAAAACAATTTAATATTAATTACACTTTGTTCCCATGACATAAAGTGGAAATTTATCAGTATGTGGCATGATGCGTGATGTGTATTTGTGAGTTTCGCTAAGAAAGTATGACTTTTTGCACGTGTATGACCTCCAGCAGACTCTTGGATTTGCTGCTCCTGTTTGGTTCCATGCTGTTGTACACCAGCAAGGCTTTCTGGATCAGGAGGAGAGCTTTGGACACCTTGTTCTTCTTGATCCAGTCCAGCAGCTCAGACTCTGCAACTAGACACAAGTGTCGTGGAAGTATTCAGGACAAGCTAACATTTTTACAGCTGTTATTCGCGTCTACAACTACGGATCATTTATTGGTAGACATTTTCACCTTCTGTTTGTAAATCAGCAGGCAATGTAAGTCAAATGCTAAATAGCCTAGATCTCAAAAATCACCAATGAGAAATTTGTCAGTGCAGCAATGAGTCTGACCGGCATTTTTCTGCAGTAACTTGAGGGAAGTCCTGTGGTGGATGATGTGTAGTTCCAGATGAAGATCTGTGGCCAGCAGGGACAAACGTGTGGCCTGAGCATGTCCAGAGCCTTTAATATCCGATTCTGCCTTGGTTCCTCCTCCTTCTACTTCTCTCTTACTTATTTTATCGCCCTGTTTTTCCTCCTCTGTTGATGTCAGAGATGACAGGGAGGGAGTCGATGGCGGGAGGGGGCAAAACGCCTAGAAGAAGAAAATAGTTACGTTGAGATCTGGTGATGGCGAAGGCCGCAGCATGTGAGTCACATCATTCTCATACTCATCAAAAGACATTTCTCTACACATTTATTCCGTTTTTTTCCTTTAATTTCTCAACCGTCTGTATATGTTCCCATCTCACAGAGCTGAGATCACAGCTCAAGCCAGCACATGGCTTGGAATGGTGTTGAAAGAATAAATGTCAACCTAAATTTTTACCGATCTCTTTTAGTGTTGGACAGGTTGCCTGCCTACCTGCATGAAGGCAGAGTCAGCGACCGTCGAGCAATCTTGGGGCGGCAGTTCAGCTACGCCCGTGCCAGAGCTTGAAGACCTCTCCTCACCACCTCGCACACCTTCTGAAGCAGCTCTGCGCTTGAACTCTGCGAGCACGCAGACACACGGACACATAACGCACAACCCATTTATGTTTACAGAATACTGTACAATTGACAATGTACAGAAGTACCATTGGATTCTGTGCATATGCATTTCAACCATTTGCATACCTCAGGAATAGAGAAGGAGTTTGGTTTCACACCATCACTGTGCGCTTCAGGAGCTGCTATAGACACACAGTAAGGCTTCAGAATCATATCATCATAACTATGGTTAGCAAGGCAAGCAGTAGAACAAATCCCTCACCTGGATGCTGCGTTTGATCACCGCGTTCAGCTGCCCTCTCTAGCTGTGTGGCAAATGTGTGGATCATCGCTGCCGTCATCACGCAGTCCACAGCTGCCAGGTCACAGGCCAAGGCCACCTCACACAGTCGAGACAGACACCACAGCCGCTGCAAATATTGTCAAAAATAAAACCGTGCACAAATGAGCAGACAAAAGAAGGATGTGTACATTTAAGGGTTAAAGGTTAATGTGTTTATTCTATCCAGTCCAAATCAAAGTCACTTTTCCATTAGACCTGTACTCCAAAAACTGCATCTACAAAAAAAATCTATGCTCTATTTGAGTTAAAACGTAACCGTCTTGCCTATTTAAACACGTACCTTGTCATCATTATCTGCCTTCTCAAGGCAGTGTGTAAACTCTGGCTTTTGCAGCTTATCCCTCTGCACCACTGTTTTCACTTTACCCCACAGAAATACCAAAATATCCAAAACCAGGTCCCCATCTGGCTGCGCCTCCTGCACGAGAACACACATCCAGTACTTACACACACTTTGTACCAATTCTAATCTAAACCCTAATCCTCAAATCAGAAGATCAGATCCAATACAAGCACACACGCACAACATGGAAACTTACAGGCGCAGATCCACAAACAGACTTGTGCAGGGTGTCAACCAGGCAAAGGAACTCATCGCTCATTGTAAATGGAGGCTTGTGTTTGTCTGTTGGAAACAGAAACGCCGCAACAGCATAATTACTCAGCGATGACAGAAATCAGTGTTGGATGTTTTGTAATGAAACAACTAAGGCTGATCAGTGCTAGATTATGAGCATGAAGCATATGGAAGCACATTAGCTAAGATTCTATAGGCAGTTAAGAGGTTAATGATAATCAGAAATATAATATAAGCTTGGCAACACAGTGAAACAGCACCCCTTGTTATGTAAAGGGCTTCCTTTCAGTCAGTTTATCTAAACAATGATATTCATTTCTAAAGGTCTGAATCGGTCCATACGTGGTACAATCTCACTCTTGCTACCATCCATACCATCCATCACGTCTTTAGGACAGCTCTTCTGGGAAGACAGCACACTGTTGAAACTCTCCAGTAATGCAAGCTCCATCTCTGCCTTCCTGAATGACTGACCATCCACCCCCTGAGAGATACAAAGAAACACTCGCACTAAAGTCCATTCAGGAACACAACACGACTCAAAACTCGAGCTGAAGACTACACAAGTGAGAATGAGAATTACAGTAGGTTTTTATCGTGTGCTACTCACAGACAAAACCTGTCGCATCTCTTTGGCCAGTTGAGTGAATGCATCTGGCTGCTTGTACTGAAATAACAGCTTGATGAACCTCACCGCAGATTCGAGGGGTACTTTGTTTTCTCCTGGTGACACAGCAGATCACGTTACTGTAACGAAATATTTCCAAACCACTGCACAAAACAAAAACCTTGCAGTGTGAGGGAAAAAAGGACAAACTAACCTGAGATGGCTAAATCCATTAGAGTGGATGTTGGTGTCAGTGCACTGAGACCCGTGCATGGGTCATCACACGTTTGCTCAGTTGGGACTCCTTCATACACATTACAAAAATCACATTACTCAATACATGAAGTGAGTATTCCACACCTTAATTATGTGTTTGCTGAGTGTTTTTTTCTCTGCTATGTGTTTGTTTTACAAACCAGATAATATACTGATGCCAGCAGACAGGAGTTCCAGGACCACTTCCTGTATCTCGGGCTCATCGGGCATCCTCGACAGCAGCGGGCGTCTGGTGCTGTCCCAAAGTGCTTCCAAGATGGCCGAGAACTGCGCCGCACGGCTGTCGAACAGGCCCATTAGCGCGCGCTCTGTTGTAGTGCGGGGCCAGGGCACCTACAGCGGATGCAAGCAGGCGTACATCTGCTACATTGACAGTGTCCTTTTGAAGTAGCATTACATGTTAGTATGATATTTAACACCGAATGTGATGATACAGCATTACAGTGGCCTGCATTACATTTGGTATTTCTCTAAGGGTGCTTTTGGCTTTGACTTTGTCCATTGCTTTGGGTCTCCTTCTGGCCTCATACACTGCCCGCTTGAATATCATGGCACCCAGCTGGAAAAAAATGATTAAAAATCACCTTCAATATGATAAAGCAAAGAACACTGAAAATGTAGATATAACAAGTTCTTAACTTGGGCTGATAAAGTCCAAATAAAATTCATGCAAAATCAGAAGGCATTAATCTATATGTGGACTCATTTTCACGTTTTTCTCTCCTGGCTGCGAAACTGCGAGATGTGGGTCTGATCTCTACTCCGTAATATTTTATCATAATGAGAGCAGTCTCCTGCCTTGATGGAGGCTTCTTTATAAGCTCTCTGAGTCTCTCTGCTGGCAGGAACTTCACTCTGCCCCTCCAGCTTTGCCAGCTCATCGATTTTTCCGAGGGCTCTCCTGGCAAATTCCTGAAAACATTTGGAGACGCAGACACAACCCACAAATACGGGAAAGGACTTTCAGAAAAAAAAAATAAAAATCAGATATCAGTTTAAGAATCTTGATGAAAAATCTATGTGACTGCAATATGCACACTAAATTTTGTTCAAAATTTCCATACATACGGTGATAAAGATATCACCAATATTTTGGTTTAACACGCTTAAGGCTAAGCAACAGGAATACATAATCAAACCTGTGTTTGGAACAGTGATACAGCAAATTTATGGACATCCGGGCTGAATTTGATTATATAGTCCTTGGTAACTAGATAAAATTGCGAAGATGGTGTCTCTCACCTCTGCCTGCACTGCAGCCTGGTTGTCATAGTAACAGTGGCAGACAGCACAGTAGAGCGTGACAACCCATGGCAGATACTTTGCAGTCATCAGAGGGCCGGACAGTTCTAAACTGATGCTTGCCCACAGAAGGTACTCCAGTGCCTGAATGGGATTCGGAAATGGTGATATAAAGAATGACGCACAATGTGCATCAGAACTCGCACTAACTTCTGGACCTATCACATCAGTCATTACGTGAAAGTACCACTCAGTTTTAGCAGTTGCATGTCGTCTCAATCCCTGCACAACAGAACAGGGCAGTGTATCAGACATGGTCAAAGAAATCTTTTGAGAAGGCTCTTCGGAAGATGACTAATCTAACAGTTCCATCCATCATCTATGTACCTGTGCACTACAATTCATGGTCATCAGATAACGACAGATGGTGTAGATGTGTATCGAACCTGGAAAAAAAGGGAAAGATGCATAGTATGAATTAGTTTCACAGTGCAGTTCTATTTAAAGAGATGATGAATGCTCATTATTTTGACAATAACAAAAACTTGCACTTAAAAAGAAGTTATAATGTACTTCTGGAACTGTAAGATGTGTTAACTTAATGGATATAATCTTTTCTATCTGGGATTTCACGCCCCTCCTCTTTTTGGACACATGTATCACACCTTGAAAATTCAACAAGTTCTTCTACAATTTTCTGTCAAAAAAAAGACTATAAATACCATTATATATTTGCCAGCAGAGGTGCTCATGTTGCTGAAAAGCCTGCATCATGATCCTGATGCAGTTCAGCACACGCAGCAGTTTACAGAGCCCCTTCTCGCTGAGGACACTGTGCCTTTTCTCCAGCTCAAATATACACAGGGCACATCCCTGCATTGCACGGATCTACACACAGACACGCACACAATGCATACAGGAGCTACATTAGGGTTCAGGTATACACATTTCAAAATATCAATGACCCTTCTTCACATGACAAGATTTTTTATTAACATAAATCAACAAAATTCAATAAGCACGGCATGCTTCCTCCTTCCTTTCAGTGTGTCAGCAGTCAAACACACCCCGCAGACAGACACACTGCGCACAAGGGTCACACAGTACAGTGTACCTTCATGGCAAAGACATCTTGGTCTGTGTCAAAACCTTCAGGGAAGAAGCAGGCCATGAAGTGGTCCACATCTGTGACGTCAGTTATCGTCACCGGGTTGAACTGCAGCAGGTGGAGGCTGTAGCCATGCCACAGAGCCAGCTGGTACAACTGCAGAGGAAGAGGAGAGGCGTTCATCTGGCTAATTATGGGACCAGCACTCAGGTGCCACAACAGTAATCCACTTGAATTCAGAGGAGAGCAAGACAAACTGGATAGGTCCGACAACCAATAGCACAACTTGATATGACATACAGGACCGTGAATTATGAACCTGACACATTTGAACTCAGCTCCATTAGATTTACTAATATCCTATCAAGTATATTATGCACGGCGACCAACACTGTATGGGGTTCCATTCACCACTCATAGAATTAGCATTTGATGAAATGCAACTGGAAAAGCATTCACCGTCAGTCATGGAAAGTAAATGTTTGTTATCTAGGCTGCTGTGAATTACCTTTATCCCAAAGAGAAAATCTGCAATCTGCAACATGTGCTCCCAGTAGAACTTCGAAGGTAGTCGATGTTTGTACCCCCTCCGTATATCCACCAAGATTTTAATCCTTCAAAATGAAAATCAAATTTAGAGCAGGTTAATGGTAATATGAATACATAAAAATAATTTTGCTGTTGATTCGCTATGCCTGTAATATACAACCAGCCAGCAAGAACCCCTTGCAATGAATCGACTGATGATAATTCAGAAAACCACAGTGATATCTTCGCAGTGCTTCTTATGCTTGTTTCAAACTTACTAATCCAAATGTTTGACAATGTAAAAATTACTTAAATGATTATCAGAAAAGATAGACACTAATTTTCTGTCATTCAACGCACTGTTTAATTGATAATTTCAGAAATTCTTGTATTTACTGTTTGGTAGTTTTTTATGTTACCCTTTAGCATAAGAGCCGTTGTTGTCTTGGCTGGTTGAAGAAGCGACCCGTCTCGTCAGTCTTATAAACGAGTTAATGTCCCGTTCAAAAGCTGAAATAACTGGGTTTCGTTTATCGAGTTTTCCGTAATATGAAGCCGGCAAATCCATTTCTGGGGCAGTAAGGATAGTTTTCACGAGCTAGCGTATCTCTGCTAGCTACCATATCCAACAACAAACTGCTCAAACAACTGAGGGAAGCCGTGTCGCCATGGCAACGACACTGGGAGGCAGGACAACTCTCAAGCAATTAGTTTTTGAGCTTGACTCAAGGTGCAGAGCTCAAGCAGTGGTTAAATTGAGTCAGGCACTCTGTTCATCGTTACTGAAGACAGCAATATGTGGTTAAGCACACTGAAAATCAGAAATCAGAAACTGAAAACTGCTTAAAGTGCAGTGAAGAAAACCCAGCTCCCAGGCAGAGCGTTGTAAAATCAGACAAAAGAAAAACTTTGTAACGTTTGAAAAGACGAAATAATACTGCTATAGCTTTATTTGATCTGGTATAATCAGTCCCAGCTGGTGGCTAATGCTGGCAAACTGCAGATAGCTACTGCTGCATAACATACATCAGTTAATTCCATGACTTTTTGACTCTTGTAACAGTTGCACTCCTTTGGCATTTACCATTTTCATGCAGTTATTATGTAACTCTAGCACACTAATAGCCACAAGGTCTGCAGTAATCCTGGCCTACCTTAATGACAGCACATTATCCTTACATGCACTATGTTGGATTCCATTGGATTGTTCTCTGGCTCAGAATCAAATAGTACAAGTGACATATTAGTGGATTAACACACACTGGAGGAATGTGTTAACTTTAACTGTGACAGTGGTTGCATGGTGGTTTAAAAGATCCTGGAGAATCTAAGTTCAAAATCAGCATGACTGGATTGATGAAGCAGAGACTGAGAGAAATTTGGTTTTCACAACTAACTGTAGCACTCTTGGAAAGGACTTCATATTTGACTTCTGAGCTCACAGCAAAAATTATAGATGCTTTGATTGCCACCTAATGCTGCCCAATACAAACTCATCAATTCCCATTCAACCACACTTCCACTCCACTCACAAACCTAAAGCTTCTGGCACTGAAAGCACAGCGGGCTAATGCTCTGGCAGCTGTTCCTCAAACAAACACACATGAAATCACACACAGCAGACGGGGGTATTTCCTGGGGAATGAGTATGGGGTGCATCAGCAGTACTCCAAGCCAGTGTCACCTCATGACCGGGAGAAGGGAGAGACAACCAGTCACAGTCAGACAGATGAAACAATGAGGGCAATGGAGGGATAAACAGTTGACATCATTGTTCCAGAGAAATAAGCCTGCTGGCAGAGTCCCTATGCAAGTGTGCATGGGAGGTTATGGAAGGGAGGGGTATGCAGAGGAGGTGAACATAGACAGAGCCTGGGTGGGATGGGAGGGAAAGGCCTATAAATGCGGTGCAGGAAAGCACAGCAGCACCCGTTCAAACCGAATCAAACCAAGACTCAACTTCTCGAACCCATCATATTTTCATCTCTCCCAGAATCTCATCATGGATATCCCCATCCAGTATCCCTGGTACCGCCGTATCTTCCCACATCGTCCCTCTGACCTCTCCATGGCAGAACCTCTCTCCGACTGGCCACTGATCTGGCCCTTCTCCTGGTCCTTCCCCTGGATACGCCCTTCATACATGCGCTGGTTCAATTGGCCCGACAACGGACACAGCGAGGTACAGTAAAGTTCCCTTGTGGCCTTAAGATAATCTAAAGGTCTTATGTAAAATGACTGCTATCTGAAAAGCTATTACCAATGTAATTTCTAACACATAAAATCAATGATAATAACTAATATACTGTAGTGTGTAGAATGTGATGTGATAGGCAATTAAACAGCAGCCTTTAATCTGTGAGATTTGTTTCGATAATTTTACATCACTGATTCAAATATGCCTTCAAAGTATATCTTTTTCCACTGCATGATGCTCACCCAATTCATCTCTCAGTTCTGGTCCTGATGACTGTACTGTCTATATAGATGCGTATGGAAAAGGATCGCTTTGTCATTTATCTGGATGTGAAGCACTTCTCCCCCGAAGAGCTATCTGTCAGTATCAGTGATGAGTTCATCACCATTCATGCCAAACATGAAGACAGACAGGTTAGGGGGACTACAGAGATCTGCAAAAATGGTTAACAAAGTTGATTTTTGTGAAACTAAACTTACACTTACTTTGTTTCCAGGATGACCATGGCTTTGTGTCAAGAGAGTTTCTGAGAAAGTACAGGCTTCCTGCTGGTGTGTCAAGTGCTGAGGTCACCTCCAGCCTGTCATCTGACGGCGTTCTGACAATCACGGCGCCTCGCTCATCTCCCGGCACAGAGCGCAGCATTCCCATTTCCTGTGAAGATGGAACAGCGAAAGAGAAAATGTAGAGCAGGAGGTTTATAACAGCAAGTGTCTTCTAATAGACCGGTATTTAAACTCCCATTTATTCTGATGGTTTAAAACCAAACATCAATATGCTGAAACCATGTAACAGAGTCTAATTGACAGCACATTTAATTTTCACTCTGTTGTAAGTTGCAGGATAATGAACTCCTGAGGGTTAATGTTTCTATCAAAAGCTTACAGAGAAAAGCAAATCTTTCCACTCAAAATTGCCCACTGAAGATAATAACAGGCTAAAATGGTTAAACTTACTGCACTGGCATAGTATACACTACTGTCAGAGTGGGTACATGTAAGATGCCGACTGTTTATTCTTTGAGAAGAGTGTTGGTTTTTCGTATGTGTAAGGATGAAGGAGATCTCTGGAAGCATATGTGGTTTGTTCACTAAAACAAAAAAGCCACCAAAGGACTTGGGACCAGGTGTGTACTCTGCTGAGAGGAAGAAAAGGGGTGACTAAGCATGGGGGAAAGTAACAGACAAAGAAGGAATGTTGTTTGGAGACAGACAGCTTTTATCACTGGGCTCCTTTATAACTGGGGAGCATGGCCTCTGAGCTGCTAAGGATAGTGTGTGTGTGTGTGTGTGTGTGTGTGTGTGTGTGTGTGAGGATGAGAGTGCTTTCAGATGCAAGAATTTCTGCTCTGTCATCCCTTTATACTGGCAACAACCCTCTGGCATATTAACACAAAACATCAAATAGAATTAAACATTGAAATTCAAAATCTTAGGTGTCTTGCATGTTCTTTTATGTCTGTGGTATTCCTGTTTACCAAGGAACTTTGCACCACCTTGGAAGAAAGTGATATATCAAGCTGCTTAAAGTGAATTAAAATAATAACCACCATGTTATATGTAGAGGTTTAATACCTGCAACACAGATATAAACAGCATTAGAGTATTACAAAAATGTAGACAGTTACACATTTCTATCAGTCAATAGAACAAACAGAATACAAAACTATTAAGCAGTAATGATGCTTGTTTTAGCACTTAGGAATCCTGATTATTAAAAATATAAATACATTTTACATTAATTTTTTGCTAGGTCGAGCTGTTGTGCATATCTCCGTTAATTGCAGATAATCAGCAGTATGGATATATGTATGTGAGATCATATGGAACCAAGAAATCTTGCAATGCAAATGATGAGAAGGTTTTTCTCTTAGCAGGTAACGGGATCATCAGTTACAGTAGAAGTCCCATTTCTGAAAAGGGAAAGAGAGGTGCACTTAGGAGGAAGCATCATACAGTGAGTTTGTGTGTGTTGACGAGCGTGCGTGTGTTCACCTACAGTAGTTTTGACTTCGGTGCTGGCTGGCATGAGAGGATGCATCTCCTCCACTACGCTGCTGGGGAAGTGGCCAATGCGAGCCTCTTGTTGTCCGTAATACGAGTCTTGTACCTGCAAACAGATGATATCGACAAAAGTGGTCTATGTTTGTGAGGCACATGGATATTTCAAGTCTTTGCGACATCTGTAGGGTCTTTTAGTTAAGAGCCATACTTATTATCCCAGGTTTGGTTTACTCACACTGCCAGCCCAGAAGAGGTTCCCTCTGTCTTTTAGCATTGCATAGACATAGACGAGTTGCCCCTGTCTGATAGGGATGAACCTGCAGTCTCCAGGGTAGTAGTCCTGCACTGCACGGGCTATCAAGATGGGGTCTGAGCAGGAATGATGAAGGAGAGCAATGCGAGTTGTCATATATTGTGTGCAAATTGCTGCTGCATGAGTACTACTGTTTCAAATCCAGCTGCAGTCGTATAGCATGATTTCAGCACAGTGGTCCAGCAGTCACTAGCAGTAAAAAGTCGGTGAGAGTGCTACTTACGGCTACATTCGGAGTCAGCGCAGAGTTTCTTGTCAGAAAGTTTAGGCATCTGCCTTCCAGCTTCAGAGGTTGGCAGCAAGAGCCACACTGAAAGAGCAAGCCAGAGTTTGCACGGCATGTCTGTATGTGAAAGCACCTCCTGGTCCAATGCACTTATCTTAAGCTTGGTGAGCGTCTTGTGAGCTTTTTTGCCCCCTTTTGTCTGTTTGCTGTCTCCAAGAGGGAAGTGTAATAACAGCAGTCCCCTTTTCTACTCTCCCTACCCCCCACCTCATACATGAACACTCACAAACACACACACACACACACACACACACACACACAGAGGCCCTTTCAAAACCTTCAAGCAGGTAAACAGGATGGGGGGGAAGGAGGAGGAGGGCAAGATTAGACAGACGCTGGCTTGTCTCCTGGCCTTCCCCTCTCTCCATCTCTCCTGCTGTTTCACCCCCGCTCAAGCAGCTTGTCAAGACTTTGCAGCAACACATTCCTCAGAGGTAATATGCTGAATGATTTCCCCTTCCTTATTCAGCCACTAGATGTCAGAGCAATTACTGCAAACATGCCACTGCCACTGTTCCCATCCTCCCTGTTCTGTCAGTGTATCATTCCCTGTGCTTGATCCCTTTACCTTTTTAACATAGGAGGTGGAGTCACTGGCTTGGTATTTACATACTGTATGTTTCCACTGCCAAGGAAACCAGCTGAGCCTCTCCTGTGCAAACACACCCAAACACACACACACACTCATGCACAAACACAAACCACACACATACAGTCACCAAACAGGAAGACTATACCTGCTTAACGTGAGTTGGCTGGGAACTGTCAGGTAAGACAGACTTCATTTTTGCGCCTTTGGATTCAGGTAGAACATGAGTTAAACAGATTCTGAGGATTCTGATAATAAAAAAAAACAAATGATATAGAACAAGTTCAGTATTTTGCCTTTTTCAAAAATTTAAGTGACAGCACGGTTTCATGGTAGCAATAGGCATGACTGTAACAGGTGAGAAGACGGTGACGTCAGGCCTAAAGACAGGACAGACTAAGGAGACCAAGAGTTTTGCAGAGAAACTTATTTTTTGTAGACTTCATTCTGCAGTGACTGGAAATAACTACATGTGGTAAAAAACATCTTATCAAGTCATATTTTGTCGTTATCTTAAGTCTTGGCAGGTGAACAGGCATGGTGGTGATTATTTCTTAACGATTTCACAAAAACTGATTACATTAGAGGCTGTTCAAGGAAAAGTCAAGACATTGTTGTATTTGGTGGAAATAATGGAGCACAGTGCCTTTGGAATTTCGGGAGGGGAGCAGAACAAAGATAACAGTGGAGCTGGTATTTCGGTCAGAGTAACAAAAGAGCCTGTGAGACAAAAGACCTCCTTAAAGGCCATGTGAGATTATATTACTAAAAAACAACTCGTCTTATTTTTGGACGTCATCATACATGTCCTGAATTCCACAGTCACAATAAATTTGTTTGAGGTGGTTGTCTGATTTACTGAAGGTCTTTGTCTTGCCCACAGAGCTATCAGTGAAACAGAAAGGAGAAGATTTGAATGATTTCAGCATCAGGACCATTGGCACCACAGTTAAGTTGGCAGAGAAATACTGGATTACAAAATTGACTCATTAAACCACTCCAGACAAGACCAGACTGTCAATAAACAAAAGAGGATTCACGATTTTACAGGAAAAAAAGGTCATGGTTGTCCACGTGACCCCTGAATGAGTGTGGATTACAAGGATAATGTTTTTTTAATTGAATCTTTCAAACCTGCAACTGTCAATGATGTTCACCCCCAGGAAAGACAGTCTTCCCTCCCCCAGCTTGGAGGACTCCTTCTTCCCTCTGTCCTCATCTTCCTCAATGTCCCTTTCCTTTGCACTCCCTTCATCAACATCCTCTCCTGGCAGCAGTGACAGTGGAGGAGGAATAGAGACGGATCTGATTCTGGCTGCAGAGCTGGGTCAGGCTTTACTGGAAAAGAATGAGGAACTGGCGGCCTCTCTGGAGCTGAGGGAGAGGGAGATGGAAGTAAGGATGTAAAATAATGTGTGCGTGTGTGTGGGGAGGGGGGGTGCTGAACTTTGCAAACTTTCTAACATTATTAAAAACCTATAGCAAGGTGGAAACAAAAAAACTATTTAACCCTTTTTACCACAAACCAGCAAATTGCATTTGACTGGTTTGAGCCAGCTTTTATCTACATCTACTACACTAGAGGTGCAATTTATTTTATTTAAGACATAATGTCATGTCATACAGTCTATGTGTTAATAATAAAATTCCATTTAGCTGCTTTTCCTACTAATTCAAAATGCTCACTACAATTAAGCTGCCCAAAAACCAACACGTTGAAAATCCACTTCACATTCAAAGTAACGAGAAGACTGAAATAAAATGTATTTAAATCAGTGAATGCTGTGTTATTGTCTCAGGCTTTACAGCAGGAGAAACATGTTCTTCAGAGGAGGCTGGAGATGAACGAACTGGCATCTGGTCAGAGGGAAGCAGAGCTGACTGTGGATTTAGCCGCCTTGAGGGCCGAGCTGGAGCGACACCACAGTCAGGGGCGAGAGCGGAGGAGAGATGAGAGTGAGCAGCTGACTCAGTTAGCCAATCATAACCAACGACTGGTGGAGCAGCTAGCAGAGGTTAGTTTGAACAGGTGGCCTTAACCCTACCTTAAGAGGACAGTATAACCTGCCAAAGAAAAGAAGTCATGATTATGTTGTAATGCTGTCAGAATGAACAGAATCTAGGCGTTTATGTGTGTGGGAAGTTTCTGCATTTGTGTGGTGTCACGTCACAGTCACATGGACAGGAACAATGCAGACCAGCAGGTTTAGGGAGGCTGGTCTTTGTCATTCATTGAACAACAGCCGTTCTCAACTTTTCCACCTCCCTCCCATCCAGGCTGTAACACTGGAGCACTCCTTGAGGACTGAGCTTCGTTCCCTCAGAGAAGAGATGGAAGAATCCTCTTTTAGCCGAAACATCAGCTTCACACAGATAGAGAGCATTCAAGCAGAGGTATATTCACCATTTTTTTTGCACGTAAAGTAAGTAAGTATCAATGCCAAAGTAAGTGGCATAGTTTTGATGTGACAGTAAGGAACACATAATACCATCTTGAATGCTGAAGTATAGTAGGTCATACACAAAAGGTATTCAGTTTCAAACATGGCCAAATAGTGTGAAGTTATAATTCAACATGAAATAAGGAATTGTTTTTAATCATATTTGACAATTGTGTCTCATAATAAGATATTCAGGACATACTATCCAAGGCTTGCTTAAAAGTTTTTGCTTTTAAGTCCCAAGTTAGACAAGTCTTTAGGAGCTGACATCTAGTGTAAGTCAAGCTGATGCCAAATCTCAAGTCCTGTTTTACTGGCTTGATTCTGACTTCAAGTTCAAGACTCAAATGTAGAGCTCAGCTACTAACTATGATTAATTACCACTTTCCTTTACCACTTCATCTGCACCATTTATATATAAAAATCCACTTTCCTGTACAGAACAGAGTTTTACTGGAGCGGCTGTCGCACATGGAGGCTCAACTGAAAGCTTCACGGGAGGACAGCGACAAACTCCACATGGAGAGAGAGGGGCTGAGGGAGAGGCTGTCAGAACTCCAGATAAAGCTGAGAGAGAAAGAGGCAGAGGTGAGGATCAGTGACTGATCGGTATTTAAGTTGAACTGTCGCACTGAAAAAAATGGAGCCTGAGGGAAGAGCGTCATTACCTGCAGGAGATATTTCTCATCACTAACAGACGCCACTAACACGACTAGTTTGAGCGTCTTGTTTCAAGTGTGTGCGCTCCTGCCTGCATCTCACTGCGTGTGTGTGTGTGTATATGTAGATAGAGCAGGAGCAGGGAGTGGTGTTTGAGTTGCGTACCTTGAATCACTCTCTACGGCAAAAAGCTCTGAGTCTGGGAGAAGAGAGCATCCTGGACAGTGCTCACACACAACCTTTGTCACTGCTTAGTGAAATTCAGCAATCACAGGTACACACATAAAACACATACACGACACAGCACTGACAGATGCACAACAACTGCAGTCTTTGCTCGTGTGCACTAATCCTGACACTGTGCTCCTTCTTTTGATAATTTGATACTAACCGGCCTCTGAAATTCCTAACCTCATCAAAAACATCATCAAAAGCCCGAACACCTAAGTACTCTGACCTTACTGATCTTTTTTTATCTTTTATGTGTCTTCTGCAAATTTAGGCTAAAGAGGTTCTTCTGGCTCATTCCACAGTCCTGCAGGCAAGAGATGAAGAGATACAAGTGCTCAAAGAGGAGGTCTGTTAAATTGTAGCATTAATGACTACGCATACACACAATTTAACATAGCAAATGACCCAGGGAGGAGGTGGTTTAAGAATACCTGAAATGGGTGAAAATCCTTGCTGCTACATATTGGATTTGATTTGCCTGGTATGTACAAGAAAAGGAGCATGATTAGCTCTTAATGCTGATTCATTAAAAAGATTTTGAAAGATAGTTTTATTTTATTATTTTTTATATTTACAACAGTTAAATTCCCCCTTCCCATATAAATGTGCTTGCTTTTAATTATCACTTCATTGGATGTTTGAGGTTTTTGTACTGTATGCTGTATGTGCAGAGTCTGACACCAGAAAAGCTTACAATGCCTTTTTTTCACACTGCAGCTACAATCTCAGCGAGAAGAGCTGGAGACTCTGAGGGAGGAATTCAAGCCATTTAGAAGCAGTCCCGAGAAGCCAAGCTACAGGTAATGCTGCACATCAACGCGTTTGGTGATTTAAATGAACTTCATTTGAAATCACGATGTTATGTGTTTTGTTAATCATCTCATCAATGCTCAGTTTCTTAGAAAGTGAGTTGGTCACAGTGCGCCAGGAGAAAGAAACACTAACTCAGCAGCTTCTCAACACCATCAAACACAAGGTGGCACTATCACAAGAGCTGGATGCCTGGCAGGTGGGTCTAGGGATAAGAGAATATCAAAAGTATACATTTTGGCAACACATTTAAAATAGTACAGTGTAAAGATTGATATTTTTCATTTCCATTTGAATATTTGATCTCGTTGCAGGAGGATATGCGGCTGGTGATCAATCAGCAAGTGCAGCAAAGGGAGGAAGAGAGAAAGAAGGAAAAACAGCGAGAGAAAGACAGCGCAGTTGGACTCCAAAGAAGCAAGTCTTTGAGAGTGAAGGGAGAAGGAGGAAAGGGATTCCTCTCTTTTTTCAGAGATAAATAGAAGAGAACTCACAGCAGTGTAAAACAGACTGCCAGCCTTTATCTTTGCCACTGTGAGTGATGTTGCCAGATAATTTACTGTTATCAGAATCAACAAGTCAAATGTTTACAGACCTTATATTTGAATATATTTGTATATACACAGTATATGGATGTACAGTAACAGTATAAAAGTAATTTCAGTTTTTAGGATTTTATATTAAAAGGTTAAAGCCACTGACAAGTCTCTGCTGGGTGTTTTACTGTTTATCTGCTGGTTGCTTTGCAGTGTCTTAATGTTGCCAGATTTGTCTAGATTTGCTTGACTTTATGCTTGAGGTGCAGAAATATGAACTGAACACAAAACGCTGACATATTAAGGTGAACATTCAACTATTTGAATATCCACCAGACATGGAGCAACACATTCACCGAGTGTCTCTGGTGTTTCTGTCCAACCGAAAAATGACCAACATTCTCCTTTTAGCTTTGTTTTGCTCTTGAGCAATTCTTGGAAGAAAATACATGTCTCTAGTTTGCAAGATGTTAAGACCAAAACAAGGAGTTAAAGGAGGCTAAAAAGCAGCTTGGTGCTGAGGATAGTTTAAGATTTACCTGGCAGTTTTCTGTTGGTTTGTTACTATGATTGTCCATTTTCATTTTACATGCAGCCTACTGATCCATAGTCGAGATTTTAACCACAGTGAATGCATGACACTCCGTCTACATAACTGTAGTATGTTCCTACAAATTTAAATACACTTGTTGAAGAAAAAACAGTTTAACTATAATAGAAATAACATCTTTATTAAATTAAATCCAAAAAGACAGTCATTCCCTTTCACTTCTCTCTTCATGCTCCAAATGTATAAATATATACAAATGCAATTTTTCATAGTTTTAACAGGACTCGAAATGCCCAGTAGCAGCTTGAGTATTGCAGTAGTGCATACAGGTCAGTGATTCCACATGCCTTCGTCTATATACATACAGTAATGTCCTAGTTTAGCAGAGTTAGTGCATAGCCACTCTCAAATCCCTCAACTGGGATTACTACACTGGATATGGTGCATCACCTATCCTAGTCAATGGGCCATTTGTGTCTGTATGTAATTCATACTTTGATGACACTTTTAAAAGAAGACATTCATACACACAGGATCACAAACAGGATCATTTTTAGCATGATTTCACCCATTCACTAAAACTCGCAAAGAGCTGACACTGCTGCTGACCACTTTGTTTGAACATCTGAGCGCTGGCCGGTGATCAAATCACCGCAAAGAAACTGGCTGGATATAATGAATCAGTAAACATTTAATGGGCTATATTTTTTTTCTCTGTTAGTAGGAAGTGGTAATGCTGGGGGCACCGACTCCTTCAAACCTCAACCACGACAGTGCATTCAAGAAACTGGAAGAAGCTAGGAGAGAGGTGCTGAAAAATGTTGCGCTGATGGCCAATGCTATTTGTAGAAGTATTCAAATTATATGGGCACAAATGTAAATCAGTGGCTACATGGAATATGGCAAAAGTTTGTATTAGTTGCTGTAGAAAATGGTCAGCATACAGATCAGGTAAATATAAATTCTAGTTAATGGGTTAGAACATGAAAAACACAATGATCTTTAATGCAATCTATATACATATTTGTTCTTAATGACTACCTATCGTACAAAACATTTTTAAGATTTATTTTCATCCTACAGTACAGTATACCTCTTGTCCTGTCTGTTTCCACTGCCCAGAAGGTGATGGGCAGTCTGGTTTCAGGGAGACAGGAATTTATCTCACATCACATAATGTTGAGCCCCCTTAATGTTAATCCAATCTTCAAGTGTAATCCTACTGTCATCCAATCAGAAAAAAATTGAGAGGTAGGTTGCAAGAGGAGATGCATCAGTCCCAAGAAATCCACAATACTGTTTTACTGAGACTGACAAACCTTGCAAGATCAGGGGATTATGAAGCCTCTGAATCAGGTCTCTGGACGGTTGTCCTGACAGCGGGTAATAAAGTCCGCAAGGGTTAGTGGGGGATTATCCCACATTGACACCGAGGCCCACTTGCAGCTTGTCACCTCTGTGATTTACAAAGGCACCCATGATGAGGGTGGCGGGGAGTGGGGTCAGGCGCTTCTCCAACACACCCCCTATTATACACCGACTGTTTATCATACCTGGATACACACACAGAAAAAGGCCTACTGTATGTATGCTTTCTGAATAGTTTTTCACAAGCAAGGCATATGAAAGAAACTTACCTCGAAATACCATGTTGGCCTCTGGGAGTTCCATCTGATACCCAAACGAGGTTGTGGTCTCCTGCGTCCTGGTACTCGCTTCAAACTCCACTCCAACTTGGATCTGGTGAACACGTGCACGTGCATTTGTGCAATATGCACTAAAGTATAACTTGAGTACAGTACGGTGGCATTTGCTGTACCTGTTTGTTGGCTCGGTGATAGTAGCTGGCATGGGCACCACCTTTCCCAGCATTCAGCGTCGCCACCCAGTTCGGTCCTACATGAGGAGCAAGTGAAATGCTGCTGCCCGATCAACCGACACAAATCAGAAAATATGACATCAAAATAAAAACAGAGGTTTAGAGCAGTTTCACACATAAAAACAAAATCTCACGTGAGTACTGTCCAGCCAAAGTAAGAATTCCGCCTTCTTCTGCTCTGCCCCGATGGTAGACCAGCTCCCCTCCGAACACTAGGCCAGAAGACACACTCTGCAGGAAGTGTGCCACAAGGATAACTGTCCCAGTAAAACACACACATACACAACAGATCAGTGGGCAGATACAAAGCACAATGTTTTATCAAACTAATATGAATCATGTCAAGAGAAACTAATTTATTTCCCCAATCATATTAGTACACTAATGTATTCTTACGTCTTTGTGCATATGCAGGTACTAAATAATTTAACACTTAATTTGATGCTGAGATGTGGCTCTAACCATACAAACTTTAATCTGTCACCTGACTCTCTGAGGATATCTGGGTTGGCTACTGTCACAGCAGCAGTGAAGTCGTTTCCTCTGTACTCAGTCTCAAACTGCCATGTCACAAACTGGGACTGCTGAGTCTAAAACACAATCAAGAATTTGAACATTGAGTTGTTTGGAGCAAAGCGCATTCATTTGGTTAAAAAAAAGCTGAGTTTTATAAGAGCAGTGACCAAACGGGACAGATGGATATGAGGAAATGGAGGGGACACTGGGAACTCACCTGGAACACTGTTCTGGCTCGTACATGCTCAGTGAGATGCAGCAGAGCGTGAGCGTTCAGACTACCTGAGGAGTCCATCTCACCGATCAACACTGGGGCATCCTAGAACATGAGGAAGGATCAATATGCAACCTGACAACTAATAAAGGCAGCATCTCCATCTGTTTTCCAGTTGTTTTCCATAAAGCAGCGGTAACACATTTATCATCTGATGACTCTTGCACTACCTTGTCTTTGCTGTTATCGTCAGACTGCAGATGCTCCACGTGGAAGCGATAGTACGAAGGGCTGACAGCACTGAGATGAAGAGTATGACTGACCTAGATGCAAACATATGCACCATGTAAGTTAAACGTAAGGCACTGTGACATTTTCTTGAAATGCAGAAAATGGCTTGCTTGTAAATTGATGCGAGAGGAAGAGTCACCTTGAAGAAGCTGCTCAGAGTTTTATTGACCATCATCTTAACCCCTTCAATCTGTTGAGGAAAAACATCTGAGGAGACAGGGAGAAGATGGTCAGCATCTCTTTAACCCTGTTGTGCACGCCATTGTTGCTTTTTTTTTGCCGGACATAGAATACCTTTGCAGCTTCTGTGGAGAGAGTGAAAGCTGCCTGGGTTGGGTAGGCGGCCATCTCTCCTCTCCCAGCGTGGCGGATTGTCCCAGTGAGCAGGATGCGCGTCCCAGCGGGAAGGAGGGGGGTCCGTGGAGAAAGGCCAGTTCTGATGGCCTGGGCCGGAAGACAAAGCCAGGACACTGCCCATGTGGGTGCAACTCTTCCTGCAAGACACAAAGGAAAGAGTTATAAGGATATTGTGATCCATTCAGTTATCTCATTTGCAGCTGGTTATGCCCTTCTTAAAGCCTGACTTTGTTTTACACTAAGAGAGCAGAAGCAAAGGCAGAGGTTAAATACGTTCTGAAATATAATGAAAAGAAAAAAAAAACTTTTATTTTATCATGGCATGAGCCTAACATCTGTGACATTATATTCATATGGAATGTAGACTATGTCCTGACTATAAATGATATAAAAGAAACGTAAAGGTGTGTTGTTTTACATACACCTACACCAACTGACAGTTATTCACATGTTAATGATGCACACAAACAATCTTTTGCTAGATCAATAACCCGGTTTATATTGGATTTGAAACCTGAATAACAAGGATGATTACAGCTAGGTGCATCGTGCCAAGCTCTGTTGTTTTCATGTGCAGGTACAGCAGCTCCAGTTAGCTAGCATGACCTTAGCTATCACCAAAATCCTAATGCCAGGTATGTGCGCTACTTGTTTTACTACCCACGTCCGATGTGATCAAGTGACCTCAAAATCCCGAGCGGAACTGAGAGCTGCACATCAGAAAGACTGTCAGGTGTTTTTCCTTCCTTAATAATCGACTCATATGCGAAGGCAACTGATGCTGGGCTCAACTGATGCTGCAAACAGCGCCCTCCTCCAGATGTGACGCGCCACACCGCAATCGTGTCCCTCTGAAAACACGAGTTGAATTCTGCGGTGTGAAAAATTCGGTCTCTTACATCTACGTGCGTAAAATTGGCAACTGAGTGGCAACATAACGCAAATAACAACTTGGAATTTTTAATTAACCTAACGTTAAATGGAAATGCGTTTGTTTTTCTTTTGTTAGGCTTTGATGGCTCGGGTGAACGGCGCAAAGTTCCTCAGCTTTTGTTTCATGTCGGACTACTGTATGAGCGGCACAGCGTCCAACGCGAGCTACTACAGGTGAGATAATATTATTCAGTTTTTCATGCGCTGCGGCGCCTGACAGAGGAGAAGGTCAACGGCTTTATTTTACAGTACAGTCAATATAGTTTTTTTCCTAAACGAGACAGTCTTGGAAATATAATACAGACGTTGATAACTGGAAAATATGCATTTACTGCGATCATATGACCGCGAGGAAGACCGATTGAAGGTGGTCACTGTCGCTCTTCCTCTCGTCCCCAGAGGAGATTTTCATTGATTGAGCAGCCTTTCGTTTCAGCGATTTTAGTTTTCGAATCTGTGTCGCCATATTTCTATGTGGACTGGACATGTCTCCTTCACGGTCCATATTGTTGGTGGGAGAAGGGAACTTCTCGTTTTCTGCGTCAATGAGCCATTTATACGCTGAGACAGGGACCAGCATAACGGCCACTTGTCTGCAGCGAGAGGATGAGGCACTGCGGCACGAAGGTGCAGTCAGAAACGTTCAGGTCATCAAGGACTCAGGTACATACTTAGGATCACTTATATATTTTTTTTAATTAAAATTTGTTTTGTTTTATTTTTCTTTTTAAATTATTGACCTCATTTTGTCGTTCAGGCGGAACTGTGCATTTCGGGGTGGACTGCACAAAGCTGGGGGAATGTGCCCCTCTGCAGGGCCGTGCCTTTGACCGTGTGGTGTTCAACTTTCCTCACTGCGGCAGAAAGAGTGGGGTTAAAAAGAACAGAGAACTTCTCAAAAACTTCTTTCTCAGGTGTGTATAACTGCAGCATGCCGTAGGATTCGATCGTTTCACAGTATTTTCTACTGGCAGATTTCTCTTGAGCAGCCAACAGCTGTCCGCAGATATGCATATATACATATGCATATATATGTCAACACGTGTTTTCCTTCGAAGAAAAAAGTAATGCAGGATTACTTACATAATTTGTTCAGTTTGGACCTTCAATTAGGATCCATGTTCAATTTACTTATAAATTTAACACGGGAAGGAATTATGCTGTATAATTTTTCAAACATTTGTTAGCCTGCAACTACAAATTATGACCATAATTAGGTAAAATTCCCAACTTTAATTTAATTTCCTAATTGAAAAGTGCCCATAGCTTTAGCAAAGTATAGCAAAAGCTGGCTTGACCGCTTGCAACAGTGTTAACCACAGATGAACCTCTGATGTTGCCCTAATTGTTTCTGTACTTTATGAACTATAGACGTTTCCAACTTCCCTTTCCCGTGATAATATCCTAAATGCTCTTCCTCATTTTACCTTTTCCTCCAGCTGTGTTCAGGTGTTGGCTGAAGATGGGGAGGTTCACATCTCCTTGTGCAATGGACAGGGTGGTACGCCAGCAGACCAGCCGAGGCGTGAGTGGCACAACAGCTGGCAGGTGGCTGCCATGGCAGCGGAGGCACAGCTAATCCTCAGCGACATCCATCCTTTTGAGAGTGAGAAATACCAGAGCTACAAGTGCACTGGATACAGGTAAGGAATAAAGGTGAGTGTTGCGTTGTACAAATAGAAACAGCACTTTGTGTCCACGTGTGTGGGTTTGATGTGTGTTTGCATCCTGAGATTGTCAAATGATGATGTTGCTGCTTTTGTTGCAGGAGCCAGGATAAGGGCTTTCATGTGGAGAAAGCTTTGATCCATGTTTTTACTCACAGCCTGCCCTACACCTCTGCTCAGATGCTTAAGGTGGAGGAGGCTGTTGAAGGGGAAAAAGTGCAGTACAACATACCAGCTGAGCTCAGTGATTATATATTCAGGTACAGTAACACAGAGGCTCTAATGCTGTTTGAGTGATAAGCCACCAATGCAAGGAAAGTTATAGAACCACAGGCTTACTGTCTCCTCTCTTTCATCAGGGGATTCCTCTGCTCAGGTTCAGTCCACCCTGTCAGATTGGTGCAAGATTTTCTTCTTGAGGGACTGGCAGAGAAGTGGCCGGTCTCCATGACGACTGAGACCATTCCCTTCCTTGTCACAGCCAAACAGATGCAGACGTTCTCCCGTGATGTAGACATTACACACTGCTTCTGGATACATTTGCTCCAGAGGAACCTCAACTCTGCCATTCATACCTCTGCAGACAAAGAAAAGGGTCAGCCGAAGTGTTCGGACGGTCAGGGATGCACCGACACACAACACACTGTGGCAGCCACATGTCTTACCTCAAATAATGCGGACAGGTTGAGGAGCAAGGTAGCTGAGACCATGAGGTCTGCTTGCCCTCTTGATGTTGATCCAGAAGGGGAAATTGGCCTTTATATGCTGCGTCCATCACTGCTCCCTCAGATGGAAGCGCTTCTGACTAAAGAAGAAACTTTGGTTAATAGTGCAGGGAGTCATACAGAGATTGATGCCAAGAATGATGGCCTTCAAATTGAAGGAAATAAAAAGGAGGTGCCTTGTGGGGGCAGCAATGGTGCAACCAGCTTGTTAACTGGCATTAGTGGCCTGGTGTTCAGGAACGTGCCCATCAACCTCTGGGCTCCCCCTGTCTTTCACGAGCTTCTCCTCAGAGGTGTTTTCCCTTCAGAAAGAGAGCCAGTCAAATTTCTCGGACAAAGGCTTGAAATGCTGCTCGCACCATATGGGGTCTCCCTGATTACAGAACAGGGAGGTGTGTGTCTGATGGCCCAGCCAATGGGAATGGTTGGTAAGGTGTTTGCAAGCAATGCAAGTGACAGCATTAGCCATGTCAGCATCACCGTGTCCCTCAACTTGGACCTTCTGGCTGTGCTCCTTTTTGCCCTCCCTGACTGGAGGCTGCTGTGGTCACATGACCCCCGTTTCTTAAAACAGTTTAAACTCCACCCATCACCTGGGACTTCTTTCCAGCCGTTTTCCCTGTTCCCGGAGCACTTCAACTTTGACATCAGCTTCTGGACAGGGCCGACTTGGGAGGAGAAGAAGTTCCACGCCATGGTGCGAGAGGCCAGCCACGGGACCGTGGAGCAAGTTAAGCTCATCGACACATTCTCGCACCCGGACCTGAGCCAGACCAGTTACTGCTACCGACTCATCTACCACTCCCACACTCATGCTCTGTCACACACCCGAGCCCTCCAGTTTCACAAACACTTGGAGTCTTTACTCTCCTCTCGGTTGCAGGTCACCATCAGGTGAACATGTCAATCTACATGTCCATCTCTCGGAGGAAAAGGGATTAAACTTCTTATTTTTTTCAGAGACATTAGTGCCGGTCCAAGTCTGTCTGTGACTGTTAAGAAAATTATAAACATGCAATCTACAAAACTGTAGATGAAAAGTGTTTACATTAGCTGAGAGTGTTTTTGAAACATCAATGGAGTTCAGTGTTTCTGTGACTGTTTTAATTATCCTACAATAAACCAGTTATTTAACATTCATGTGTGGTCTGTCAAGAATTGTTGTAAAATGGTAATAGTCATGTATATACACAAGTATATTGCAATAAAACAGCTCTGGAATCATTACTTTCTGTTGTTGAAGCATCTGTGACATGCAAAGTCAGTTTATTCTTCTGATGTTACAGTATATGCTTGAGAGAAAGCAGTAGGTAAATTGGTACTAACTAAGGGGGAAATAACAGAGCCAAAATTATGAGACTGTGTGGATGCAGTTGTATTGAGTTTATAAACAGTTGAGAATAATCTGGAGGAATTAAGAATTGCCCCACCTAAACTGACACATATATGAATTATTAATTTTGGATTATAAATCCCTTCATATATTGTGAATTATCTGTTATTATGCTTATCTGCAGACACATTTCAGAGTTGTCGCATGTTCAGTAAAAAAAGAAAAGAAACGAAAGTAAATCCAAACACGTGGATATAAATAAAAAATTAATCGTTCTTCAAATGTCAATGCAATGTTAATTATTAGGTCATGAACTTCCAAAAAAAGAGGCTTCGTGCAGTACGACGACAAGCGCTGTCAATAACCGGAAAGTGACGAACATGAACGAAGTCTGACTCGGGGCAGCGTCGGTAATCATGGCGGCCAAGGCGCTTCGGCAGCGGACGAGGCGAGGCAGCAGACAGGATGCAAACAACGTGAACGTCTCCGCCGAAGCTCGGCCACCGAAAGAGGACAAGGGCGGCGACGAGGGCAAACTCACAGAGGCTCGGCAAGAGTGAGTACGAGCCCAGCGGAGAGACGCGAGACGCGTCGGTGCTTCGGGCTCCATCCCCGGTCTGACTGACAGCCTGGGCAGGGGCTGCTAGCTAGTTAGCTAGCTATTTGGAAGTTTTCACTCTGACAACACGAAAACAACGATTGTCAGCGTCCACCTAACAACCCGGGGGGCTCCGCGTTTATAGTAATGTGGCATAGAATTGCCATTCGGTTGTGGTTCCGCTTGCTTTTAGTTCGTCGCGTTTATGTTTTAATAAGACATCGCAACATCGCCGAGTTACCTGCTCAGCTTCATTCATTCATTCTCCCACTCGCCCTCTGCCTTGATAAGATAACCACGGCTTACCCACTCAGCACTGACAGCAATGGTTTTATTTTAAAATCAGCGATTGGCGTTATTGACATGTTGGCGAAGTCCTTTGAGAGGAAACGTTGTTGTCTGTAAGGTGACGTGTCATGTAAGACGCAACGCAAGGATCAATGCTGAGCCGAGCCGACTAATCTAACTAATCTGATGATGGATATGAGCAAGTGGGGACGCTGCCAGACACCGAGAGGAGCGCAGGATATCACCGCTGATCCTTTAAAAATGAACAGTATGCTAATAAAACGCTCTGTCCTCACTCATGAGCAAACGCGCAGCTGTCCACATCTGGGAGATCCGACTGTAATGGCCACTAATAAATGATGGAAACGTATTTTTTCCGCTGATAATGTAAACAGTTGTTATTATGATTTTTTTTTAAAATTATATCTTCAGGAATCCACTTATCGTGGACACAGAAATGATGTCGCCAGGATTCAAGGGCATGGAGTACACACATTGTCGTTTGCTCTTATGCATGTGCTTGAAATACAAACATGGAAAAAAAAACCCAAAAATATAGATAATAGAGATTCATGATGAAAAAATATTTGAATTCATAGTTTATACATAATTGCATAGCTGAAGAGGGACAACAATTAGGCCAATAAATGAGAGGACGGAAACGGTGTTAGTAGAGGTCAGCTCTGCAACTATACAGTTTTCATAGGATTTTTGATACAGTAAGCGATAGTGCTCCGAGTGTCCTCTGCGGGACAGTCATTTAATCCTTCATGTAATCAGGGCTTGTCCTTTCTCTGCTGTGAGCTCACATTTACTTTGTGATCCCGCCGGACACTTAATCTTTGTAATTAGGGGCATAATGATCGGCCAGATGTGTAATAATGACCATAACTAGGGACTTAATTAGTGCTTTATTAAAAGCAGGTGTGCTGGAAACATCCACCACTTAAGGTCGTATATTTTAAAAACGCACGGACAGACACAGGATCACTAGGTTGTCCGCTTCTGATGGCTAATTGTTAAATCTGGTTCGTTTTCTATAAAATGCACAGTATTAAAATATCACACCCCTCAGTGTTTAAGTTCCTTGAGGCATTTTGATGCTTTTAATGCATCCGATGCGGAAGCGAATGTCAACAGTGACGCTTCTGTCACTGTGGGGTTATTGACGTCACTGTGTTTCGTGTCTATTTTGGTCACAGCTCAATAAGTCGCGGGGGGCAGGTCTGGGCCCCAGAGGGTTCGACTGCGTTCAAATGCCTGCTCTCTGCACGTTTCTGCGCGGCTTTGCTCAGCAACATCTCAGACTGCGATGAGACGTTCAACTACTGGGAGCCTGTGAGTTCGACTCGCTAATAGCAGCAACGCAAAAGTGCAATATGCCTACACTGTTTGTGTCTGTAATGGCTGTGCTGACTGTTTTCACAGATGCACTACCTGCTGTACGGCACGGGGATGCAAACATGGGAATATTCTCCGCTGTACGCCATCAGATCCTATGCCTACTTGTGGCTACACGCTCTTCCCGCTTGTTTGCATGCCCACGTTCTGCAGACAAACAAGGTAAATATTCTAATGTGGTCATTTATGATTTGGTTCTTCTTACTGTTACATAATATCAGTTGACCTGCAGCATCTTTCACCATTTTCTCTTCTGTTAGAGAGGACTTAAACTGCTTCACAGAATGTGTTTTACATATAGTGAACGTGGGGCGGTTGAAACGCATGTAAACACACAGAGGCTTGCACGTCATTATGATGCAACATGTGCAGCATTTTTCAGGGTTGTGTTATGGTTGCGTTGCAGGTGCTGGTCTTCTACTTTGTACGATGTGTCTTAGCATTCTCCTGCTGCGTCTGTGAACTCTATTTCTACAAGTGAGTGGGCCCTACTCTTAAATGCAAGTTGGCATCCCAAACTTTTTGGGCAACTGATGTACAGTATATGATAGGGAGGTTAACCATCTGCTTGTGTGTGTGTGGGACACAGGGCAGTTTGTAAGAAGTTCGGCTTGCACGTGGGCCGTCTGATGTTGGCGTTCCTTGTCCTGAGCACGGGAATGTTCTGTTCGTCTGCAGGTCGGTCAACTTCGCGCACTCGGTGAATCGATTCGGTTTCTGCGTTTGCCATCCACCTTTACACACTGAGCAAGGACCCGGCACAGAAACTCCTGTTTCCTGTTTGCAGTTTGGATTTTTTATCATCCTTCCCCTTTGTCTCTCTTTCGCCTCAGCGTTCCTGCCTTCCTCTTTCTGTATGTATACCACGCTGGTTGCAATGACGGGTTGGTTTCAGGACTCGGCACCGCTGGCCATCGTGGGTGTGGCTGCCGGCGCCATCGTTGGATGGCCCTTCTCTGCTCTGATCGGGTAGGGTTGCGAACTGAAATACTAAGTTGTCTGCAATGCTTTTTTAAGACGGACTTGTTAAAAAAAAAAACATGTTATTCTTCATGCATTCTTGGTTTATTTTCTCTGTAGAATTCCAATTGCCTTCGATCTGCTGGTGTTAAAGAGGCAGTGGAAAAGTTTTATCACCTGGTCGGCCATTGCTCTGCTTTTCCTGCTGGTGGGAGGAGATTCTGCATAGACATATTTGTGATTCCTCATGAATTATACTGTAAAATATTAAGAAATGCAAATGTTTACGAACAACTGTTTACGAACTGTTTGTCCCGCGTGTCGTTCTCAGGTGCCCCTGGTGGCAGTGGACTCCTTCTTTTACGGCAAACTGGTCATTGCTCCGCTCAACATTCTGTTGTATAATGTCTTCACACCACACGGGCCCGATCTGTACGGTAATACGAGAGCGCACGCGTCATTAATGAACGTTTGACAAATTAAATCCACGCTGCTTTCACTGGACTCTAGGGGGCAAACCCTCATCAGCACTAACCAGCCGCATGAAACCCTTTTGAAAGTGTGCCAGTAGGTTGTCTGTTCTTTTCCATTAAGTTGGCAGAAATACTTCAGAGTTATTAATTCACAGACAGTAACACAATATGTACAGAAGCTTCTGGCTTTTGTCTCTTCCATCAATATTCAGTGTTTTATCTTTTTTTTATTTTTAACGATCCCACCTGCAGATGTTCCCTTTCAGTAACTCTTGCAGCGGCTATGCAGCTATGACACTTTCATTGCGACGGCCCGTACACGAGCCGTATTGATTTGCTTGTCCTGTCTTGTTTCTTTTTTCAGGTACGGAGCCGTGGCATTTCTACTTTGTAAATGGGATCCTGAACTTCAATCTGGTCTTCGCCCTGGCGCTGTTGTCTCTGCCACTCACTGCCCTCATGGAGACACTTTTACATAGGTTCAATGGTGAGGACTGGCTGGGTTCCGTGCAGCAACGCTTAAAAATGCATGCGTCGGGGCGGCTTTCATTTTTCTGGGGTTGGGGGGTGGGGGCGACGGTTGTCTGCCTCAGCAAAAGTTTCTGGGAAGCAGAGTGGTAATGACACAATCGGTGTCCTTGTGTTACTGCACTCTTGTTTACATTTACCAAGTGCAGCTGGTTATTCTGGGAAACAGACTGAATGTTGGGTATGTTGCCAACTCTCAACTGTTAATCAAAAATGTATCCACCCCTACTGATGCTGTCAGGTACCACAGTCCTCTTCAATATATACCATATATGTTGGAAATACAGGAAATTAATCTATTCTGACAAACATTGAAGGAGTTAATTTTGGCAAAGATGTTAATTTTCAGAGCAGCTCCTCTTGTGATCACATGCGCTTATGCACGTGTTTGTCCTCTGCAGTGCAGAACCTGGGCCGTCCATACTGGTTGACTCTGTCCCCCATGTATCTGTGGATGCTGGTTTTCTTCACCAGGCCTCATAAAGAAGAACGTTTCCTCTTTCCCATCTACCCTCTCATCTGCCTCAGCGGGGCAGTAGCCCTCTCCTCGCTACAGGTGCGGTTGGTCGATTTTCCAATTTTTGGCTACAATTTGAAAAAACTAGTGGTCTGTTAGTTGGCTTCATTTGTTCTACATTTTAGTCAGGCATGTGCGTGTAAAGTGAGTTTTTACAGATTCATCTTATTTCCCCCGCAGAAATGCTACCACTTCCTGTTCCAGCGATACCGGCTGGAGCACTACACAGTCTCCTCCAACTGGTTGGCTCTAAGTGCAGTCCTGGTGTTCACAGTGTTGTCGCTGTCTCGCTCCGTCGCTCTCTTTAGAGGTGCGTATGCATAAAAATTCTACTCTCCTAAGCACTGGTGTCATGCAACCCAAAACAACCTTTCAAGATGGATGGAAATGAGATTTTTTTTTTCTTCCCTGGCAGGCTACCACGCCCCTCTGGACCTGTACCCAGAGTTCCACCGCATCGCCAAGGATCCCACACTTCACTCAGTCCCCGAGGGCAGACCTGTCAGCGTGTGTGTGGGCAAAGAGTGGTACCGCTTCCCGAGCAGCTTCCTGCTACCGCACAAGTCAGTACCCAGCGTCTGTGCAGAAAACCGTAAATATCAGTGCTATCCTCTATTTTAGATCATGAATGAACATCATTTGGGATAACAGCATGACACACGTTTGTAACGCCAGATAAGAGTGCATACTTACAGCGGAGTGGCTGAGTCAGTCTTCCTGATAGTTGCTGTTTCTAATCTCCAGCTGGCAACTGCATTTCATTCAGTCTGAGTTCAAGGGGCAGCTGCCTCAGCCGTACGCCTCTGGTCCTCTCGCCACACAGATCATCCCAGCTAATATGAACGACCAGAACCTGGAGGAGCCAACCAGATATGTAGGTCACTCGGACATGTTTACTGACACATTAACACTGTATTTAAGGGCATTCGCATTCAATTTTCAAATTTCTACCACTGCGCAGGTGGACTTACGTCAGTGCCACTACTTGGTAGACCTGGACACAGATGAAGAGACGCCACTTGAGCCACGTTATTCAGCCAGCAAAGAGGAGTGGAACATCATCGCCTATAAGCCTTTTCTCCAAGCATCGAGGTATTTTATCTAAACACAAGATTTACATCGAGAAAAACAACATGACTTTCAAAATTTAAAAAAGCTTCTACTGATTCTCAAAAGATTAAAGATAAGGCCCAGACTAAGAAACTGGGGAAACAAATTGGAAGTATCCTCTTGACATTTTGGAAACCTTCAACAGAAAGCCTTTTTCTCTCTCAGGTCATCCCCTCTCTTCAGAGCTTTCTACATCCCATTCATATCAGACCACAACACCACCTACAGGCGCTACGTCATCTTGAAACCACGGCGGCAAAAGCAGCCTCGTAAGCGTACCCATGGCTGACCCCGGACCCTCAGCCTCCCACAATGTCCCACGAAACAGAAATCACTCACTTCCCCTCACCACAGCTGGTATTTGTGCGTGATTGTTGGACATGTGTGCATGCATGTGTTTCGTCTCATGAAGCATTTGAAGATATCAGACCCTTTAAGGACATTGTCTCTGCTTGTGTGCGCGAGTGAGGAGAAAATGGTATGTATGCAGTTGTGCATGACAGGAATCAGATGGGCATTTTATCTGTGTGTGTGTGTGTGTGTGTGTGTGTGTGTGTAACTGAATGTATTATAGAGGATACACACAAGATTCTCCATGTATTTCACCCAGGACAGACGATTACACACAAATGTGTTGGGTTTTTTTTGTTCGTTTGTTTGTCTGGGAAAATGTTGCCTGAAAGAATTTTTCTGAATAATTAATCTTGTGGTGTTTGTTCGCACAAACACTGCAAGACTTCAACAGTATCTTACTGTGTGGGTTGTTTGGGTGTGAGTGGTGCATATGAACGAAGGCGCGTGCGCGTGTGACAGCGTGTTGTTAATTTAAGTTGGAATATTAATAAAACACGATTGACTGTGAATGCAATCCTCCCGTTGTTTATTTGGACAGTACAATCACTGCACCACAGGCTGACATAGTCAACTGTACTGTATTTTATTTGAAGATAAGGTAACAAACATACAAACCACTCTCACTTACAAGAGAGACGTCAAGGAATTATACATTCTGAATAAACGATAATAACGATGCGATGCTTTATCATTCTCTTCGATATCATGCCGGTGCTGGGGTCAGGCTGCAGGCACTATGGCTGAATTCACTGTATGAGCCACTTTCCCTCTCACTAGCATTGTTTTTAAATGTATTAAAAGGAGACAGAGGACCATTAACATACCAGGAAGAGTATCAATATAAATCAATACAACATCTGTACATCTCACAATTTAAGACCATGTCAAAACACACTCACTGTACATAAAAATAATCTATATTGGTCATATGCATTAGTTGTCGTTGCGCTGTTGGCTTTTTGTGTCTCAGTCGGTTCGAGGTAGCCTTTTCATATTAGGGGAACTAGGGTGGGATTTAAACAGTATTTTCAGGAACAGCAAAACTAATGGTCCAAGACCCCATGTAGTTATCTTACCGAGCAGGGGCAGCATGACAAGGCCATGCAAACAGGCTGCTACGCACGCACACACAGACACACACAGGTACTGTCATATTTGCTTACAATCAGTTAGTCAGATCCAAGGAGATTTGTTAGCACTTGACTTGAGTGCTTGACCTGCCTACATAGGCCCCCAGCTTTCCTGTGTTCGTATTTGTTTGTGGTAATTTGTCTAAATGTAAAAAAAAAGTACACAATTGACTAAAATGACGGGGGCTTTTAGAGAAGTCTCAAAAAGTTATCTCGTCTTGAGGAGGGCTTTTGTTCAAGTAGAACCCCACCATTTTAGGATGGTACTCATTCATTCATTGTCTTCGATGCTTTAGATAGAGCCAGAAATATCCTTTTCTATCCTCTTTTTAGTTCCACGCATTTTTCTTGGGGAAACCTGGAGCCTACTTTAACCACAATGCAATTCAGCTGCCAACAGTTCCTTTAGGGTAAATTCACGTCCTTTAAACTCCACATGCTCAAATTTTCTATTTATCTTCAGATCATGTAGTCTTTAGCCCTGAGTCAAGTGATGTCACACAAATGTTTTTCACATGGATTAAGAACTCCACATCTAGACACCAACTCCGTATCTGATTTTGCAATATTCATCTTGCGATTTCTACCTCCACCAAAAAATAATAAAGGTGACAACATTTTTTCTTAGTGCTCAGTGCAATAAAAAAACATTACGCTTAAAAATCGAAACAAAAACAAAACTTACTGTACAACTGCAAGCTGCGCACAGTGAGGTCTGTCTTCTTCCAAGTGTCCTGCACATTAGATGTGTCAAGAAATGTTATACAAAGAAACTGCACTTTAAACCTAATTTTCAAATGCTGTGAGCCTCAGAAACCAAGTTGCGAGTAGATATCTGTGTGGGGGGGTTACAATTCGGCTGAAATGTACTATTACCACAAACAAATTGTCACATGGGTTGATATGTGGACCCAGGGACTAAATATGATTCTAACCACATCCCGCCTCCACTAATTTTCAACGTTGCTTTTCGCCATTCTCTCATCCCCTTCCACACTCACACATACCGGAACATTTCTGTACACACACAAGGAGCAGTTTGGAGGATCAGTAGTTTTCTCTGTTAATCCATTCTTGCTCATTGAAGTATCTCCTTCCTCCATCAAGATTCAGGTCATTTCTGTAGGAATCGAGATTAGATTGGTAGGATTTTCGGTTTCCGTAGGTCCCGAGGCTGGATTGATATGTGTCTTCCTTGCCGTTGGTAATGTATGTCTGATAGAGGTCAGCCTTTACTGTGTGACCCCCAGGCCTCAGTTTGTGATCATAGACGTCACTCCCTCCTCTGACACTGCCGTCATACAATCCATGGTCGCCGTAAACGCTGCTGCCGTAATGCTCACTCTTTGTTGTGCGACGACCTAGACTCCTGTCATAAAACTCTCTGTGCCCAGTGCGACCAAGACTTCGGTCGTTCAAGTCCCTCTTCCCGGAGCGGCCCAAGCTGGTGTCGTAGAAGTCGCGGGTGCCACGGTGCCCAAGGCTGAGGTCATTAAGTTCAAAGTTGAGAAAGCAGCTCTCTGTGCTGGCAAGAGTCACAAAGCCACTCTCCGTGTCCCGACCCCCCAGGTTGTCATAGTCACCTGTGGGTGTGTCTGGGGAGGAGCATAAAAACGAGGTGTTTTTGGTACTGGGGCGAGCTGAAACCAGGTCATCGTCTTTCTGGGAGCGAATGACGTTGTAGACATCAGTTGGAATCGGGCTGGGGCAGAGGGCTGGGTCTGTCTGGCATACTTCTGATTTCTGCTGTTTTCTCCTTCTGTGTCACACACAGACACACATAAATAAGAAGATACCTCAAACATAACAATAGAATGAATCCTGAACAGGACTTAAGATATGGAGGATGTACAGTGAGGTAAGCAGTTTTCCGAGGTGAATGCTACAAACTGGTGCCCATACAATGAGAATGGGCGCCGTAGTGTTTTGATTAGAGTCAAACTCCCCCTCACTTTTGCTGCTGCAAAAGATTTACTATAGCATTTAATAATCCGGAGTTTAAAAGAGTTCCCGGCAAATGCACTATTTACTCCTATTTGACTAGCATTTACTAAAATCTACAGACAGCTCCACTGTCTTTGGAAATTTTGTAGCCTTTTTAAAATGTGAAACTACATTTCTGATACAATTCTAAATGCTTTGTTTTCAGTAGGAACAAATGGGGTTGCACCTGAGATCCAAGGCTGGGTGTGAAAGTCAGAAAATACTGAGGGTTCACTCAGCTCACTGTAGGTCATGTCTCAAATTGTGATTCTGCAAAATCTTTCTCTCATAAAACCCAGCTATTTTGCTTGTGTGATTGCTTGCCTCATGTCTTTTGTACGAATGACATGAAGCAAGCAATCACCTTGACTCTAGATCCTCACCGTTTGACGAGCAGTTTGAAGCAGCAGACTCCAGTCACCGTCAGCAAAAGCAGTATTAAGGGAATGGTGGGAATGATGATGTAAACCAAATTCAGAGCTAAGAGAAAGACACAACAGAGGTACAGAGATTCAGCGACTGCCATATTGGTGTTTGGATGTGACAGCATCAGAGTAGTGAGTGTATGTTCTGCAGAGAATGATGAAAGGTTTATCAACAGGAATCTTGTGTCACTCAACCTGTGCTTCTGTCCTGGTTGTGGTCTCTTGGGTTCCAGGGCAACACAGATGAAGGGAAGACATCTGTAATGAAAGACATCCTTGCTGGTCAGACTGTCTCTTTCTGTATTAAGCAAAATCGTTCTTCGACTATCCACAATCTCATCTAAACTGTTTGCCATGTCATTGTTTGTACAGTAAAACTGGGCACATTTTACCTGTTTGAGTGGAGTTTGGAGGAGAAGGATCCAGTGGCTTCTCTGAGAAGAATATAAATCACAGTCAACAATTATGAAGCATTTCCAAGTTAAATGATATTGAATTAGTTTGCAGCAGTACCTGCAGTGTATTTACAGATGAAGTTGTTCTTGGTCTCACAGTTGTCGTCGTTCCACTGGAACATGTAGCGCCCTCCCAAACCCGGCGGTGCAGATGGTTGGTGATACATTACCACGCACACCTCATAGCCACATGATGGCTCATCCCAGTGCCAGTTCCTGCAACAATCACACAAACACACACGGGGTACCATTAGCAGTGAAAAAATTAACCAGTGCAAGGAAATTTCACTTCATTGAAAGGGGATGAATGAAGTGAAATGCTTTTTTTTATACTTTAATGTTTCGGGGTTTTTGTTTTTTTTTTACCCTCTAGACCCACCGAAATATAGACTTGCTGCCATCCAGCCAGTAGTACTGTGAGGAGCAGTCTGAGCTGCTGTCCTCGTCTCCATGGTTACGGCGGAGACCGATCCAGAAGTCTCCATCAGTCGGGCGGAGCTCTATGATGAGCTGCTCTATGATCTTCTGCTCGGACTCGGACTCCACGCTCAACAGCTGCCCTCCGTCCCGCCTGCAGGCAAGCTCTGCATCTACGAAGTTCAGCCTCCGCCGGAGCTCGGAGAAATAGGCCAACTTGTAACATGGTCTCTCTTTCCCTGCCTTGCACACGCGCTGGCCTGACAAACATACACACATTCCATACAGTTACTGAATTTTGTGAACAGGCATCATCTTAATCTCTTTTAGAGCACTAAAGAGAAATTACTTTGCTGTGGGAATTATAGGATTTTATGATACATTTGATACAACGTTAGTTGTGGACATCATAAAATAACTGTTTTTTGTTTTTTTTAAAAGAGTGTGTCACTTACCTCTGGCTTCAAATATATCCGCTTCAAGAGACAAACAGCCAGTGTTAGGATAGCAGGCCACCAGGAAACCAAAAACAGATCCACAAGTGAATCAAGACCTCATGTTGGGGTTTTTTTTTTTTTTTGCTGTGCTGTATTTTGTGTGCAGGCTTACCTGTAATGAGGCTTGTGGCTGCAGATGAATCAAAAAATAAAAGCAGGAAGTGACAGAAGATTGTTAGCAGATCCATCCTTTGTATTTCAGTGCAGTCTTTTTCTGGCCATCACCGAAGCTCAGGTGAAACCAGATGAGTTCTACCTGAACCTTAAGGAGGTCAGCTGCTGCCTCAGGTGTGAGAAAATGCTCACAGAAAAAGGTTGAAATTCGAAGAGAAAGCAAAAGAAGTGCTTAAGAAGGTATTCTGCTGTTCTGTCTGCTGAAAGAGGGAGTATGTGAGACAAAAGGAGGAGTGGGAGGAGTGGGAGGAGGAGGAGAAAAGACTGTGCGTGTTTGGGAGGGGGCTGTAATCTGTTAAGAGCAGTCTTAATGATTGGGAGAAGAGGCTGCATCGATCGCAAGACATCTAATCATGCAAGTGCTTCTCATCGTAAACGCTGACAAGAGGTAGATCTCACTCCTCCCTATATTACTTAAGCTTTGGGTATTATCATCACAAAAGTGTAACATGAAAATGATCTCCTCTAACTCGATCAGGGATGTTTTAAGATATTTCTCTCAGGTCCATCTTGCAGCATTTTTACCTTATTGTGTTTCAGTACAAAGCATGACCAATAACCAACAGAGCTGGCATCTCCAAGAAGAGCAATGACGTTTGCCTCTTCCTTCCTTTGTCATTAAAGCCCCTGTAAACTTTTTTGATTCCGAAGTTAAATATACCTCTGCAACAAAATATATTTTTAACAGTTGAAATGAAGGGGAATAAATAGCTTATCACTCAAACACTGAGCTGATCAGCTTCACCAGGCCTGTGTGGGTGGGGTTTGATCAGGTTTGACTTACAGTGGCCTTGCAACTGTCATGACATCACTTTTTACCAATCAAGCCTTGCCTACCACAAACTAGTAACAAGAGCACAAATGAAAACAGACATATTAAGAAATATACCTTGTAAATTGAGGCATCTTCAACAGATAGGCAACATTAGGCTACTCACAACAATAGGCTGGATGGATAAAACAGTTTTTTCAGGACATTTAAAGTATTATCGTTCAGAAATTTATTTGCATTATAACTGCAGAGATAAAAGAAATTTAACTTTTAACAAACTTCTTAACAAACAATATGAAGCTAGCTCTACAGGTTAGCTTAGCATAAAGACTGGAAATGACAGAGTAGAAGTCAGCTAGTCACCTCTAAAGCTCACAGTTATACATTTGACAAACAGCATGCTGTGTAACATGTTAGTGTTAGCTTAAGTTTTAGAGATTTTATTACCCTTGTAAGAACCATGCGACCCATTTTCCCCTCCTTCCCTCTTGTCTTTGTGCTAAGCTAAAGCTAACTGGCGATAGTAGCCTCATATTTACTGCACAGTCATTAGTAGTATCATACTTTTGATCTAACTTTTGGTAACAAGGTGAATAAGTCTAATTTAATTTCATAGACTCAGCCTAGACATATTCATGAACATGGATATTTGACATTACAGATAAATAACAATGCAGATCTCCGCCGCCATCAGTAATTTTATTATGAAGCATCAGGACAAGCAGAAACCATGCTTGCATGTGAGCTTGACCTGCTTTTCTGAGCACAAATGGGGGGGAGTGTATGCATGCAGTTCTTAATGGTAGTAATTTCTAAAATGGCCCATAAGGTTGATTTAGGGCTTGCTGAGAGACAGATCAGCCAGAGTTTAAACAGTAGGATGCTTCATCAGGAATATGCTGTGTGTGCTAGCCTTGAATAGGGGGGTGAGGGAGGGGGCTGAGGCTGCCCTGTACACTGTATACTGTCTGCGTTCATGCTGCTCTATCCATACACTGCTATGTCATTTAGGTGCAGATTGATTTCAGGCAAAGGGTTTCATCTTCCCCTTAATTTGAAGGAGGGGTACAGGATGTTGGCATTATCAGGTGATGTCCTCAACAATAACAGAAAAGGCAGCGAGGCTCTTGAGTCCTTCTGGGGGATTCAATTAGGAATGGTCCTCGTTTTACATTTCCTCCTTGTTTACAGCATGTGGGACCAGGAGAGGGTTTCATTCAATTAAGCCTCTCCCATTCGTACCGCCTCTCACACAGTCTGTCTTCTTCTGTCTCTGCCTCCCTTCTTCATCCTACTGACCGCCTCCCTCTCTCCCAATTAGTTAAACGGGAAACCAGATGAATGTTCCCATGGGAAGCCGGTACATCACTGACCCAACACACCACCGCACACATGCAGAGCCTCCCTTACACACAAATCAGAGAAGCCTAACATTGATGTTGAAAATTCACAACTGTCTTTGATGTTGGACATTTAGCCAATGTTCGTAAAACAAAATACGCAAAGAGAATTGCCAAATATAAATTTTCACTGAAGCGAAGCCTGACAGCATAATGGTCAACGCATCATAGTTACACAGTAAAATAACATGATTTGAAGCCATAAACTGACTTTGACCACGACAAATCATTCGTAATGCAATTGGCCTCATTTGTTTGTGGGCAGTAAAACAAGGCAATGAATGACAAACTTAGTTCATTCCCATCTCAAAGACAGAGAGAGAAAGAAAAAGCTTAATTATGCACCAAAAAAAGGACTTAACTTTCCACTAAATCCAATTTGAATGATCTGGATTGGCATTCTGCCAGACTGAGTGTCCGCATTGCGCTGGCCAGCACAGAGATCTGGAAATGGGCCCTGAGTCACTGACCTGAGGGAGAGCTGGGCGGCTCTATCAGCAGAGCTGAGCATCCATAAAAGAGTTTTGATGAAACCTTCGAAATGCTGTGGAACAGGCCTACGAGAAAGAAATTGTTACTCAGTGTGTCATGTAAATTATGATGATAAATTATTATGATTTCTACTTAAATGCTGTTGCTTAACCCCTGGATAGAGACAATGAACAATTTGAAACTTATGAAATTAGATCTGCTTTAGTTTATGTTTAATGAAGAAATGTGAAAATAAATGAGCATTTCACAGTCAAAGTTAAATTAAAATTCCTTGAACTTGTATAATAAAGCAGCATAATGCAGTTCCTCACAATCCACACAGTATGTTTATGAGGTGTTGTTTGACAATGGCAATGGTGTGTCTGGTTGTCGTTTACTGATGTTCGTTTTGGCTGTTCCAGTCTGTTTTTACCTGACAAATAAAGGTAAATTATCACAGTAATACAAAGAAATTCTGATTATTGTTTTTAAATCAGCATTATTACATGAACAGCTACTACTACATAAACGCCAGAGAGATTAGACCCAAATTCAGGAGGTGTTAACTATTTATATCAGGTTTGGATAAAGTTTGGATAAAGTATTATTAAGGTATAACTATTTTTATGTATATATGTTTCTGATTAGAAAATGTATTTTCATTTTGTCTCACTTTTATTCTGCCCAGTCATGGTCTACCCTCCCCGAAAACCCCCCCACAATGATTTAGCAAAATAACACAAACCAATGTACAGTATAGAAAAATCATACAAGTGATATGGCAAAACAAATTTAGTTCACACATTTAGTTCCTCAAAAACTTAAGTGGTGCATAGTCATCCTGTTCATCATTTCCAAGGATGGATTTAAGAAAAGGGACAACTCTGAAAAGATTAATGTGGAAATCTCTGGAGGTGTCATCTGACTCGACAACTCCTCCTGCCGTGCACAGATTCTTGGTTCCCCAGCTGACCAAGCCAACCTGGGAAAGAAATTGCTGGTTATTCTATGCAGTCAGCAAGAGCTTACATGTTCAAATTACTGTTGCCTCATTAACTGTGTTTTTCCTTTTGGTAAATATTTAGCCACCAATGGTATAATACTGAATGCGCGAAAAATGAAAAGCTGTTCACCTGTACTGTACGATGCTCATAGTTTTTGAACACAGCACCTCCTGAGTCGCCTGTACAAAACACACACACACACACACACACACACACAAACTGAAGTCTAACACCAAAGAATACACCTCTGTTTTTCATCATCATTACAGAATAGAAAAGCAAACATTTGTAACTTGTAAACTGAAAGATAAAATGTTGCAATTTTAAATGCATTTTTAGTTGATTTATATATTCGGTAGAGGGGGCATACCTGTACATGCTATATGATCTCTATAAGGATGCCGACCACCAGTGCACAGGAAGTTATCAGTCACAGGAACCTTTGGATTGTCCGTTGTTATCCCTTCTGCCTCAAGTGCATGCCCGATGCATTCATCTCTCTGCATCGGAGAGTTGGAAAGAGAACCACAGCTCAGTGACCTATTTTAAGATTTTAGTGAGAAATTAACAAAGCAGGCATATAAGGCACAACACTGCTCAGTAGTTTAAAACTCACATTATCGCCAAGCTTAGCGTGGACATCTTTTTCATGTACTCTGCTTCCTTGCTTGGTCAGGAAATTGAGTCTTTCGAGTTGATTCTTAAGCAGAAGCTGTTCTGTATTTAGAGAAGACAAAAATACAGTAACATAAACCTGAGACTCTACAGATGATTTATATTAAATGCAAGGCCATTAAAATAACAGAAAAATATTTATCAAAATCCCCTTACATATGAAAATATTATAAATAGTAAATATCACAACCAAGTAAACTCGAATGTAATAATAAGGAGATATAACACCACTTTACTGAAATTCTTTAGAATTTTTCAAATTTGAATGTATTATGGGTTTTGAAGAAAGAAAGAAAAAAATCAAATGCATTTCTGATGTCAAGACCAAATGATTGAGACAATTCATTATTCAGAAATTGTCCAACAGCAACTGTCAAATCACAACTTAGCATCTGTGTTCAGTTGCACTGTCAAGCTTTTGAGTAACCTGATTGAGGCTATGCGCAGGCAGTGATAGGAAATCCACTGACAGGCATTGTTGTACCACAATCAGATAAAGAATAATTTCATGAAATATGGGGTAACAATGAGCTGGTAGGGTTACCGTACCTTGTTGCTTGCAGGTGGATTCACCAACCAGGTGTAGCGCATCACTGGTCTCCTGGGTGCAAGGTATGCATATAGGTCTGAACAAGATACCAAAAATACAAAAAAAAAAGCATGAGAGCTCCTTCATAGTAAGGACTGTTTGATTGATATATCTCAGGAATGAGAATGATATGAAATCCAAGTATGATCAAAAATCAAAAATATTCTTAGCTCTTACCTAACAGCAGTGGAGATTTGCACATCATTCTGCAGCTGGATGAGAGCCACGTCATAGTCATAAAACTCCTTCACACCTTCATTCATTTTACCATTAATATTGTAGTTTGGGTGTATTTTGAAATTTTTAACTTTTTTCACTGCAAATAGGATAACATCAATTGTCAGTACCATCATCAGAGGCAGGAAAAAGACAAAATTGTAGTCAAACTCAATTCTGAAAGCAACTATAAAATTATTCATAAATTTAGGTTTTGATTTCAAAACATAGAAATATCCATCCAACCGAAATAACTTGATAATTAACTACTTAACTTTACTTAAATGGATACTCTGAGATTTATCTATAAATTTTAATATTTAAATAATATTAGATATTATAATAATGTTTAATAATAATTCTTTAGATTCCTAAAATGCCAGTAGCCATGTTCACATAGCTGAAGACAGGAGGCACATGTAAGCATACAGAAATTAAACCAACATTTATCATTACCTTTGCCCTGTCCATCGTCAATCTCAACTGTGACATGCTCAGGTAAATCACCAAACTTGAAACAGTGAGCAGCAGTCAAAATAAACTTTGTGGTCACCAAGGAGCCGAGGCATTTCTTTGTTCCTTCATTCTGAAATGATAAAGAAATTTATAATGTATCTTAGCAGTTACATTGCATTCAGTAGCAGTAAGCAGTTTGCTGCTGTTAACTCATCAACATCTGATACTGCAAAAAAAAAAAAACACATATACACAACATGGCATGGGGTAGATAATTAGGAAACATTTTTAACTCTTAAATGAAATACTGAATTTGTATTCAATGTGTTGCCACTAGGCAACTCACTCACTCACTCTTGCCACAAGGTTACTTTCCTGAGTGAAAAAATGCCTGTGGTCAAGTACAAGAGGAGTGAAGGGATTTTCAGCCATTCTCATGCCTGAATCATTATGTAAAATACGGTGACATTCATATTATCAACACTGCAAACATATTTCAGAGAGAATAAAGCAAAATACTGAAACCTTCACCTGGACAATAATGTATGCCCACCATGGATACATTTTCCTCAAGCTGTCTTTGGTACCACTGTCATACTCCCTGTGAAGACCACATAGACCCTTAACTTCCTCTTCATCTGCATGGAAAAAAAGAAAATCCATATTAGATTTAAAAAATTAAAACAGATAAAATTCGTCACTAATGTTCATGACTAAAAATACATCATTTGGCGAAGGCTTTTTAAGTGACATACTTTTTGTTCACATATATTTTGATATCATATTTAATTACAGTATATTGTATTCATTTAGGAAATAGTCTTATCAAAAGCAACCTACATTTGAATTTAACCTCCACAGGTTCAAGAGTGAGATCTCATCAAAAACTTTAAGTGCTTTGGTACAGACCAAGGATGTGCATACTAACACTGATATCTCGAGATTTTGTCTGTAGTGGCTCACTCTCTTCATATATGCTGCCTCTTATATAAAAAAAAAGGACTCCAGTAGGATACTTCATCATATCTGTCCATGCTACATCAGTGGTGGCGGGCTATGCGTCACATCAAGAAACCATAACCTCAAGAGCGATGATTCAGCCTTCTCTTAAGCACTTCAGGAAACAAGAGAGCTCCAGTTCTCCAGTCATGATCATACATCTCCTCTGAGTCAAATTCGAGAGCGGAGGTAAATGCTAAGTCAAATCACACAAATGTAGACATAGTTGCGTCACCAGATTCATTTAGCCATGTGAGATGCCTTACCAATAATTTCATCAAATGTCTCTTGCAAATTGCCAATGTCCTTCATTCTGAAGTAGTGCTTGCCACCAGTCCCAGCTGTGAGGGGCTGCAGCTCGTTATCGTAGATCTCAGCACCAATGGCAAAAATATATATGTCTGAAATAGAAAAAAAATTGAGCATTTTAGGTTAAGCTCAAACACTCTGTTGCTCTTGCTGCAAATTAATAATAAAACTCACCAAGAAATTCTTCTCTTGCCTGAGTCTCCGTTTCACTAGTATGGTTCATGTATACCATATTCTTTATTTTTTGCACAATTGGTGCAGGGGAACCACCCATGTTATAACCACCTGCAATGAAAGAAACCAGTGTGTTAAAATAATGTACAGCACATACAAAACGAAAGCAAAAAGCTCAAGCTTTATTTAGAATACAGAATACGTTTGATACTTAGTACTTCTTTGGCTAAAATTACCGTCTGTGAAAACGATGACAACGTGACGATGTTCCTTAAAAGCCTTTTCTCCAACTTGTAGCTTTATGATAGCCATTCGTTCCATGAAGGTTCTAAAGCTGAGAGTCAGATCTGTTCCAGCAGTGTTTTTGTCTTTGAATCCAAACACAAAAACCTTTAGGTCAAACCGTGCATTAAAAATGCTCCCTCCAACAACATATGTGATCTGTTTGACTTACCGCCAACTTTAAATTTTTCCAGTTCAGTCTTGACAGAACTTAGTACTGTTCTACCATCCAGGAAATCAAGAATACTGACAACTTCAAATATCTCGGAAGAGAAAAAGAGGATTTCATAGTTTGGAGTGACACTAAAGGATGCAATCTGTGGAGACAAAGCAAATCAGTTAAAAACAAACCAGGATGATGTTTGGTACTGTACGAGACATTGACACAGCCTTGTGATCACATGTGGCACTGCTGTTAAACAGTTTGTTAATGCAACACCCCCTTATGTTATCAAACTGCTTATGGTTGTTATTTTGTTGAGTAATTGATCCATTTATCAGCAGAAAGAGTATCCCATAGTGTGCACTGACAACCAGCCAAAAGAGACTCGCCAAGAAACATCAATCAAGATTATGATGTGTAACTCATAATGAAATTTAGATCTAATGGGCTGGCGTCCTGGCAGCCAAATGGGATGAGATTATGTTTGCACACGTTATGCGTACAGCGTGCTTCTAAAAGTGTGTCAAACAACGTAAAATGCTTCATGTGAACTCAAATTGCAGTCACATCCCAAATAATAATGCCTCTTGCTCTTATTGTTGCATGGATTCCAAGAGGAAAAATATGAAGATCAAGGTTTTAAAACTCTCTGTTGCAGATATATGGAGACCCAAGAAGTAAAATATTCAGTAAATAAATACAACATTAAGAAATAAATAATCCCATGGATAAATGCAGACAGAATACAATATCAGAATGATAAAACAGTGAAATAATATAATTTGCTTGTAAAACTCACTATTAGGAAATGTTATTTCATCCTACCTCTTTTCACAATAACAAAGTGTATTGCAAATTATTTAACAGATTTGATGCAGCTTTTGTTTCATGATAATTATTGTCACAGTAAAACATGTATTACAAATTGCCTTACTCCTGCTTACTAAAATGTAATTCTCTATCAGTTAAGACCAACAGCGCAAAGTGAATGAATTGACTGGCTGTTGAAATGTGAAGGTATTGTGGCTGTGACACCAGCCAGCCCACATGCAGACTATCTGAGGAGAAAATACTTCCAAGCAATATTTTGAGTTTCTAAATATATACATGATGTTACTGTCCCCATAAGTGATGGGTCAATGGCTTCCTTTGCCATGCCCATCATAAACTCTAACATTTTATTTCATTCCTTATGAGATCAAGTAATTGATTAGATATACAGAATAGTCACACTAACTGCTATATTTCCAACATGTTTTAACAACTCAGCAAACTTATTGCCAACATCCCTCGAAAGTGGTCTGTGTTAAAATGAGCCCACAGTCAGCAAAATAATCCCAATATAATTTATGGTCTCCAATCCCAACACAGTATTACTGACAGCAAATTCAGCACCATAAAACTTTAAATATATTTTGTGCATTTATATGAATTGGATTAAATTTACTTTGGTTTCTCTGACTCTACCGCCACTGTTTTTACTCATTTATTTTTAAGCAAGAGGAAAGGCGTTCATTTCTTACCTTTGTAATAAGTTTTGTGACAGCGTCTCTCGCATTATTAAAGTGCTCCTCTTCTATGCTCTCAGAAATATCCATAGCGATATAGATGTTAAGTGTGCCATTTTTGGAAATCCGGATTTTTCTTCCCTCCTGTGTGTCATCTTAACAAGTCACAACAATCACTGGTATTTAGCCCTGCACATTATATGCCATATTCATATATATTCTTTATTTCATTTCTCTTTTTTTTTTTTAAATCTTAAACAGCTGAAATATTCAGAACAGAGATATTATGTTATTAGGAGTGAGGTTGATGGTATTACTATTAAGTAGGATACATTATTACAGATTTGTTTTTAAGTTGACAAAATGTTGCAACCCTTACAACATGCTGTAATAACATAAATTGTCCTATGGCATTGCTGTTAAATAATACTAATGATCAAATGATGCCCTGGAACTTACCGATGGGCTCTAAAGTGGTGAGGCTTTCTGTAATTGCACTGCCAAATGCCTCTGAAACCTCCAGTGGGGTGTCATAGGTGTGTTTGTCTGCAAGAAGCAAAAGCCACATCGAAAGAAGTTTGCAGTAATTGTGACATGGTGAAGAGGTAGAAACACAGCAGCAGGTAAAAGCACTTGCCCATTACTGCAGAAAGTGGGGCACAGTTCTCAGTAGTGTCAGGCAGCATTTACAGGTGGGGAGCAGGTGAGGGATCATGTTCACCTCACTGAAATAATATTTGTTTGTAGGATATGGTCCCTCATTGCCTTCCTATGAGTAACCAGTATGATGGTAGCGAAAATAGTAGTGGAAACAGTATGCATCAATATGTGAGTCCCAGAAAATAATCAACTTCAGACATTTAGATTAGACTTGCAATGGTTATCTGATAAATGAATTAGTCAATAAACAAACAACTGGCAACAGTTTTGAGAAATGATTGGGAATGACTAGAAATGGTTCCCAGGTTCTTAAGTGTGATGATTTCCCACTTTTCTCAGTTTTAACTTGTAGAAAAATGAAAACTTTCATCAAAAGTACACAGAATTCAGAACACAGCACATGTGGGTGTTACTCTTACAGTAACATGCTGGCTCCTTGCCGGTCCACTGGCCATTCTCCTGACACACTCTCTCACTCGACCCCACCAAAAACAGTTTGCCATTGCAGCTGTATCTCACTGTGTCATCAACTTCAAATAGGTTCCCTGTCCTAGAGGCGCCGGGTGGGATGCCAGGATCAGCACAACCATGCCCTGCTGTGGTAACAAAAACAGACAAATGTCAACTCATTCATCCAACAGTTACCAAAGAGGATGTGTCTTCAGAGGAGTGGGAGAAAGAAAGTAGATTCCTGTTCGGGACTTACAGTCACGGCTACAGATGGGAGTGGAGCCACTCCATTTCCCATTTGGTAAACAAACACGACTCGCTGTGCCTCGCATTGTATATCCAGAGTAACACTCATAAGTGGTCTCATTGTCCACAAAGTACCTCTCCTGAGGAGGGGAGACACTTCCGTATTGCAGCACATTGGGGTCTGGGCATTCAACAACTGTAAAAAAAAAAAACAACAAAAAACAGAAGTACCTGTGTTATCGTGTAAGGCAGGCAACCTGCAGGCAAAAGGAGAACCACCATCATCATCACTCACGCTTGCATTTCTGAGGTGAAAATCTACTGGGTTTTGGCCTCCAGGTGCTATCAAGCTGGCACAGGCGGGTCAGAGCAGGGTATGGATAGTACCCCTCAGGACAGTGGTACACCAACAGGCTGCCTATCTGCAGCTGCTTGGTCAGTGTGTAGTGACCTCCTTGAATTTCCATACGCTCCTCTGTGCAATTACACCAAACTTTACCTCCTAAAACAAAAAGACCATTTTGGGGCAAAGAAGCAAAGATTTAGTAGGTACTCAGATTTTAGAGAGTGTATAAGTTAATCATCAGCCTGACTTCAAACACTAAATATAATTACATTGACATGTTGCACATTTGGAAATTGAAAAAATAGCATATAAAAAAACATGCATGTATTTTAAATCTACAGTAAACATGAACTTACCCATGTAGAGGAGACACAAAAGAGCAGCAAAGCAATGCACAGAAATTCCCATGTTGATCCGTAAACTGGGGAGCAGTATAAAACATTTCCCAGAAGCCGTACATTTATTTCAAAGTGAACCGTGGTGTCCACAGAGAGGGACTGGACAAACAAGGATCATCCCGGTACTTATTAACTTCACGACAAACAAAAGGAGGTCAATAGTGTATGTCACAGATAACATGCAGATTATTTTCCACAGAAAGTTACCGTTACGTTACTATCAGTTTGACCGATATAGAAATGTAACAGTACGTTCAATCAACTCTATTTATTGCCTGCTGTTTGAGAATAACTAGCAGTCCATTTAAATATAAAAACTCATACAAAAGGAAAGGAAAAAATCTTACTTACCCTTTCTCAGTACTCAACCCTTTTCTCAAAAAACTGGGTACATGAAATAATTTCAGTGCAGTTCAGTCTACCTGTTCAATCTGCTTTTTGTAGTGCCAATATCAAGGTTTTTTTTACTCTATTATTTTGTGTGTATACTGGCCTTAACTAAACCACATCTCCATTTTTGAACCAGGATTTCCCACCATGTGTACACATGCAGTCAGATGTTGCATAAAAAAAAAACAACGGAATTGTGAAACTGAGACAAAGTACAAACATTTGCTTCATCATTTCCCAAAAGCCGGGGGCACTGATGAGCATCACTTATTGACACGTCCATTCAGGTATTGATCAGAACTCCCAGTCACACCAGACCTTGTGACATTTGATTGACTCCCATTAATTTGTTGAGTTCCTTATTCAGCAGATTTACTGCATGTGCTAATACTTTTTATGATCCATTAGACGTGTGAAAGACCCACAGCTTTGGAGGGTTAGACATAAAAAAAAAATCAATATATTCTAAAGCTGTAAAGTCAGCCCCGGAAAATGGCCAAAGTTCTTTTTGGTTGATTTTTGTATTGTGACTGTTCTGTCTCTTTGTATTCTTTTTTTTCCTCCTCTGATCATTTTGTGTCTCTTTGTTATGATTTCCATCAAATGTTAAGTCACTTGAAAGAGAAGCTCTGGCCAATGACACTCTGACCCACCCGTATAGGCCGTTTCTGTAACCCTTTGACAGCTGACCTTTTGTTTTCAGCAGTGATTTTTCAGCAGACTAGTCCTCATATTTTCAAGTTGCCTGTTTTACCAATGCACTGATGTGAGTGATATAGCGATGCAGAGATTTCACTACACAGTAGCGTTCAGAGGTGTTTGTTCAGTTGACATCTTGCTTGTATTGGCTGGAAAACTGAGAAAGAAAGTTCACCTCAGAAAAAATGCACCTGAGAAAACAATCCCCACTATTGTTAAGACCCAGTTCTCCTTTGAAAAAAAAACAAAAAAAAACGAACAGTGTTTAAATGTCCCTGGTGTCTTGTTATTTATCATCCAGTCTAATTTCCAGCTGCAGGGCATTTAAGGACCAATGAATGATATAATTTATAATATAGATGATGGTTCAGTTTAATTTTGCCGTTCCAGTTGTAATTAAAGAGAGAGCCTAATATCCTGAGTGACTTGCCATTTTTGATACGCTTTCTGAATTTGATGCGTTGGTTGGGAAACAGGACATGTATGTTCTCCTCATAATCTAAACAATGCGCTGAAAGGCTTTCAGAACTGCTGTTTTGTCAACACCTGTGACTCAACACTTTACAAAAAAAAACCCACTGTTTAATAAAACAATGAAAAACACATCTCTTCTTGTACAATGCTGAATCAGTTACTACAAAATCGTAAAGATGCTGCCACCTCACTGCCGCGTTTGGTTACATTTACCAGTCTGTAATGATCCCGTATCTGTTGTACAGCACCGAACTTCCTCGGAAAAGAAAACAAAATCATATAAATTCTGCTGAGCAGATTAAGTCTAACCTGCGGTGGTTTCGACAGCACAGACCACATTTTGTGTCAATTAAGTCTATGGAGGTTTAGCAGTCCAGTGCTTCATCTCTGCTCCTTATTCATCAGGTTCCCCTGTCGCCGTTACATGTCCTCCACGCTCCACTTATAAGCTGCCTCCTGGACAGCTTTTTTATCCGCCATTCGAGTGTAGCGTTTCTGTTCAAAACCGTTTGACCTTTGAGAGACAAACAAATGAAAACGCCGCTGTTATTTCTGAAATCACACTCTCAACTCCATCTTTGACATGACGCACCAGAGCATACCTTCTATAAAAGCTCCCTATCAGGTGCGATGTACAAACAAAAACTCTGATGAATGTGAGAACCATGACTATTGTATAATTAACTGTGCAGCTGTGTGTGATATAATGGAGTAGTATGACGAAGGGTTCTGCTATACGTGTTGACATGAATCCCCTCACAAATACAGTTGCTCTTTCACAGACTAGTGATCACCGTACCTGTCCACTCCATCCCAGCGGTAGCCCGGTAGGATGTTGAAACGGTTTGGAGGAGGTGCTGGTCCTTTATACTGAGGCTTGTCTACCAAACAAAAAAAAAATAACAATACAAACTGTGAGTAAACAACCAATAGGCATCAGTCTGCTCAAGGACCAAAGTATCAGTGTGTAACGTTTCATACCTTGTGTCTTCGTACTGCGAGCTTTTTTCCGCCTGAGCATCGCAGCCATTGGATCTCCCTCCCTCTCCTGCTCTCTCAGCATACGGTCAAGATCCTCGTCATCGAAGTGGCGTGCCAGAGGCTTCTGTGCTTCATGCAGTGCATCCTCCAGTTTCTGCTGATGCATCTGGCGCTGGGCCAACCTATAAAAACACACGTGGACTTAAACGCATTTCTTTATGTGCTCATAATCACCCTCAGCTGCCAGCTCCCTAATGTGTGAAAATGGTCCGCGTGCTCACCCTTTCCCCCACTGAGCATATTTCTCATCTTTCGCTGCTTTTTCTCCAGCTTTCCTCTTCTGTTCTTCTCTCTCCGAATCCAAATCCCTCCTTTTGCCGCTCTTGTCTCGGAACACTGTCTGTGCATTGCGGGATTCATCTATTCATAGCGGAGAAATAGGTGTAAAAGGTCTTCTGATGGAGGACTGCATCATTCAACTTTATAAGGAATAATCTCAGCAATGACCAAAGAAATCTGTAAGCATTTGCATTATGCATATAGAGATGACATTTAGCTCTGAAGGAAGAGTAAATAAAAAAAAGAGCCAACCTTCTAGGGGCTGGTTGTGTCTTTCTCTGCGTCGGTTCTCCTCCTGCTCTTTCCTTAAAACATCTGCAGAAACCAGACCTGACTTCCCACCAGAAAGCATCCTCTGGCCCTGAAAAAAACCCTATCTTAAATACACAGCACTCTGGGGCAAATCAAATGTTTTAACAGTCTTCATACAAAACAAATTTTTCTCACCTGTGACTGGCCAGGTCTCCGAGGTGGTGACAGGTCTTCATCTGAATCCCTTCCACTCCGCGGCCGTCTCCTGGGTGGAGACTGGTCAGAATCAGAGCCTTGTTTAGTTTGTGAGCGCCTCCTTGGAGGAGACTGGTCGGACTCTGAAGCTTCTCTCTGGAGTGGCTTTTTGCGTGGAGGTGACTGGTCAGAGTCTGAATCATGCCTGTTCTGATTCCTCTTTCCCACTGGTGACCGATGAGCATCAGGTGAGCCTTTTTTACCTGACAATGATGAACTGGGCTTTCTCCTGGTTGAGGGAGAATCTGACAAAGAAAAAAATCAGTTGTTTGGTTAAGTGTTAACATAATTGTATCACCTTCGCCATCACTATCACCAATCAGACTCAGCCTCAAATATTGCTTCACATCACTCACCTCTACTTTGCATCTTCCCCGATTTCCCTGAATGTTGCCGCGGAGGTGACAAATCTGGCGAGTCATGGCGCCCTCTTCTGGGAGGGGAAACGTCTGGAGAGTCATGACGAAGTCTTCGAGGAGGGGAAACATCTGGAGAGTCATGGCGCCCTCTTCTGGGAGGGGAAACATCTGGAGAGTCATGACGAACTCTTCGGGGAGGGGAAACATCTGGAGAGTCATGGCGCCCTCTTCTGGGTGGGGATGTGTCTGGAGAGTCATGCCGGGCCTTTCTGACAGGAGAATCATGTGTCCTTGTCCTTGATGACAGCTTGGGCGAGTCATGGGGACTCCTGCTTGTGTCCTTATCTTCATCAGCTATTAGAAGAGGATGTTCAAAGTAAATAAAGATGTTCTTTACCAAAGTGGACACAGAAGCTCTCTACATCTTTTATAAATATCCTTTACCTCCAATCACTTTCCACCTGTTGCTGGTTCTGAAGGCTTCCAGCTGTTTTACCTCCTCTGGACGATCGTCAATTACCTCAGCAATCTGAGCAGACAAACGAGATGAAATTCAAACAAAAATCAGACATTATGACAGTATTAATTTGACAAACATCATAGATGTCGCCACACCATTTCCTGGGAGCATTATAGGCAATGTTCGAAATCTAATTTTAGATTTAGATCTTAATTAGAATTTTATTTGCGATTATCCCCATCCACATGCGGTTTAATTTTGCTTTTTTATAACAAACAATGAAATTAAACAAATTAATTACAGAAAAAAATATCTATAATATACACATACAATTAAAATGAATGTGCTCAGGCAGCAAGCTAACGTTAGCTGTAAGATCTTACCACTGGAGCTTCGTCTTCTTCCTCTTCAACCTCCTTCTCCTCTTTGACCATCTGTTTCCAGTCTATGTCGTCGTCTACTATCTTAAGTCTTGAACAAAAGAAGTAAACGTGAGGTTGGTTACGATACAGACACTTTCCAAGAAAGTTGAAGGCAGCGAGCGGCGCGAGCTGAGCTATCTTAACGCGCGCACACACACATACACGCAGGCAAGCCGCCGGCCAACAGCATGATTAAAACGCTCCCATCGGCTCACCCTTTCTCAGGAACCTTACGCCGTTTCTTTTTAAGCTTGCCCTTCGATTTGACATCTTCATCAGCAGATAAATAACGTTTTAGATACTCAGCTTTTGATTGCTGTGTTCCTTTGCTGCTCCCAGTGAAGGCAGCCATCTTTGTTTTGTCGGAATCTACGGATAGCACCTCGGGTCAAGAATATCTGTTTCGACTAGATCGGCTGTGGCTGTTTCAAGATTCCGATAGGCAGCTCTTAGAAGGCTTAGAAGAGTTTTCATAGGAGGGAAGGTCAAGAGGTTAAGTGAGTTAACAGCACTTGTTTGAAATTGAAAAAAGCAGTGGGTGATTCTCTCTGATGCTCTCTGATACTTCTAACATCTGAGGTTAGATCAAAATATAAGAAAATGCTGCCCCCCCCATACACACACACACACACACACACACACACACACACACACACACACACAGACACACACACCACCACCACCACCACCATCACCTGGAACTTTTCATATTAAGTTGTAACAGGTCTCTTAGTTGCATCCATCATCACTCTTCTTGCATACTCATTCAGTTTAAAGAGCAGCCTGTACCGGGCAGATTTACAGCTGTGCCATGCTCTTTCAATTCCTTATTAATTAATTTATTGCTCAGTGACTTGCCAATTTTCCATCCATTGTGCTTTTCAATCAGCTTTTTTGCTGAGTTGCTTGGGGAGATCCTTTGTCTTCATGGTGGAGGTTTTGCCACTATGCTAAATATTGTAGACACATAATCTCAATCTCAAATAATGTGGCCTCTAAAACCCATAGATGTTTTTTCACAGCATATTTTCAATATATCACAGCTGGGAAACTACAGGTGTAATTAATAACAATAAAAAATAACATTAATAACTTTAAAGATGACTGTGCACTGTTTAGTTTTGGCAGTTCCATAGTCTTTGTATTGTTCAATGTGCACCTTGGCTGAGTTTGGTTTACTGAAACCCTTAAATGGAACAGAGCCATTTTAAGTTAAGGTTCAAGCCTTTTAAAGTCTGTGCTGCTATGACAAGTTAAAGTGATGATTTACATGACTCCTATTAAATGGAAAATACTTATCCAAGCAAGCATTTTGTGAATTAAACTTTGCAATTAATTCAGATGACTTTGCAGAAATCTGTTTTACTTTAAAGGATCCTTCTCAATGTTCATTGTCACAAAAGCCAGGTTAAATTTACTTTTATTGATTTAATGTTGTAAGACTAAAACATGACAACGTCCAGTGGGTGGATATATTTGTTTGCTTGAGAACATTAGTCCTAATGATGTAACATATTAACACCTTTGTCAGTGGAGCATGTGCATATAACTTTTAAGAAGTGAAATTTCCTGTTGGACCATGTTATCCTCATCTCTCATCTGGGTCCCAGCTCTTTCCCATTTACACTGGATTTAAAGAAAGTCATTGTCTGACTTTAAACAGCATCTCTTTATTGAAAACATACAGTGCAGCTTCCAAAGCAATATTTACATTACAAGTTACTCAGTGCATTTTTGCACATACAACAGTACATGACTCTGCAGCAAAAAGCACATCTCTAAACATTTTTGTTGAATCATTTCTGAGTCATGTTCACTCTTTCTAATCAAAGAGAGATGTGAAAACATTGAAACTATTTCCATGCTCCTGGGAGGAAAACATGGGGAGTGTTGCAAGCTATAACAACATGTGATTGTATTTTTTGGATGTTTGTTGGCTGCAGATAGATGCGTAGGCGTGGTTAGATGTGTGTGCCAACACAAGGCTGTAAGTTTTTTTAGTTTTGCATGTGAGTGAAGAAGAGCAGCAGACAGGCGATCCAGGAGCAGGAGCACTTCAGAAACACGCTTACAGCTGAGCACGGGACAATCTGATCTGTAGAGGAAGAAAAGCTGGGATGTACAAAGTTGACAAAAAACATCCGTGCACACACACACTATCAATCCACCTACCTGCCTCAACAGTTAATCTTGCACTGTCCCCACTTATTTTGCACATGTAAGTAGTGTTGTGGGGGAGTTTGTCTGTGAAGCCAGTCAGAGTCATTCTGTAACCATGAGGCTCCAGCTCCTCCACATAGCTTTTGTCTTTGAACTGGTTCTCTGCTGCTGAACCAGACACATTGGTGTTAATGAGGGACTCTTTGGTTCCGGAGGACCAAGAGAACTCATAGCTGTTGATCTTGTTGGGTTTGGGCTCGACTTTACAGTCTACTCTCAGGTCCCTGTCATCTTCAACGCACACGGAGATTAGATTGCATTTTGCTGGGATCAGCAATACTGGAGCAAAACAGAGAAGGGCAAATGAAAAACACAGGGATAAGAGCATCTGTAGAGATATATGTAATGGATATCATTTTTTCCTATAACCACAAGCCTTAAGCTACCAGAGAAAAACTGACTCTCACCTCCCAGAACTCCATAAACAAACAGAGTCTTGAGCATGATGAGATAGCACCCATCCAACTTTGAAAAAAGACAGGAAGAAGGAGAAGCAAATTACAAAGAGCATAATATAAAAGTATAACATAAGCAATATGTGGCTTTGCAGTGATACGCCTAATTGAGTTACGATCCGATTCTGCTTCTCATTGGGTGAGGCTCTACGGGGAGTTGTGAGGTAATTTGGGGTGAGGCCATGACATCATTTACAATATGGAGTCAAAACAAAAGAATTAAAGCAAAAAACAGCAAACGTGACTTTGTTATTTGGGTCACAAGTTGAAAAGGGTGAAATGATCTGATCTCGTTTGTAAATGTAAAATGTAGATGTCCCCTGGTAATCTCTATTTGACTGGAGTCGACCTCTGGCCAAATCTAATAATCTGAGATATGATTTAGAGTGAAAGATGACACAGAGGTTTTCTCTTCTAAATTTTTTCGCGTATTTATCCTAGAATTCATCACATTTCCCACTGCCTCTTCCACAGTTTTGCATGTTTTAATATCTCAAGCCTGATATAATATAATAACTTTTAAATACCAAGTGATAGAGTTTACATATCACCAAGTTTTTCTGTTACCATGGCCTGCAAATAACATGTTCCAGTACATTCTTTTTCTTCCTGATGTGACCCTAGTGCTCACATCTTCTCCCACAAGCTGCAGCTGAACTTATTTGAGGAGACTTACCTCCTCTCACGGGCTGGATGATGTAGCAGCTCCTGCCTATGTATTCTGGTCTGGACGGGTGTTAAACAGCAGGTAGTAGTTGCCTCAGTGTGCAGCACTGCAGAGTATCCCACTTCTGAGGCAAGGCAGAAGCGATACGGAGAGATAGAGAGAGGGTGGGCGGGCTCAGGGGTGGGCAAGAGAGAGCTGATTCGTCTCTCTCCTCTGCAGTGTCTGACGGAGGACACTGGGCAGGCAGGCTGAGGAGAAACACTCGGTCAGCATCATCGTTTTTAGCAGTAGGGTGTGATGACCTTGTCTCCTTTCCTTCTCTGGCCCTCTATTCGCCTTTGTCTCATTTCCAGAACTCTCCTTTCCTGATTTGCCCTTCATGCGTCTATGTGATATTCTTCCCCTGATTGCCACTTTTAAAGCTGCTCTTTTCTATTATAAAGTACTTCCACAGAGTAGAGTGAGTCTTGTTATGTACTCTGTATAACAACTGTATACTTATTGTGGTCGGTACATTTGTGCCCCCCAACCCTCCAAATTTCTAGCACTGTCATTCCAATGTAGTGCAGTGGCTCAGTGGCTCCACCCCAAGGCCAACAAAAGAAATTTCACAGCATTGTCTGGATGCAGGTTTTCAGCTTTCATCACCAGGTGACAGTGTTGGGTCATGTGAAGTTTAGTTTTCACTGTGCAGGATGGAGGTGAGCTAAACTGCTCACAGCGTGGAATCTTTTTTGATAGTGAAAGAGCTACAGCAAAAAACATAAAGCATGAAAAGAAACTGACATAGTGAGAAGCTAATTCAGTGTGGAACATCAGGCAGGTAAACATTTGAATATTTTATTCACTCCCTTTACCCCTTTTATGATTGCAAAGGACTGTGACACTCTCAGTATGCACTGTGCAGAAGGTAGAGGATAAAAAAGGTAGAATGCTCACATTCATATGATACATAATGACATATTGAAGCAATTAGAGATCGCAAATGGTTAAACTGTGAACATGAATTTGTTTCCCCTCCTCCATGATACCTCCCAGGCTCTGTAATTATCCACTTATTTATACATAAGTGAACCAGCACTATAGGTCAAGTCAGGGCTCAAATAGATTCAATATGGATGGTGGCATCAGGACAACAGCATACCATTGGTGGGGGGCAAGTGTCACTGGGAGGTAATTCCTGTAGCTACGCCTCTGTCTGGGCCCCTAATTGCGTCTATTGAGTCTGCTCATTTAAAATAGCCTGACTGCGCCTTTTTTTTCTAAACGTGCACACCAGCCGGCTGGTTCAGCTCAGCACAGCCCTCACGCAGGGACAGATAGCTGTTGGACGAGACTGGGGGTAGGCTATCTCGGAAATAATCTGCCCACGCGTTAAGCTGCTTTATCCCCGCCAAGCCTCGGCCGGACAGAGACCGCTGTGACTCCGGTACCAGTCGGAGGGGAAGTCGGAATTAAGAGTGAAAGAAAAGAAAAAGTGACACAAGTCGCGGAGACAAAGTTGGGGAAACTGGGGTGAGCAGAAAGCTCGATTGGCCGCATGGATGGAGACCTGACGGGACCCTGACGGAAGGTCCTGAAGCGGAACCTGCAGTTGCTGTGTGTGTCTGTGTGCGTTCAATCTGGGAGTCAGGAGCCAGAAAACAAGTGGCGCACACTGGGAATTTAACTACAGCGAGAAGCTGGCAACGGTGGTATGGGCATGGAAAAGATCGGATTCTGGACATTCCTGATAACAACTTGTGTTGTTCCAGGTAGGCTGTCTCCTCGTTGCACCTGTTCAGTAATAATGATATGACACAGGTGAGAGACGTGACAGATTTCTGTGTCCTATCCATGTCAACTACAAATGAGACAAACACATGGGGTAGAATGCTAAGTAAAAGTAAAAGTGTGCAAAACAACAATTCAGTATCAGGATGTCTAGTATGTATGGATACATTCACACTTGGAATAATAGCATAATAATGATTAGGTCTTAATCACCCTTTAAAAAAAAATAATTTAAGCACCAATGAAGCAGCTTACCTCCACCATCTTCATCATCATTGTCTTTATTGAAGTACCCTTTAAAGGATAATGGCTTTATTAATGAGTAATAAACAATTAACTAATGTTTTATTTGTGTTCATAATCCATTAACAATTGAGAATAACATTTGTGTTGCCAGGTTGAAAAAAAAACTCATCTTGGGTCATTGTCATGTCTGTGGGTATACTAATGTTTGCGTTTTGACAACCTGGCAACCGATGAACAACTGATGTAGTAAATGATTCATTAACAAACACTGAAGGGATGTGTTATAACCTATAAAATTTACACAAGAGATGCCTGATGATTATTTCATGATTTTTAAAATCTAGGCATTTCTCAGGGTAGTTCAGGCTATAGGAAACTAAACGACTTTATCAGCCTGATCAGTTCAGAGGTCAGATCAGACCATTGTTGTGTTTTTCAGTCAGTTCAAACTTCACTTTGCCCAACTTAACTCGCCTGGTGTCAGCAGGTGCACGGCTGTAGTCAAACTGAGATATGGCCGCTCCTGCAGATGGCATCCCCACATCTTACAGTGTTGTGTGTGTGTGTGTGTGTGTTGCAATGAATGGCCTAACTCTTGCCTCATTGTAACAGGTGCAGCGGTGTAATCACACTAAGCTTGGGCCAAACATACAGCTGGCATCAGAGTTGTGGCTGTGTAATAAAAGGTGGGGGCAGCGGCGGTATATATATTACGTAATGACAAAAGCGATTGTGGCAGCATACGGACGTGTTGAGCTGCTGTGACATCTGCTGTGATTGCTTTTTTCATTCAGCCAGTGATAATGCCCCCACCCCCTGTGTCAGTTGAGCAGCAATTTGCTGGTGAGCATACATGTGCGTATGTGCTATTAGCGAGTGTGAGGCCGTGCCATGTGTGTGGGATTGTCATGTGCAGGGACAGAGCAGTGGATTAATGCTGCGCAGGGAGCAGGAAGAGTGTAATGACACGATTGCTGCCAAGGCCCCAGCCCGCCGACTGTTGCTGCAGTGTGTCTGTCTTCTCCCGGCTGGTGCAGATTCCGCAGGTCTGTCAGCTCCTGTCGGGTGCCAGCAATTGCTGTCACAGAAGGGCGCTGGTATGTTTTCCCCCTCGCATGAAAGTTCGCCATCCTCCGCAGAAAGACACAGAAAAGGCTGACTGAGGCTAACAGACAGACATCCTCGTGAATTTTAGTATAATCCACTATCCACAGCTGGAACACACAAACGCTACCCCACAGAACTAATCCAGCACAAACACACAACCCTTCTGTCCTCTCCCTTTTTTGTCTTTCTGTTTGGGGCATCTCTCTCTTCAGAGTCTCTCTCTCTTAGTCCCTTCCTCTGTGCGTCTCTCTCTCTCTCTCACTCTCTCTCTCTCTCTCCTCTCTCTCTCTCTCTCTCTCTCTCTCTCTCTCTCTTCCAGTCAGTTGATCTTCTTCCGCAGAACATTTTCTTCATTTCTCTCCATCCCCTCTCCCTCTTGGTTTTACATTCTCCTCTCATGTCCCAAAACACAGATGCAGCGGCAACAGTCATCGTAATCCTGTGAGCTGCCCGCTGAATGCCGGCCAAACGCACACTCCGCGTTCCTGCAGTGCCGCAGAGATTACGCACGCCCACACAAACACGCACACATGTACATACGTGTGTGTGGGCCCAGATACCAGTCAAAAACTATGAGAGATTATAATTGATTTAGGGGGGGAAAGACAGGAGAATAAGCATTTTCTCTATTTCAATCAGGCAAAATGGACAGTCGACCTAATTTAGTAAAGTGGATGTCAGAAAGTCAGTTTCCATTGTTGGTAAAGTTGTTGTTCTTTGCTATCCTGTTGTGTAATCTGCTGAGAGCTACTATGCCTAGTCACAGATAGTTTTATACAGAAGTCGCCTCATAAACCAAGTTTTCAGTTTGAGCATTGCATGTATTTGTGTGATTTTATGTATGTGTGTGTGTGTGTGTGTGTCAGCTGGTCTTCATTCTGCCTCAGGTTTCCCTACATTGTAAGTCACAAGGCCAAAGACACAAACACAGTGTGTAATCCCAGATCAATCACAGATTTGATGGCCCAAAGATTAAACGGTTAATCTGTCCTCTCCTCTTTCTCTGTGTTTTTCATTTTCTCGTCTGTCACATGAGGTCAGTTTTTTTTAATATCTGTGGCCTTCTGGTAGCTATGTGAGGGAAGCTGAAGGTAGATGTGTGGTTTGTTCAGGCCTGAAACACTGCAGTTTAATGTGATGATCTTTATTAACAGTACCCTTATACACATACTTGTAAATACCTGAAATACGGACTTGGTGCCAGTGTGACAGTTAGATTTGTGATCTTCTCTTTGCTTTCTCTTCCAGTTTTCTGATAAGCAAGACACAGGCTATATAAATAAAGTCATTTTAGTATAATCATATCCATTTTAAAAGTAATGACCTATCTTACGCATATAATAGCAGTTCCACTCCCTTCCTTTTTAATCTATTTTATGTGCAGATTTAAATTACCCAGTTTGAATCAATCAGTAGTAAATAACAATAATCTTAATGCGTTTCATTATATTACACTGTCATCGTCATTACATTTTCACATTAAATTAATGTTATAGATTGTTGAACTCCTTTTTCTTACATACTCTTGATAAGGTTACTTAGTTTTTGAATGTTTAAAATGAAAATACTCTAGGTTGTTTCTAGGATTAAATCATTTATATGACTGTAAGAAATTTTATTAATGATTTTATAATAGCATTTCTGTTTGATGCTGATTGTTTTATCATTATATTGTTTGTCTCATTGTTATTGCTGTCTATCTTAGCAAGAACACTCAGTCTCAGTGAGACTTTGCTTAAGCAAAGGTTAAATTAAAAATGTGAATGGCAAATGGTTTTCCCAACAGCACTGAGAGTGTGAGGAAACAATGAAGCATAGCCCTGTCTCTCTGTTGAACATGAATACATGTAAAAAGGTTAAAAATAATTAGTCACATAATGAGTTGAAGAAAGATGAAGAAAGATGGATACCCATTCAGGACATAAACAAAGCCCAATACCCTGCTTGGATGCCCTTGCAGGTGCACATTCAAGTGGGAAACAATATTGCCATTGTTTTGTTACATTCCCATGATTGTCCCCATTATCCCATGATTGCTGCTGTTCATGGATTATTGTCAGAAGGATATGCTGACATCATTTCCTGTAGTCTAAACAAAAGAAGAGTATGAATGGAAAGAGGAAAGTGGGAGAGATGCAGGACAAATGAGATATAAATGTGTGTGTTTGTGTCAGAGGGGTATAGGCTCTCTCTCTGCTCTGCCTTCACCTAAAGCCCCTAATCAGCTCAGCTACAGAGTTCGGGGGGAGACGTGGTGTACAGTTACATGTATGTGACGTTGAAGGAGTGTATAGATAAAGAAATCAGACAAAGTGAAAAATAGCCTGTTCTGTCTCCCACATTTAAGTACTGAGATTGACTTGCTAATGAGGCCTTTTTGCCCCTACGGGCTAGTTTTGATATGTCTGTGTTGTATTCCCAGTATAACATGAATCACATAACAGTGAAACCTAAGGCCTCCTTCATAATGGCGGCTGAAAACACACACAAACACATTTGTTGGGCCTGAATCCAATGTCTCAGCAGAAACGTTTTGTAATTGTGAGCTGTCCGTGTGTCCAGCAGTAAAAGGGCCATAAACTCTGTGATGCAGTTGCACTTTAATATCCTAAATGCTGTAATCTACTCCCACCGCTGGCCTCCTTCCCTCCCAGTGACCCTCACAAACACACACAATGGGTTATAAAAGTGGGCAGGAAAGGCATGAAACTGATCTGATATAGAACTATTAAATGTATTAATATAACAAAAAGACATACGGCTCAGGCTCTACTTTTCATTATGTGATGATGTTCGTGGCATTTTTGATGATTGATGTTAGCAGTGCAGATGGGTCTATCTGTGGTTCTAAGCTTTTGTATGCAAGTTTGCATGCATAGCACGACCAAATGTATCATATACCAAATGCAATATGGAATGTATATCCTCTCTCTCATCATCTTTAACTAGTTGAACTAAGTCTTTGTTTTAATCTCTAACGCGATTCATTTCACTTTACAAGCCTCGTGTGCAGTCCTGTGAGGAGTTTTATGGAACTTTGAGTGATGTCAATCCATCTGCTTGTTCATCTTTTGGAGGCATTGGAGAATTAGTAAAGATCCCGGTTCTTCACTGTAATTTGAAGCTGATCAGTTTTCAGTTCTTGCACAATCAAGAACTCAGTCTGCGGTTGACCTTTATTTGGCTTATTGTTGAAGGATTCTATTATGTCATTCAGAAATATGATGCCATTTCTACCATTAGATCCCAAACCCCCTCAGCGGGTCGTGCTCTACAGATTCGACTCTAAATGAACACTTGTTGTTTAAAACTTCACAAATTTAGATGAATGTGGTCTGTTGTTTCACTGTCTATTTTTTCATACTGTTGCAGGCCCATCTGTCTTTTCTTCAGTTAGTTCAAATGTTGTAATGATGATATAATTATTACTGTAAGAAGACATTTCTGAAATAAATGCAACATGTAATTTCCGGCCTGCTTCAACCATGATTTGCATAACATGATGTTGCAGAGCTGATTCTATATCCTCCCCTAACAATCACTGCCCGGTCAATCTTTTCTACTGGGCACAACAACAGGCTATTTTCCAGTTACTGTGTATTGTGAAATCCAGTACATTTCTGGAGGAAGCTCCTGCAAAGCTCTGACTGAAATATTAGAGCGTAAATACTGTTTAGTGGCAAAAGCATGTCTGCTTCTGTCAGAAGCCTGTCACCCTCTGGTGTTTTTTTAAATAGCTTTCTGTGATAGAGACCAGACTATAACACTAATGGACTGATCAATACTCTTCCATTAATAAAATGGAAATAATGGACTACATTATAAACCATTACGTAGGTACCTCATTACATTTGTGCTTTTTAAAACAGTATTTCAAACATGGAAATTACCCCTGGGTATGAGTGACTTTTACAGTTGAGAATAAAGCAGCATAGCCTACTTTTTAATGCTTATTTCAGATACATGTTACTCTATATTTACAAACCAGTGCCTTTCATTTTCTGTTTTGACACTCTGCAAAGATGCCTAATACCTACCTTTGCTTTGCTTTGCTGCACTCTATCTAAAGAGGAAGCCAGAAACATTACGTCAAGGAAGGAAAAGAAAATGATGTTTGTGAAGTTATAATGTGGCAGGGATTTTTTGGGGGGTTTCACACATTGTAATTTGGAATTATGATTCAGCGTGTGTCATGTTTCAAGTAAAAATTTCAGTTTTAAAGTTTAGCGAAAATATGTGATTAACCGTGAAAGTTTTCCTACATAGTTCAAGTACATACTACAAGTTCCTACATACTACAAGTAAACTGGTTGGAAGTGGTTGGCACGTCTGGATGTATTTTCCTCTCATCAGCACTTTCTAGCATCTTATACTATTTGGCTGCTGCCACAATAAAAAGGATTTCAAATGCTTTAACTACAAAAATGAAACAATTTCCTAATGAAAAGCTTGCAAAGATAAAGAAATCTTAGATTGTTGCTGAGCCTGTGTATGTGTGTATGAGAATGAGAGCAGCCATTGTTCTCAGCTGTTTTGTTCATTGTCCCTGCATCATGAATAATAATAGTTGTATTCTTTATAAAATTGCTAGATGAAACATGATGTGCTTTACAGTTTATCTGACAAACACAAGTAAACACACGTGACTCATGTACACTCAGGAGGTGGGTGTGGCTCTGCAGTGGATTTGTTAAAGGGGATCAGTAAGTCAGTGGGAACAGTAACCAAACAAATCGCTCTTATTTATACCTCACTCTAATCCACAACCTTTGACCTCACCTCACCTCTCACGTTGCTCACAAGTGCATTGCTTTTGACAGCTCAGCTCACTTTATAGGCTCAACGTGCTGTGCTGACTGTGAACAGCTTAGAGTGTGGCCTGTCTGATGCTGCCAATGTGTGTGTGCATATGTGTGCCCAGTCCAGGTGAAGGTGTTGACCTGCCTTGTGTGTCTCCTACAGGAATAAATGGCCAGACTGTGGAAATGGATGATGGGAAGTCGGGGTATGTTGGCTCAAAGGTGGACCTGCGCTGTCGGTTCAAAAACAGTTCCCCGCCTGTCAAAATCTCCCAGGTATCAAGCTGTCCACGTGAACATGTGGATTACACCCAGTTAAAATACATGAAATACATAAAACTCACAAAGGCAAATGATAGCATTCACACACAGACGCATCTTCCAAATTCCAAATAAATCAGCATAAACTGTGGCTGTGTTTTTACTAGTACTGAGTTTTCCAGTAATTCTAATAAGATTTCTGCAGAACTTGATTTCTTAAACATCCTGTGATGAACCCAGTTCACTTAATCAGGTTAACAGTTATGTGTCATTGTAAATCTCTGTAAGCTGATTTGCATCCAAACCGGAATAACAATTTAAATATGAGTTGTCTGTGGAGTAGAGAGCCAGTCTAAAACCTTGCAGTTGTCCTTGAAGGCTTGCTCTGCCTTCCTTCGTCATAAAAAATAAACGATATTCCTGTTAACTATATATGTAGTTAATGAGATAAAACAACCAGTATAATTTTTGTGTACCAAACTGCATGCACCACAGTGGATGGGTGACAATTCCTTACCCCGGCATTAATGGCTTCCCTTTCCTCTGTCTTGTTTCTCCAGGTAACGTGGCAGAAACTGGTCAACGGCACCAAGCAGAATGTGGCGATTGCCAACCCCTCCCTGGGTGTGTCCGTGGCGCCGCCCTACAGGGATCGTGTCACTTTCAAGAACGCGGCAGTGAGGCGACGAACGCCCACCCTCGAAGACACCACCATCACCTTCTCTTCGCTCCGTCTCTCTGACGAATCCACCTACATCTGTGAATACACCACATTCCCCGCGGGGAACCGAGAGAACACCGTGAACCTCACTGTCTACGGTAAGACAGATGTGAAGTAATATACAGGAGGATTGTCGTTGACATTGCAGTACAAAACACAAAATCTACAATAAAATGGAGCACTTCAGTAGTGAAGGGTCACAGCACATGCCACATAACTGCAACACTGAGGGTTCAACAGTTCGATTCAGTCCAGGGTCCTGTGTGGCACGTCTCACAAGTTACAGCTTTTACCTGTCAGCACACTGGATGGGCTGTAATAAAAAAATATTATATCAATGTGCTGTAAAAAAATATCATCATAGCAGACTAACTCTATGCTTTTGTTCATTTTTTTGCCCCTCAGTTCGCCCGACAACTCAGATGAGTCTGTCAACACCAACGCTTGTGGCTCGTTCATCCAATCTGAAAACACCGGTGGCCACCTGCATCTCTGCCAATGGAAAACCACCTGGGACCATCAGGTGTGTGTGTGTGTGTGGGTGTTATGTGTGATTTAGTGAAGGATGGAGGATGTTTTCTGTCTTGAATTATTGTCTTGTTTTATCACACCATGTGGTGAATATCTCTAATGAAACGGTGGCCCTCTGTTTAGCATACACACATATACGATATGTATCTGCGTACCTCTGTGTTGTGACAACGATTCCTTGTCTTTGCGCGCAGGTGGGAGACGAAGGTGCCGGGGGAGGTGACCACACGAGAGTACAGAAACTCAGACGGTACGTTCACTGTCCAGAGTGACTACATTTTGGTGCCCAGCAGAGAGACACACAAGGAGACGCTCACCTGTGTCACCACCTACAACGACGAGGTCTTCACCGACAGTGTCACCCTCGATATTCAGTGTAAGTCTATATTTTACATAACAACATATAAGAAATCCATCAAACATAATGATTATCCCATAACTAGCTGGTCCAAAGTTTACAAAATAATATTCCAGGCTTTATATTTGCTTATGTCTGTGTCTGTACCAGATGAGCCAGAGGTTTCAGTAGATGGGTTTGATGGAAACTGGTATCTAAACCGAGAGAACGTCCAGCTGAGCTGCCAAGCTGATGCCAACCCAGCCGTCTCTCTGTACCAGTGGAGACTGTGAGTACTGTACAACTGTACTGCTGTCAGGTGACTGATATGTCACCACAGATACCATATACTGCATGGAAAATATCATGATCACCCATTTTTTTGAAAAATACTGTTTACAAAATATCATTGCCCTTAGTTGTGCAAAAAAGGGGATACATGTATATAAATAAAGTGCTCAAAAAGCTAAAACTGGAATTCATGGAATTTGAAGGAGCTCTAAGCTTCACAACTTGCGCGCTGCGATCTGCAGGATTAATGGCTCCATACCGAGCAATGCTGAGATCCGAGACAACATCCTCACCTTCAAAGGACCAGTCACGTACGACCTGCAAGGCACCTACGTGTGCGACGCAACCAACAGCATCGGGACACGATCAGCCTCTGTGGAGGTCAGCATTATAGGTATGGTTCCCTGAGGTGAACAAGTAAAATGTACAATCATTCCTGCTATGCTACTGTACCTCCATTGTTACTGTGCGTGTGTAAGTTTGAGTTTTCATTGAGTGCGTTTCCTGTGTAGAAAAGCCACTACCGCAGATCGCAACGAGTGATGTCGTCAGTGTGATCGCCCTATTACTGGCTGCTGGAGTGCTCATGGGCATTACCATCACAGTCTTGGTGCTCAAAATCAGAAGCAGAAAAGACAACTCCACGTATGTATACGGCACACACACACACTCGCACCTTGTTTCATATACTTGGTTAGTCTCAGCATGGTTTGTGGCCATTTTTACCACCATTTCTTATTTTCCTTATTTTCCTCCATGATCAGAAATGATTCCCCGTCCAGAAAACTGTCCCAGCCAATAAGGAAAAGACCAGGAGATGATATTCAGGTACACTGTATTTTGTTTATAGTATTTTAATTTACATGTCACATGTGCCACAGGTCACCAGGGTGCTTAAGTGGAAAAATATTTTTCTTCAGATTTTATAGAATTACAGTGGGTAATAGAATTAACATAGTAACATGACCAGTACAGTCAATGGCAGCTTTTTATATTAAAATTTGTGCTGATGTTTTGTGCAGGTCTTTCAACCATTCTGGCTGTTTAGAGCTCGTGAGAGCTAGAGCTAGAGCTAGTGAAAGTGATAAAGATATAATTCATCCATCCCAAAAGAGAGTGAGCCAAGTTTCCACTTAAAGTTTTCTCACCAAATTGCATTATGTGTTTTAGATCTCAAAGGGGTGTGTCAGATTCAACATTGAAAGCTGATTGTTAAGGGAAAAGGTTGAAACCTGCATTGTTTACATCCACGTTTACTTGCTAGATTCTAGTTTCTGGTCTTTGTTGGTGAACTGCAGTTGTAAAGTATGTGCGTTGTTTTTAACTTTGGTACGCCTTTAATGTACGTCTGTCATTGGTCTGCAGCATCCAGGACGGTTTTATGAAGAGCTTCCAAACACAGCAGACTATGTGAGCTACAGACTGGCCTGTAACAAGGAGGACTACCCAGAGCCCTACTCGCCTCCCATCAACCCCCCCCTCTCATTTCTGCCCCAGCACCCCTACCACTCCTCACAACCAACCACCACAACCAGCAGCAGCAGCAGCACTACCACGTCAAAAAACACCTTCTCTCCTCCCTCACACACCACGGCCATCTTTAAATACCCCTCAGTACCAGGCCTGTCCTCCCCTCCCCCAGGAGTGGCGGCATACACTTTTCCCAAAGAGCAGTACGTCTGAACCGACATCCCATTACAAACTCGAGCTTCTCCAAACTGAGTTCACATGAATCAACCTGATTCAAACCCGAACCTTTTCCCCAAGAGGAGGTTGGAAAAAACCCTGGACTATTAAGAGCTGTCTCTGCACCGTTTGCGCCGTTGTGGATGGCTCTGGAGGTCAAAGGACAAAAAAGCAGCTTTTGTTGTTGGACTTGGAATTAAGTCCAGTTTTGAAACCTTTTCTCTATTTTGTCATGTCTTTTACTGTGTTATCTACAAAAGGGAAGATTGCTGAACCATATTTCAAATGTTTGCCAGCAAATTTAAGTTTTAGGTTAGGGAAAGTCAAGTTAAAGATGATTTGGCTTTCACTGGAAAAAGTATATTTTGCATGGATGTATTATATTTGATTGGATGGGATTATCTCTTGATGTCCAATGCAGTTGTCTCCTTATTTTATCCTCTGTGGTATCATTTTGTAAAATAAAAAAAAAATCAAAATAAAAAATCCCATTACTGAGGAGCAGCAAATGTCACCTTTTGGTTTTACCTACTGTCCTGATGTAATACTTTCACTGTGCTTGTATTTTGTATCATGTATGTGTTTCTTTGCAAAGGAAAAAAGTAACATTTTTATTTACTGAAGACATTTTGCCGATTCATTGATGTTTTTATTTGTGGTATCTGTGGGTTTTAGTATTCATTGACACTGGCTGTTGGATGAACCTTGAATTTTTAGCATTTAAATAAAAAAGATCATGTAAACTTGTATCAGTGGTGTTTACTAGACTGAAAACTGCAAGTCTTCTACTCTTTCTTTAAATAGTAGTAGTATAATATTTTTTTCTGGGCCAACATGAATCCACATGAATATCTATGTAAAATATTGGTTCTTCACAAAGCATGCTATGGTTTTAAATCTCATGAAATTAGAATACAAAGCACTTTCCCATTTCTCCCCAGTAAAAAAAAACACTGAAGATACATATTTGTGCCTTTGTATTTGAAGGTATCTACAAATATATCTTAATGTATATCTACTTTGATTGCTGTGGTATTTTTATGGATACAGATGAGAGACTAAAACCCTCTTGCAGTGGCCCTCAGTCCTCATCTCTGTCAAGTGAGGAAAACTGAGCTTTGTGATGCATTCATTCATGACGAACATCTCGCATTACATACTCATGGTTCTACTCAACCCCCCTTCCCCGCTCCTTCTCCAGTATAGATATATAAAACTTCATTGGGTGTGTAAAGAAAAACACAGAGTAAGAATTATTGTTCCAGTCATCAGATGGTGCATAAGTGTGGGATCGGCATCTTGTTAACTGGACACTAGGGCTTTACATCTTTAAACAGCGGCCTGCAGAGTGTCGAGGTCACAGCATGTTGTGAGGAAACACAGAGCATTGCTGCAAGATGCCAGATTTCTAAATCTATTTTAATCCTAATCTCATCAGTAGAGTTTACTCTGCTCTCTGGTCCTCACACAGCCTCTGAAATTAAAATCTGGAGCCTTAAATTTTACATCTCCCCCAGGATGAATAGAAACAGGGGGAACATGGCCTGCTCTTATTATAAGTACATAAAATAATGACTTTCCTAAGATCATTACCTACCAAATCAATTTGACACACTGGTTGTTTTCGTACAGTATACATTTTTTATGTAAAATAGTACTGAAACAACCAAATGGCAAAGAAAGATTAAGAAGATATAAATCCTTTTTTAATCTGTCTTTTTTGTGTGCTTCCACTGTAAGGGAAGTGATGAACACGCATGAGCATTCTCACTTCAATGCCACAGTTTCAACATGGTTGAAAAATGGTAAGAAAAAAATTGAGAATATGAAAAAATAAATATGTTTTTGAAGCGTTGATTGCTCAGTTTGAGGAGTACCACTTAAAACATGACTTGTTTTGAGGAATTTTCATTTTAAGATGCTGGATATCACCTATTAGTTAGTGTGCAGGTGTATGCATAAGTGTATGCGAACGTGTGTGTGTGGAAGGCTAACCTGTCCACTCATGCATTTGTCTTGTAAAATAGATGAGCTCAGTATCACCATGTTATTCTAACCCTGCAGGAGAAAGAAAGAGGGATGGAGGGACAGAGAGAAAGGAAAAACGCATTAATAATTGAGCCCAAATCAGTTTAGTGACCCTGCGTCCCTTCCTACTCTCAGTCTAATGAAGTCACGGCCTGCCGCTGGATTCTCCAAAATTTCTGGAGTTGAGAGAGGGAACGACGCAACCCCAGGCAATTGAGGGGGACTAGTTTTTGGGGTCTAAAAGGTTAACTTTTTGATCATCTTGACTTCATTTTTTGAGAGTAAAGAGGTTGTTGGACTGAGGATCATCATGATACCATGGTGGCCCAACTGCTAGGGCTGGCCTTTCTATTTCTGCCAACCAGTCTGGTCACCTTTATGACATATGGTAAGTGTTTTCCACTGTCTTTGACTGACTTATTTACACTTCTCTTAGGGTTTCTTCTATGTTAAATGATTTGAATGGCTGATCAACATATTAAGACAAATTAAGAGAATTGCTCATAGGAGTGGTTAAAGATTCATCGACCTTCAGTGGAATTTGTTGTAATTTTTTGAACAATTTTTAGATTTGAAGCATGGCATGATGGATGCTTGACATTGAGGCTGATACCAGTATTTGAAACTTCAAAATATATCTAAAATTATTGCTTTTAATGCATCTATATAAAACATAAAAAGTGATTAATTTACTGAGTGGGAAATTTTATACTTGAACACTAAAAAGTGTCGAAGTAACACTGTTTCTAAATTTCCTTCAGAAATATATTTGGCATACTGCAATCCCAAACATATTGGCCACCACATACACTGATACCAATGTATCTGCACTTATAAAGTGAATGTGCCAAGTGATAAATACTTAGTAACCCAGTTATCTGTTTTGGAATCACTTATTGAACTATTAGAGGATGTCTATAACCTACATTGTCATCAATCCTGTAACTGAACACTGGCAGGGCACATGATACCATCTTCTCCTTTTCCTTCACACACAAACACACACATTTGCGTGCTTGACTGTGTGTATCCTCACCCTCCTCTAGCGCAGCAGATCAATCACAACGGGGAGGTGGTGTACCAGGATACCAGTGTGTACGGGGTGGTGGGCAAAGCGGTGATCCTGGAGTGTGGCACCACCTTACCTGACATGTACATATGGAGCTTCACCAAGCCCGGCACTGAAGCTATAAAAGCTGTGGTATACGATTTGGGCCGAGGTCCAAGGATCCAGAAGCTGGCCGAGACGTTCGGACAGCTGACGGTCATCTCAAACAGTGCCGCTGTGAGCATCGAGAAGCTGCCTCTGGCTGCACAGGGCCTGTTCACCTGCCAGGCCTTCTATGATATAGAACAGGAGCCCAAAGTCTACTACTACTATGTGCACCTCACTGTCCGAGGTAAGACTTCCCTTGGTCAGGCAAGGGTGTAACTAGAATGGAGGCACAGGAGGGGACTCTTTTATCTTTCACCCTAACACCACCATTGTTTAACATTTAATAAGCATTTGCATGTATCTGAACACAGCTCAGATCTTGAGCTCAACTCATACTGGATATTTGTGGCCAACACCCATGCGGTTCTTTTATTCTATTTAGGCACATAACAAACTTTTTGATATAGGGATCCTTTAAAGTTAGTTGCTGAAAAATGTTGACTAAGATGTCCACTGAGCAGGATGTTTTATAGCTGCACAATAAACCTGTCTGATTCTGTTGAGTGGACAAAAGTATCTTTGAGACTTACGCCGACTTACTCGCACCTGAAGGATCAATTTGAGGCAAGCAAGACTGCAACCCTAAGCACGCATAGATAATTCATTTTCACACATAAAAACAATAAAAAAAACATAAACAAGTGTTACAAAGTGTTTTGAAATACACAATGACCAATGGCAGTGGTAAATCCATAGTTTGTCAATAAAAAAAAGATGGATGACAGATGTAAGCCAAATAGAAAAAGTTCAGATACTTTTAATGAAGAGGAATGAAACATAGTCCATATTCTCTGATCTTCTCCATATAGGCTAGTTATTAGTCAGTACACCGGCAGGACAGACACTGCTGAGCCAAACTGAGCTGCATAACACCTGCATATTGCTGGACACATGTCTTTACAATTTTACAAATTACAATACTCTCATATCTGTAAACTAAATATGACGCCTTAGGCAGGAGACAGTTTGCTCAGTCTGGAAAAAGGAGGATACAGCTCTGTTTACAAATGTCTACATTGGATTAAAAATGTACTGGACTTTATTTAAGCTAATTCCAGTTTGTCGACAACAACAGCATTCTTTTGTTATCACCACTCCACATTTATAGGCTGTGTTTGGAAGCCAGAACAACATTAAATCCAAGAGTGAATTTATCTTGGACAGATAAAAGCTATTGTCCCCACTCTCAACATGGGGCCGTGGGTCGTGCGGGTGAAAAGGTAACATGATGTGTGACACTGCTCTGTGCGACTTTGTCTTGCCTCCAGTTCCAGTCAGTAAGCCTTTCCTCGTCATGAGTGACGCATCTCCAGTGGAAGGATCTACAATGTGGATGCGCTGCAATCTGGAAAATGGGACCGGACCAATCCAGTATGTGTGGCGCCACGAGACCCGGGATGGCAACGTCTCAGTCGTCGCACAGCGCAACACAAGTGCGATCAATGTGACCAACATCCACCGCAACCACACCGGCTGGTACCGCTGTGCAGTCAGCAACGCTGTCAACAGCGAGAGCTCCAACCGGGTATGGTTGGACATTATCTGTGAGTATTTTTGGGTGGACTGAGTTTTCTAATCTAACACAATATTATATGTGCAAAGGGTTAGCATTAAAAGATCTTCTCAAAACTTTTTAAAGATGTTGTTGAATTTAAAAGTAGAAGGCTTTAACTACCAAAAAGAGGAAAAATCCACTGTACATCACTTATAGACAAGTTGGAGACATTTAGAGACAAGATGGTGAACACAGTTGCGTATTCAGCAGCAGAAAAGCCAATTATTTCTCTAAGTGGAGAAAGTAGAGACTGAAAGATGAACCACATGATGAACTGTTGCAGTGTGGAAATGAACTTTAGTACTTCACAGGCTAACATGAGGCTGCTGGCCCCAGTATGTTCACATTCATCATAACTTCAGTGCTTTCCAATCCATTCTCCTTAGTTGGCCCAGACATCCCTCAGATAGACGTGACTCCGTACAGCATGACGGAGCGGGGATATTCGGCCCTGGAGAGAGAGACCGTTTCTTTACTCTGTCAAGCTCAGTCCAACCCGGCCAGTCAGTACGTCTGGTTCTACAACAACTCCCAGGTCTACACGGGGCCACAGTTCACTATCACCAAGATCCTCCGCATGCACACCGGCGACTATGCCTGCTTGGCGCAGAACACCTTCCTCAACACCCGCTCCAAAAAAACCATCAGCCTGACTGTCTACTGTGAGTGTGATCTCGGACCATGCCATCAGTCCCTCTACTCCTCTGCTGACCTTTCTTCGTGGCCCTAACCTGTGTTCTTCTTCTGCAAATGGCAAGAAGTTTAAAAGAGGGACATGTGATTAAATCGTTCAGTTTTGACAATTATAGTGCAAGATGAGAACACAAGTCGAGGCTCTTAATCGCCTTTGGTGTTTCATCTACATTAACACTGAATCTCCCTGATCATTTCTCTTTCAATTTACACCTCCGTTTTCAACCTCTTTTGCTTCCTCTGTTTTTCTGTTTTGCACATTCTTCCACAATTCATTATATCATTTATCATATTTGAAGGTTCTGTATCCTTACTAAGACTTCAACACACCCAAAAAGTTTGCAAATGCGCACACACTCACACGCTTACATGCCAACACACAGCAGAGTGTGGAAGTGCTGCAGACCTATTCTCCTGGTTGGGCCATCTGGAAAGTTGATGGGACTCTCTGGCAGGTACCTCGCTGTGATGTCACAGCCATGGCAAGCATTGGTTGGCTAGAAAGCTGGTGCTTGTCATTACACTCTCCTGTTTTAGTTTTACTAGGTTCCCTCTGTTCTATCAGTAATGTATCTGATCAGAAACAATACATCACAATACATCACCCATATTTCACATTATAAAAGACAGGCTCTGTAGTACCAGTTTGGCTGCATTATTCTCTGTTATTAGAGTGTAAATAAAAGATATCTAATGAAAAAAGCATATTATTCTTCTCTTCTATAAATCTGGTAAGATGATTCATACCAAACATCCTAAATAGACTACTGTAGCCCCACAGGCACCAGCTTTGGCTCAGAAGACCTCTCATAACTCAGACCTTGCACATCACTGCCTCGTTACGCTGTATCTTATCCCAACAGACCCACCCGATGGCTCCCCCTCCTGTTCTGTTCAGCCGGCTATGAATCACACCTCTCTGAGACTGCTCTGCTCCTGGCCCGGTGGATTCCCCTCCGCTTCCATCCAATGGGCCGGAGACCTGAAACGAGTGGGACAGGACGAGGCCGACACCGGGCAGCAAGCAAATCCCCTGACCAACACTGCCACCTTGCTGCTGTCTGAACGCCTGGCTTCCAACAACAGCTTGTTTACATGCAGGGGCTCTCACGTGGCACTCAAACAGTCAACAGAGTGCAGCACGCGCACATGTAAGAAACATAAAGAGGAATAGAAACAGGTTCTATGCTTAATGTTCTCCAAACTTCTCACATGTCAAACTCTTCTGCACCAGATGTTCCCCCTGCAGACCCAATGTGTTTGGCCTATGTGACTAGCAACAAGCAGCATCTGATACTGTCATGCTCCTGGGATGGAGGGGCCCCAAAAGCCTTGGTCTGGTGGGAGGGACCCGGTGGGCACAGCAAAGGCGGGGAAGAAAACTCCAATGTCCTAATGCTTCCCTATGGCAATGCCCATGGCGGAAAACCTTACACCTGTTTTGCAAAACATCCACTTCTGGTTGAACCCAAGACCTGCAGGCTAACACTGGGTCGGTGCACATGGTCAGAAACACCCCGCAACAAATAACAGATGTTGTTGCTCAGTAAATTCATTTCTTTTTTCACTTGTCACTTGCAGAGGCTCCTGTGCTGCTGACGCAGCGCAGAGTTGTGTCTGTGTTAGAGGGGAGCGACGTCCAGCTAACCTGTAACCTGAGAGCCAACTATCTTCCCGTCAGTGCAATCAGCTGGTTCAACAATCAGGGCGTGGACATCCAAGACACCTCAAAGTACAAGCTGCTGCGGACGTCCGCATGGGCTAATCTGACCGTGAGAGACACGGATGAGATTCAGGACAGTGGCCAGTACAGGTGCACTACTTCCAACGCAGTGGGAGGGACAGAAGTCAATGTCACTTTACTGGTCAAGAGTAAGAAATTGTTAATTTTTTTTCAGCTATATCTGTTCTCATCCAAATGTGCTGCTGGGAGTTAGATGAGAAGATTTTCTTCTTTCTTTTTTTTGCTCTTCCTCAGGGCACCCCATGCCACCCAATGTGACCCTGATCAAAGTGGAGTACAACAGCCGACAGCGTAACGAGGTGGAGCTGGAGTGGCAGGTGCAGAACGAGGAACAGGGAGGAGGTTGGACAGGTTTCATCATTGAGCACCGATGGGTGTCAGAGAGACCAGGAAGGAGAGGCAGCAGCAATGATTCAAAAGAGGAGAGGGAAGAGAGGATTGGTCCCTCAGTCTGGTCCCGCAACATCATCCAAGACCCAGAGGACAGGAGTCACACAGTAGGGAGACTGGCACCGACCATTACCTACCAGTTCCGCATCACACCCGTCAACCACCGAACCATCGGACACCCTTCTGCTGTGAAGACCCCAGGTATATCCACACGAACAGCGTGAGCAAAGTGTGGTCAAATTTTCTGCAAAGAAATTGGCAAGACAAGGTTCTGAGATTGGGGTGTCTTAATAAGCATCAACAAGAAATAACAAATACAGGAGTAATAAGTTATAATGTGAAATTTGAAAAGGTGGCTGGCGAGTTAGGTCATTATACAAACATTGTTGATGCTGGAGGCTTACTCTGATTTCTGTGTCAGTGACTTTGATTACAGTCTAACATTTTTGTTTTTCTTTTTGTGTTATCCACTTAGGTGAAAGACTCACACACAAACGAGAAAAGACATACAGACAATTACACACACGACCATTTTCACATGACCCAGTCACTTCCTCTCTACCTTCCGCCTGACCTTTCCTCAAACTGACCTTGTGTGCCTCTTCTTGCAAATTCTTTGTGTCAGTTGCACCATGTAAAGTAGAATCAGATCGATTTTTAAGGGTGGTAATGCTTGTAGGTCAGGTTTCAGGGTAGGATAGGCCAGTGGTTTTCAACCCCTGTATTGTAAATGCTTTTGCTGGAACGCAGCCACCGTGGAAAAAGCTGATAGTGGGATAATATAAATACTAAAACATAGAGTTGTCAAACTAATGGTGGGTGACATGATTCAATAATGTCAATTGAAAAGCAATATCTACCAAAAATAGAGCACTAACCACCATTAGCTACTGGTATAATATAATTAAAGACCAAGTAAGGCTGCAGCAGCAGAGTGTAAAAAACCAAACAGGGGCTGGGTTGTATTCCTTATAATATGTTTTTCCTTCTTTTATATTACATAGTCTTGCTTTAACTTAAGGACTTTTGGTAGTCAAACTTAATCAATAAATTTCTCCTCAAATTTCTTGTATTTTTGGCTCTCACGGAGTACGCAACATTTTCAAACAATCGGCACATTTTGTGCCAAAGGAACGCAGAGCATGGGTTGAGAACCACTTGAAGGAGGATGGATGAAGCATGACGTGTAAAAAAAAAAAAAAAAAGACACTGTGCTTTGTTGGAGGTCTTCTGTTTTGCAATGTGTAACTGTGATGTTTTGCAGCGGAACCACGCAGCAACATGTACCCTGCTGTGATTGGGGCAGCGATAGGCGGGATGCTCTTTGCGGCGATCTTAACGGCACTGCTGCTCGTGTACATAATCCGCAACCGCAACAACAATCCTCGTGAGTCCTGCACACAAGCCAAATAATTACTTCAGTAATGAAGCATGTGCCCCCATTATGTGATATCAATGTTTTGTGTTTTTTTTTTTTTCCAACAGGACTACATGACATGCTGTTTGGCTTGTGAGTATCACCAGTGAAGAATGAACAGTTTCTAATGACTTTGACGGCTAATTATGTGTTTTATGTGTCCTTAAACTGTGCTTCCTGTTGTGGTGTGTACAGGCAGCACAGCCAGTCGAGGGAAAACATCAACTTCCCAGAGGATGAAGTTGTAGGCGGGTCAGAGGGAGGAATAGAGGAGATTGGTGGATCATCCAGCCCAGGCAAGATTAACCTACATGAAACACACACTCACTGGCACATGAACACTTTAGGATCTTTTGACAGCTTTAAATGACTCCCTCATCCACCACACCGGGGCTCAGGCTGCACAGCTGCTGTCAAAGACTAAAATGGGGTTGGGAGCGATGATTTAACCTGCATGAGCTAAGAGAGCTGGAGAGGTTTTGTGCAATAATTCAGCATTGTCATCAAACTCCCCCCTTAGGGACTGCTTTCCCCCTGGGCTTTCCATGCCTGTATGCATCAACATCCCTATAGTAACTACACGTGCGGAAAGGCCTGTTTTCAGTTGACCTCGACTCATCTGATTTTGTCAGACCTAAAAATTTTATTGCCGCGTCTGCCCGCCGCCGCTCTCTTCCAGGTCCAACCATGGCTTTACCCCGGGCGGCTTCACCCCTCACCATCTCACCCCAGAGTGCCACCCCCACCACCCCCACCACCACCAGCCAAGCCCCTCCTCCCGGAGACGACAACGAGCCCGTCAGCGTCACCATCACCGTCAAGGCCACGGGCTCGTAGTAGTTTGTCCCACACTCCTTCAGGGGTCCTTTAAACCGGAGTGAATGTTTGCACAGTCATTATTGTATTATTATACTACAGTTAAAAAGTTCCCTCATGTGTCTTTCATTACAAAATTTGTTCATACCATCATAGAAGCATGGATGTCATGGCTCAGTTCATTTCTGTATTAAATGATGTGCGTGTATTCTGCTCAGCCAACAGCAGTGTTTTTTGTAACAAGGAAAACTTGTTTTGTTACTGACAGGGCTTTACCAGACTGTAATGTTTCCTTATTTAACAATTTCACACACAAGCTTTTGTATTTGCATGGATCCTGGCAAAATTTAGGCTCGTCTTACATCTGATCTTGAGATTACTCTTTTATTCGTCATTTCTCATACTCGTCGTGTGCATTTATCAATTATTGCAAACCCTTAACCATACAATGTTTTCTTTGATTCATTCAACACTTTGGACTGTGTCATGTCAAACATAATCAGAACAAGATATTCCAACACTGAACGAAACCTTATTCCGAACTCCTTACAGAAGTGAGAAGTGTCATCTCTCCTGACGCTGAACACGTAACTTCTTCTCACATGATGCGAGTACGAGTAGCCGAGAAGGAACACACACGTACAGAGAACCACAGAACACGTTCAACGCATCAGATCAGATAAATAGAGACAGATTTTCCTCTCCAATGTCCACGTACATATGTACACACCAGAGACTGCGAGTCCACGGTTGCTCATGCGACGGGGAGTAGAATCTTCTGAGTGCTGATGATGTCGCCAAGCTTCTGTTTTATCTTCACAAAGAGGCGTTTAAACTCCAGACCATCGCCCTGGAAAGACAGACAAGGGTCAACGTCCCTCTGACGAAAACAGACTCTGAAGCGATGAGCTAAATGCACTCATTACATGATGCCTTTTCAGTTCTGCCATGTGTTTGTGAACCAAGAGGTAAATCTTTTATCAGGCTGTCATGGAACCACAGGGTAAAATCTAAATAAAAATTGTTCGTGGTGACTGAGAGAAAGCTAATATCCACTGTTTGCCATCTCTCAATACTGAGCCAAGTCATTTTACCTTGCGTGTCACATTAGAAACACCGCACACACTGTGAAATGCTGAAACCCACCTTAGACAGTCTGAAGTCCAGCAGCACTCTGTGATTCAGCTCTAGCAAATGGACTTTGAATATGAGTTTGTTATTGCGTTTGTCCAGTGTGCTCACCGTCACCTAAAGGGCAGAGAGAGCGTCATTAAAGTACAAGAGCATTATGGTCCGTAGCAGCTGCAGGAGGCCCGTGTGTTGATCTTGGGTTGCAGGAGGTGTTTTCTCTCCTCATCAATGTCACAGAATGCAACGAACTTCTGCAAGTATCTGAGTCCGTTATGCTGGAGTACAGACGTACCTGTTTGGTGCAGGTGAGTTTGAAGCCGAGCGCCAGGCTGTCACAGGCGTCTTTCAGGGCGGATAATGAGGTGTCGGCATTCACAGAGGTGAAGAAGCGCGTCATTCGCCGCACTAATCGCTGCCAAGGCGACTAGACAAACAGAGTAAGAACATAGTTAAAACAAGTGGCAGCATTTGTTGGCATCGACGTAGCATTTTAAGGTTTGGAGTATGGATACATATTAATAGAGATCAGAGGAGAACAAACGAAAAACGGGACAAACGCAAAAAGATGATCAGAGCCTGTCTTGCTGATTATTCTACAGTCAGATGTGTAATGAAACCGGTCAATGCATCACAGAGTATGTGAATTACCTGACTTGCACCTGGCGTGCCCAGCAGCTGACTGCCCAGCAACATGTGCTCCGGCTTGGTCGGCTGGGAGAAGCTGACCTGACCGTCTGTCTGACTGATTAACAGCATCGCTTCCCAGCCACCTGCCGCGAGGTCGGGCTGAGAGCTGGAAAACTGCATCCTGTCATCACTACAGAGGGAGGAACATGACGGTGATGTAACGGGCGCACACGGAAACACGACTCCGAGTTAGAATAAGAAAGACCCGAAGCTCTGACCTGCTGCTGCGGGATTTGATTCCGCCGTCTGACCGAAGATGTTTGTTTCCTCCTGAGCCCAGACACCCCAGTGGCTGCTTTACGCCTGCAGAGCGCCACAGACAGAAATCAGTCGGTTGAACATTAAACTTGGATTGATTCTGTCGTACCAATACTGAGACTCGCCTTGAGTAAACCAGCGATCCTTCTGTATGTCCGCGATGGTGATGCGTGCATCTGGACTGGACAACAGCAGTTTTGACAACAAACCTGATGAGGGAGGTGGCACATGAGTTAAATTAAACAAAAAACAAATTGTATTTAAATACATATAAAATCTGAAACTTACTAAGAGGCATTGGTTGTATTTTCTTCCAAGGGGGTAGATAAGTTTTCTTTTGAACCCAATCTGAATACTCTTGACAGTTCTCAGTGGGCTGGTCCCATGGTAACTCTGACCAAAAAAAAAAAGAAAGGAAAACAAAGGCAGTATATTTTTGGCTCAAGCATGTTTGGTTCGGTTTATGGTGTGCCTGTGCTGTATCAGTAACCCACACTTTTTCCAGATTCTGACACAGACTTTGGGAACTTACCTCCAGCCAGCATGGCAGTGAGGACGATCCCACAAGCCCAGATGTCTACAGGCTGAGCCCTGTACTCCGTCTGGCTGAGAAGCTCCGGAGCTACGTAGGGAAGCGTCCCACAGAGCCGATTCAGGAGACGTTCTCGTCCTTTGAAGCGAAACATGGTGGCCAGCCCAAAATCTGTTAGCTTCAGATTATCTAAAATTTAAAGGAGACGGTGGTTATAATAAAGACAAACCAAAGTTATTTCTTTGATACGCTGATTACACCTTGTCTTTTCGCACCTTTGTCATCCAGCAAAATGTTCTCTGGCTTTATGTCTCTGTGGGTGATGCCCACACTGTGGAGGTACTCCTGCAAAAGTGCAAAAGATGCTAAAATGAGAACAGAACCAGGTGCAGGAAAGTCGCATCAACGCAGATTTGTTTCACTCACCACCGCTGCCATGAGCTGCTGGAAAAATTTATGAGCGTCTTTCTCTGCCATCCCAACATCGGGCTCTGAAATGGAAGTAAGAAGACGCTCTAATAACCTCAATGAAGAAGTAATATCATAACAGCATGTGTAGAGAGCAGTAGCAGTGTGGTGATCAGGCTTATATTGATTATATATATATACACACACACTGTAAGTACTGGCTATCAACTGTCCAAAAAAATCAAAATAAACTCAAGAATTAGCTGTAAGTCAGTAATTAAAACCTGATGTCCTGAAACGGAACACTTGTGGTCCTTGTAATTGTCGCTTGTAATGTTGAAAGAAAATATTCCGTGACAGTCATATTTCGATGACCTCAGCCTGACGTGACTGTCAGACTTTGGGTCACAGCGGCCCTGCGTTCCAGTCCCCCGCCTCACCGATTCGGTCGAACAGCTCTCCTCCGGTGCAGTACTCCAGGAAGAGGTACATGGTCGGCCCTTCCTTCCGCTGGCCGAAAAAACGTACGATGTTGGGGTGGTTGAGCATCTGCGAGACAGCAGCGAACGTTGCAGTGTAAGTTTTTTTTTTGTTTAAAATGTTCAATCGATCCTCAACACGGTGCCTGGTTCACACACACACCACGCTTCAGCCGGTGAACACCGACTACACACGGAAGGCAAGCGACCCACCTTGTGGACGCAGACCTCCTTCTTGACATTTTCAGCACACTCTTTGGCCTGGGAAGTATCGATCACCTTCACCGCCACCGCCTCCTCCGTTTCCCGGTTCACCAGCAGCCTCACTCTGAGACAAGGGGGGGACAGGACCACACGACGACGAGGAGACAAAGTTAAAGATAGTCCTCTACATATTTTTCGGGGGAAGAAATCGACAGGTCAAACGGAAGCGGCGTGCGAGGAAAAGCAAGCGAGAGAATTTGCAATCAGCATCAGACTAAGTGGAGTATAATTATTACATTATCATTAACTACAAACCAATGACGTTTCAGGTACATATAATCAGTTTAGTTAGAAGGAATCCGAAGATGAAACGAGCTCTTATGTTTATCTCACTGAGCCCTGAGATTAGCGAGAAGCTTCGCTGACTCCAAATAGTTTTGCTGGTTTTCAACATAAAAAAAAACTGTACGAGAGAAAGCATAAGCTGTTAAAATAAGCTGATCTAGTTTCTCGCGCTTAACTGACTACGTTAATAAATGTTCAAAGTGGTGATGATGACAAAACAGGCGTCATACTCTCCGTAGGCTCCTTCTCCCAGTGTCTGAACCAGGTCCCAGTCCTGCACAAAAGGCACCGCCATGCTGGGGAAAAGAAAACAATTTTAAAAAAAACAGAAACACACGCACACACACACACACGTTACATTTCACAGGCTAATATTCACTCCTATGTAGTGTCAGGTCATTGAACGCGTCTGTCAAAGTGGCATTCACTCACAGGAAACAGCAGCTGAGCTCCGCAGTTATCTTACCTGCAGCTTTGAGCCAGCAGCGTTATCTCAATTTAATCGCAGAGAAGACAGAGACGTCCGCAGATATTTCATGCAGCAAATGCACATGTATTTCGCCCAAATTTGGCGCGTTATTGTTTTTTTTCCTGCTCATCACTTCCGACTTTCTCGTCATTTCCTCCCAACTTCTTCTTCTTTGAGGTTTAACGGCAGCTGCAATTTTTAGCATTACTGCCACCTTGGGCCTCGAGTTGGAATCGTTGAGTGTAATTATATATTTACTTTATGTTTTTCAAATAATCAACATGCATGCCTGTCATTCTGTATCTGCAACATCTATTTATTTTCCATTTATTTTAACATATAAAGAAATTAAAGTTTGTGTGCATGTGGAGTGTAAGAGGTCTGATCAACTAATTGTACTAGTATTAACAATTGGGGGCGGTGTAAGCGATGTATTTATTGCCGCTGTAACTCCTAATACTTACCATTAAAAACTGCAAACACACCTGCCTTTGCCAACACAAATAAGGGCCGTCTGTTCCCCGGCATTGCATTTTACAGGTAGGAACCTTTAAAAGCTGACAGACGAGAACTCGTTTCGTGCCGGATTGTTTTTGTGGACGTACGCGCCACCGCGGGCCGCTCAGTTGTGGTAAACGAGTAAAGTCTGGTGCTGGTGCGTGGAAGAAAGGGAGACTCGTGTAGCTGAGCTTTCTCTTTCGGATAAAAAAAAATGGTGGACTGGAGTCCGATAGCGAAGGTATACGACCCGCTAAAAGCTGGCAGCATCGACGGCACGGACGTGGAGCCCCATGACCGGGCGGTATGGAGAGCCATGGGTGCCCGCTACAAGCCCAACAAAGGCGTCGTCGGGGACCCGCTGCTCACTCTGCTTGTGGCCCGTCTGAATCCCCAGACAACCGAGGAGAGACTGTACCAGGTGTTCTCCAAGTACGGAGACATCCAGCGGCTCCGGCTGGTCCGGGACATCGTCACGGGCTTCTCCAAAAGATACGCCTTCATTGAATATAAAGAGGAGCGGTCGGTTGCCCGGGCGCGCCGGGACGCCAACAAACTGGTGGTGGACCAGCAGGAAGTGTTTGTGGATTTTGAACAGGAGAGGACCCTGAAAGGTTGGGTCCCGCGGCGGCTCGGCGGCGGGCTGGGGGGGAAGAAGGAGTCCGGACAGCTGCGGTTCGGCGGCAGGGACAGGCCTTTTCGCAAACCAATTAACCTCGGGGTCGGCCTGATGCCGGAACGGGGAGGCGGGGGGAGGGAGTGGGACAGGTCAGGGGCGAGAGACAGGGAGGACCGGAGCCGACACAGAGAGGCCGACTGGGGTAGCAGAGGGAGGCGGGATGACCGGGACAGAGGCAGGGAAAGGGATGACCGCAGACACGGTGACAGGAGCAGGCACCGGGACAGGAGATGAAGCCCATGTTCACGATCCAAAAGACTAACCCGCAGCTGGTTCAGCTGGGCCGGATGTTTTGGTGCACAGTCCAGCTTCCGCATCACCTCCAATGGGGAACATTTCCGCAGAGGGGGGCTGTTCTGACTTCTGCTTTGCATGTGTAGGACTGGTCTATGGAAAGGCCGAGTGTTACAATAACAGATGGCCTTATGGTATCACCATGATGGTTTGGGTTGAGACGGTTCTGTATGTATATGAAACGTCAAGTATTCCAGCGTTTCTCAGGGAAATCGGACTTAGTACATACTTTTGTAGAGGTAAAAACTATTCTAATTTATTGTAATTCCTCATTTTTCAAAATCACTTAACATTAAAATGATTTCACTTTTTTGACGGTGTTAATGCTGTTCAGCCAAGTTAGGCCCACAGACTTTAAAAACAATCTACAACTAAATGGAAATGAAAATATTATACAATATAAAAATATTATACACTTTTAAAGTACCTGTAAATCAAATTGGATCTGTTACACAATTTGTCTCTTGCTGGATGAGTAAGATGAGTTTCCTTTGTGTATTAAAGTTTACTGATGACGTTTTTTGGAGTATCACACAATAACCACTAATGAGGATTCATGCAGCTCTGACTCTGTGCTCTAAGACAGAAATCCATATAACACGTTGGTGTCGGTTTCAATGTTCAGAGTGAAACAAAGGTAGTAAGATTTTCCTCTATTATTAATATAATGAGTTACATTTACCCTATGAAAGAGGTGATTAAATGTTTGGGGTTTTTTCCCTACTTTGTATGTGGGTCTGCCACTGGCAGGATTACTGTGTATTCTAATGCAAAAATACTGCATCAACCAAACATAAAGGCTACTTAAAGCTACAATCCATTAGTCGGCATTCTTTTTTTCTCTTTTTTGATTTTGTTTTGTTTCCCAGACATATTCAAAATGAAAAATAACTACAAAATACATACACTCGTATACAGACAAACGGAGCAAGTTGAATGCATAGGAGGTCAGTTTTTGACTTTTAGGTGAAGCGCGGCTGTTTGATCCCCGGCCCTGCCCACAGCAGCAGATCATGTTTCAGTTATGAGTCACCGTGTGGATTTTTTTTTTTTCTCTCAAGCTGACCGCGAGTACGTCTGAAGTCATCAGTATGAAACGCTGAAGTTCTGGTATTAGCATTAGTTCAGTAAGTCTTATCCAGTAACTCTTTACACCGCACAGCGCAGTGGTGTATGTGTGTGCGTGTGTGTGTGTGTGTGTGTGTATGTGAGAACACGGTTTCGGTCCATTAGCTCATCAGGCTGAGCTCACTTCTTGGAAATTCACCACAACAGAGAAGAAGTTAAACCTGAGAAAAGAGTTTGCACTGGAAAGAACTGATTCATTTCGTACCACTGATGTAACAGAGTAAACAACAGCAACTGAAGAAGCAATTATACTTTAAAAGAGTGCACATCGAATAAAGGTAATCGCACTCTGCTTGACGTGGTTAGAATAGGAGAACTCATCAACACACAAACCTCCAACGTCTACTGCTCTACTCCAATCATGTCTAAGCTGAGTAAAAGATTGAAGGTCATGGGTTTTGGTGCTGTGTATGAGATGAAGCCATAGGATTGATGCAAACACACAAATGTAACCCAACACTGACATGGTCTTCACGGGTTTATAAAATCCTATGAATCCTGCGCTGTATGATTAACACATGACAGGAACAAACTGGGATTTATAGCAATCTGATGGTAAATGATAAAATGAGACATATCACAAGAGGCAAGAAGGTGTGACTTTCCTGTCAAACACTGACAAGTGCACATGCAAACAGATTTCTTACATACAGAATGACGAAGATTATCTCTCAGCAGTCAGGTTTGGTTGTCCTGACGAGGCCTGCCGACATACCTGGGATTCATGATGGGCCAACCAGGGTAAGTCTCCCTTTGGACGGTGTTAAACTCGATCCTGTGAACCGAATCGCACGGACACTGATGAGCTGCTCCCAACGCCAAACTGCAGTGACACTGTGATGCGGATAAAAACTCTTCTTCACCTGAAGGCGGGGTTGATGCCGATGTTGTCTGGCTGCGGAAGGGCAGGCGTTCGCCTCCTGCGGCAGGAGGATGGAGGAGGGAAATCTTTCTGATACTGAGACTGCATCTCCGCCGTGTCCTTTCTCACCGCTGTTAACCCTGTCTGTTCCCGGCTGCCCTCTTGCTGGTATCCGCCTGGTTCCCCATCCCTGCTGCTGCTGTTTCCTCTTCCTGTTTGTCTTGAGGATGTGGTACTGGGACAGAGGGACTCCTGCCGTGTGTTCTGGGTGATCTCGTCACCTGCAGGGTAAGCACAACCTTGTTCAGGGTTTCATTTAAATAAACAACACTGATATATCCCACAAAACATCTCATCTTTCTGTCTAAGGTGGCACTCTGGGAAAGATATAATAATTAACTGTTACTGTCAACACAAGCCAAAAGATTCAGTGGCAGACTTCATCTCTTCAAGTCGTCTACTTATTATACTCTGGTTTGTAATTCCTCAATATGTTACTTATGTTGTATGTCACATCATCCTTCTGGGGCACTGTATGATCCTTGTTTCCTTTACTGTCAATAAATGCGCTTGTGAAATGTTAAAACTATCATACCATTGTAATTATGGACCTGTAATGTCACATCTTAATGGCAGTTTTAAACTTTAACTTTACATTAAAACTGAAGGCAGCAACCTCAGTAGTTCAGCCAGTAATTTGCTGGCAATGTTTAGCAATTAAATTTGTTTTTCCATGTGTCTGTTCTACCTAATATGGATGTGTTTCTGCTATTTATTACTGTTTTATTTTTATTTCTCTATAATTGCAGTGAATTAATTACGCTGCACTATGACTTATTCAACTTTTAAATGAAAGAAAAACCATAAATCGCTTGCCCTCATACAACCCTTTTCCAAAACACAAACACACACACACTCACACACAACTCATGGCTTATCTTAAAACCAATAAGGTGAGTTTGCCTGAGACGTTATGAGAGTCCTGTGAGGACCTTGAGTATACTCTCCACGCTGAGATGAGAGTTCAGACCTTTGCCTCTGCCATGTTGCGGGACAGGCCTGAAGCAGAAGGCCTCCTGTGACGTGGTCTCCATCTTAGCCGGAGCGTCCGGGTAGAGGAGAAACCCTGGGGAGGTCGGGACATAACAGGGGGGCTAAAAAGTTGGCATTAAAAGTGCCTGATTACAGGGGATCCAGGTTTGCTCTTTTAAAAGTATATACTGTAATCAAAGTATCACGCATGGTTAAAATGAGAGGTTTTGAGAAGTTACAATTAGTTGTTGGCATTTTTTTAATTCTTTCTTTTTACCACAATGCTTTGGAGAACTTCCAGGAAACATGCCGTCACAGCTGGACTAAACATTTGCTGATATGCTTCCAATCATTCATTTTTACTTAAGTATTTCAGCTGAAAAACCCAGAGGCCAGGCTGTGTTAAACTATCAGCACTGGCCAGTATTGGTCGCGGCTTATTTAGGTCCATTCACTTTCACCATGGTGAAAATAACACGAATGACAATGATGCTAAACACTGAACTGATATCTGTGATAAGAATACAATGATTTATGTTAATTTACACATTAAGAAAAACAACCCTGGACTGCAGCAAATCAACAGAGATTGTGATAATTATGGATCTTTTATTTATTATCATTGCTGGGGACCAGGTCAACTATTTAATCTTTTATTTACTCTTTTCATAGTTCTAGTTGTCTTTTTGGCTCATCACTGAGGTTGTGAACAGGACATAAGTATTCAAATACATAGTGAAAAGTTTCTCCCACCTACAAGTGGTGAATAGCCGAGCTTAGGAATGAAACTGTCTGATTATGGAACAAAGCAGCAGCAAATCTATACCTGCCACTGTCGGAAGTTCCCCCCTGTAGGGTCGACTACGCAAAAAGAAGTCATGATGGCGACGTGGGTGTAGTGGGTTGGCATTTTCCAGGAAGAGTTTGCCTATCAGCTCCTGGTTGTCCTGTTGGCTCACTGGCATGGCAAGCACTTCTCAATCGTTGGTGTCTGGTACAACAACTACTGGAAAAGTGACCCCAGTTTTAGTATGTGTTCAATAACAGCAGAAAGTAGTGAAACTTAAAAATGTCACAATATTAATGTCTTTCAAATAAAAACCATCCAGCCAACCAGCCACAAACATTTTGAGGAGGGTTATTTACTATATTGCTTACCTTACATGTAGAAAAAAACCCAAGATGTGGTATGTTTCTGCAGTTTTCCTATACTGTCTACATGTCTCTGTAATGTGTGTTTCAGTCAATATACAGAGCTACTTAAAGCTTGTTTACTGCAGTAGTCATGGCATTCTATTCTTCTCCAGTGACTGGCAGATACAGTAGTTAGCAGCTGAGACAATAAAGTGGCTGGGCCGCTAGGTAGAGAGCTCAGACTTTGCAGTGGCAGTTTGCACAGGAAGTTTTAAAAGAGAAGTAGGCGATGTGTCTAAAACATCACATCTTGCACCAGTGAATCAGGAAAAATATACAGTAGGAGGTGTAATGATGATAAAATAAATCTGATTGCAGTTGTGTTTAGTCACACACACAACACGCTGTCAAAAGAAAAAAGAAAGAAAGAAAACATGCTGTCTGTTCAGTGGTTGCCCCGGAGCAGTTGGCCAGCATTCAGCAATGCAATGTGCCTCCCAGTTTTCAGCTGGCATACATCCCAACTATATTTCTTTCACATTAGAGAGTCTGTTTCGGCCTGTAACTTATCAGTAGAGAACCATATACTTGTACAGGTCTCATAAATCATTTTACCTAATGCATTGTAAGGCGTTCTGTGTTCAGACCTTTCCTGCAAACCTGCAACTTTCATTTCATCACTTTCATTAATGATGTGGTTGTTTATATGTGTTTTAGGGTGAAGGAGTTAAGACATCATTTTAACCTTATCCGTTGCAGACTTTCACTGAGGTGCATGCATATTATCACAAGAGTCTGTGAAAGCCCTTTTGAAATTTATCCTACTCGATGGTATGTACAGGGACAGCTCGTAGTGAGATAAAAGATAACCTCATATCTCATCTTTTATCAAACAAATCTCATTCACAATGCCGGCATCTATTGTAATCACATTCCAAAATAACCCCATGAAAGACTAGCAGATACTCATCCATCAATCTATAAACTGCCATGAGGTTTTTTTTATTCTACAGTTATCACTGCACTATTGAACAGCTATTTCCATGTCACTGTTATTATTATTTACATATTAGAATATGGATAATAACAACAATAATAATATTTGAGTTTATTATATTAATATTATATAATAATAATAGTGCTATTATATTTTTATATATTCCAGACTATGTGTCATTAATGTTATATCCTTATTATTTCGTAAACAAATCGAAGATTTTAGCACGCGCCTGCAGGAGTCTCCAGTCCCCATAGTAACAAGCCTGTAGAGCCGTATGTAGACAGAGTTGGCACCATAGTCTCCGCCGAGTGCTTTGCTACGATCAAAACTAGACTCGAACTGCTTTCCTTAGGCGACCGTGGGTGTTTTCTTTGTCAACGCAGAAGTCAAAGTGTCGTTTCGTTTGAATATTGTTAACTTCACAGCTGAGAGGAGCTCGTCATCGCCTCGCCACACTCTGTCTGTGAGCGGCTCTGCTGCGTTCCAGTGTCCGGAAGTTATGCGGGGAAAAAAGTGAGAAAGGCATGAAAAAAGGAGCCTGAAGAAACTTCCGACCAATTTTTCTCCGAGCACAGTGAAACCACTGTTTTCTCTCGCAAATCTCGCAGGGGAGACAGAGGACGCGTCTGACTGTATTTATCCAATAACCGGCCGTGTGTATTAATTTATCGATGGGTCTGCCGACGCTGGAGTTTAGCGATTCTTTCCTGGACAGTCCGGAGTTCAGAGAGCGACTGCAGTGCCATGAAATAGAGCTGGAGCGCACCAACAGGTTTATAAAAGACTTAATCAAGGATGGAAACATGCTCATATCTGCCCTCAGAAGTAAGTACATCCCGGGTAAAAAGGTTGGTTAAGGGGTAAAAAAAAGAAAAAATATGTGTTAAACTGAGTTCCCCGACCAGTTGCCCGGTTTGCTGCCTGTTAACAGGAGGCAACCCGAGGCCACTAACTCAGACAGAGCCAGTGTGGCGATTTAAGCTTCTATTCGACTTAGTTTATTACATTGACTTTTGTTTGTTGTATGGAGAGCACAGTTAGGCAGGTGGTCACAGCGTTATGCATAGGTCATTGTGTTGCTGCGCTGTTACAGTGATAAAGCACCATATATAAAGGGTCTTATAAGCTGCGATTAACTCGTTCACTTGCTTTATAAATCCTTTATTACCAAGTAATAAGAACGATTCGGGGGTTGCCAGGTTGTGGGAAGTCCTCTTCCAACATGACACTTTGCTTGGTATTCGTTGCCCTTCAGTTCATGGGCCGCAGGACATTTGGACTAAATCTATCCATCTTTAAGCTGCCTTTTAACATTTACAACCACAGACCTATTGTGGCACAACAATTTATTAACTTAAACACAGAGACTAGCTGTTGACCTGTGTGCAAAACTTAAAAACTCTAAACGTGGAAACAACAAAACAACAAAATGAGCAACAACATTGTTTGTGGCAAGAGCTCGTTTTTTGGTTGTTTTTTAAAAAAACTACATTCCTAAGTTAAGAAGTTCCCAGTAGAATAAGGACTTGTCTTGCTGTGTCATGTCTTGGTAATAACATAGCTGTGTGCTTCTATTCACTAATAATGCACTTATACACGATTCAAGATTCAAGATACTTAGAGTTTCAACCTTTCTGATCAGTTACCAGGTTTGCAGTTAAAAATGTTAGGATGGCATTAATAAAAGCTCTTGGGTTTCTCAGTTTCTACTAAGCCATTACAGTAAAAGTTGGGAGGAGTCACCTGTAATTGTAAATGTTAATCATTCATTGACTGTGCATGAAGGAAGAGATTTATTTAGTACCCTCTGATGATAATAAAGCTGGATGTGTAGCCACTGCATAGTTTGATGGGGGCTGTTATATTCATAGGTACCTCCCATTTGTTTGGAGTTTATTTTGATCACCTCAGGTTTAAGCTCAGACACACCCACGCTTTGTGGCTGCCTGCGGTTTCTTTGACTAACCTGCTGGTTGGCGGCATCGGCGCGAACGCTGCACCGGATGTTGTCTCCAACTAATGAAACAACAGGATCATCGCATTGTAAACATTAAGAGATTGCGCAGACGATAGGGAAATATGATCTGATGCAGCAGATGGGATTTTTAATTCGACTGAACAACACTGTGGTAAAAAATTAAAATAAAATAAACCCAGCTTCACTTAACATTTATGTTTTTGGACCTGATGAATGACAGTCATGCTGACACAAATGACTGAATCATCTGACTTACTGACAGCCCTGTGTCTATAGTGTCCTAAAATGCAGCAAAGTCCTTTTTTTTGCTGAGTAATCTCCAGGCAGTAGTCTGGTACAAAGTGTGACTAAAGGACGTTCTAATGACTTTATTGTAACTGTGTAATGAAGTGGCGTGATCGAAATTGTAACAGACAGCAGCTGGAATGCAGACCGGTGTTGTGGGTGTGCGAGTGACGGAATGCTGCCTTCTGGTGCCAAGCGTTCTTGCACCTTAGGAGACTAAAAGGTGGCATTAAATGCTATTATTGGAGTGCTGTTTGGACTTGTAAACACACTTCTCAGAGAGTAAGGCTAAGCGGCGCTTGCTGCAGGATTTGTGTGCAAGTGAGTCTTGTTTTTAGCAGTTGGAAGGGTATGACTGATGCACGCATGCAGCTTTGTGGGGTAATTATAGCACTAGATTGTGTCGAACCAATGACGACGGTGTGCAAACTCAGGCCAACAGTGTTCTTATCCACAATGTGGAAATTATGAAATGATTTCAGTTTTGAGAAAGTGATGGCATTGAGTGATTTGTGCCTGCTGTCAGTGACTGAATGAAATGCTCTGGTTTTCCCATCAGGCCTCTCTCTTGCCGTTCAGCGCTTCTCTCAGTCTCTGCAGGAGTTCCAGTTTGAATGCATTGGCGATGCTGAGACCGACGATGAAGTTAACATAGGTGAGATGAAAATGTCCCCGATGAGCGAACAGTTGAAAACTAGCGGCTGAGACTCAAAATGTGTAAAACGTGCGCCGTCTTCCCAGATATCCCACGTGTATAATTTGTTTTGCAGCTCAGTCCCTAAAGGAGTTCTCTCAGCTCTTGAGCACCATGGAAGAGGAGAGAAAACGTCTGGTAAGAAAAAAAAACCCATCTGTGTGTGTGTGAGAGAGAGAGAGAGAGCATGCAGGTCTTTATGTACTGGGCTACTGGTGAGTTATTCTGTATTTTACACAAGTTTGATGAGCTCAGTGTCAGTTGTCCTATTGACTCTATCAATTCTTAATATGGTCAGAGTGTTCTCTGTCTCTGTACACTATCCTTTTCTGGATAAAATACATACATGCATAAAATATTTGTGATTCCTCTAAATCTACTCTGTTGGGGATAGAAACCACAGACCTCTAAAGGGCTTTAGAAAGGAATTACACGGAACAAGATTCTCCTTGCTCAAGGCCATCTTTTGCGCAGCACTGAGCACACCATGAGACCCAAAACCCCTGTCTAAAACAAATCTTAATCAACAAAGCCTAAACCACTAGTTTCCTTTTCTCACAAGTAGTCGTGCAGTCGCTCTGTCTCTGCTTCATTGGGATGAATCAGACCAAACTTGGGCACAGAGCAACACCCAACAAGTGAAAGTTTGAGAGTTAGAGAGTTTTTTCCCAGTAGCTTTCCCTCATTACATCACTCTGGCTTCCTCATGCTTGTGCCTTAATCTGGTTTTCCCACAAGTCTGATTCACACATTTGTAGTGAAATTCTTTTGCCAGCGGCACTGAGTACTCCATGGTGATTTGGAAAAAACATCTTTGACTCAGAGACCCTCCGTCAACCAGAGGCCTTTGTGTGGGAGTGACTGGAGTCTGGCACTGTGTGCAGGCAAAAACCTGCGCATGTGCAATGTATGTGCACATAGTATGCTAACTTATGTATAGCCCTCTGTGTGTGTGTGTGTGTGTGTGTGTGTGTGCGCGCCTTTGTGGCTGTGCGCATGGTCTGGTTACAGAGGAACCATGTGGAACCTATTCTGCCAATTCCCCTGTGAGACTGAGCACAGCCCTGACTGCCTGGGAAAGTCCATAAAAGGGCCCTGTGTGTGTGTGTGTGTGTGTGTGTGTGTGTGTGTTAACTGTATTTCTTTTTCTGCTTGGAGTGGCACCAGTGCAACACCGCTGATAGCTCTGACCTTCTAATAATACCGTCATTATTAAGTTAAAGGGCAATTCCAGCAACTGGGTTCCTCTGTAATACCTACCTGTTTAACCTGAAAGGACTATTATAGCGATTTGACAATGCCCCCCATTCTCTTAGTTTTCAGTTTCGTCCCGCTTACTGTAGTGTTCTTCCAAAAAAACTTAAAAGAAAGCAGACCTTTCTTTGGGTACCGGTGCAGCTCTGAGCTGCCCTGAAAGTCCCGGTGCGGAACTGGGAAGTTATAAAGGGTCTAATGCTTAAATCAACCAGACAGAACAAAGCAAGACGTGACGGAGACTTGCAATATATAGACTCGTGATGAATGAGAGGACTGAGAGCAAACGTAAACACCAGAGCTCTGTGACTCTCCCTTGACTCAGGCCAAAACATCAACCAGAAGCTTCTCCTACAAACTGTGCAGTCTGCTGCAAAAATATTACCACATTTGGGCTCGTATTCTTTTAGAGATTTTTGTTGTTGTTGTTTGTTTTGTGTTTTTTTTTTTTGGTTGTTCTTGGGGGGGGTAATATGCTTCTAATCTTGCTTCATGTGTCTGTGAAGAATCTCAGTTGCCCAGGTCACCATATCTTCAGAAGGACGAAGGAGAAGTCTAAAACAAGTTATACAATTGTAAAAAAAAAAAAAAAAAAAAGAGATTGACTTATTTTAGACAGACTTGGTCTAATTTTAGTGAAATGCTCTAAATCCACCCTTCCTAATTTGTGTTGCTACTTACATTGGCAGAAAGGCTAAAGTTTGGCCTCTGTTCTGTTTTCATTCCGCCCATTAGCAATGTCCATACAGTGCTCCCAGTTGACTGAAATTGTCGATGAGATCATTGTAAAATCGATTAAGCACCGTTCTGCCCTGGCTTTACTCATACACAACAAATTTGCGAAGTCAGCGGTAGATTAAGACCACGTTCATGTTCTTCATTTGAAAAGCTGAGGGATACACAGGGAGGTTCTCATTGTGGGATTGAACGTGACATTTTTTCTTACAGGACAAAAAGTGCCAGAACAACTTGAGACAAACATTTACTGAGCAATTAGATTGGATGAAACCTAAGTAGAACACTGAAGTCCCCACCGCAGCCCTCATGGGACAGCGACTGAGCTGTTGTCTTATTTTTATTGGCTGGTCTGAGTGCTGTATTTACTGTCACCATGACACGCTGAGCCGACTGTTGTGTCTTCCTTCCTCGCTCAGATCCAGAACGCGGATGACGTGCTGATCTCGCCGCTCGAGAGGTTTCGTAAGGAGCAGATTGGAGCCGTTAAGGTAAATCTGTAGATTACGGTATCAACGTAAAGCAGCCCAACCAGTTGCTTTACTCCACATGAAAGATGCGCGGGTGACATGCAAAACTTCACCCAGCCCCCGCCGGGGTGTTAAACAGGCCGGTATGTGAAGCTCACTTCATTAGGCATGTTGCGTTCATTAGTTATCCATCACCGCGGGTGGTGATCAGACAGATCACCCCGCTCCGGTCTGGTCCCAGTTGGTCTCTCAGTCAGTGGTCAGAGAATCCAATTTGCTCAGATAAACGACGGATCCCAGTCCAGTGTCAGTAGCGGGGTCATGGGAACGGACGCTGGGAGGCAAGACAGGGAACGCGTCACAGACAGATAGATAGCTGAACTCAGCGAGGCAGTGTAAACACAAAGCGAGCCTGGTGTCTGATTTCAGCAGCTGTCTCGACTCTTATAATTCAGTTTTTTTCAATTTTTGTTTTCCCTTTGCTGTATTTTGAGTCAGAGATGAAGGCGGAGATAGCGCGGTCACGCAGAAGGCAGGCTTAAAAAAGCAGAGCTGGCCGCGGCTGAAACTAATCCTGAAAGCGAAATCGCCGCTCGCTTCCCGTTTTTAATCGAAGCGCGTCCTCAGCCTGTAGAATTTAGCAGGAGCGTGTGAGCGGTCCATCCTCACTTGGATGCTGTTGGGCAGGACGAAAGAGGGGTTGGACATGTGGAGTGTGGAGCTGCAGCTGTTTTAGGAAACTCTAAATATTTTGGCATAGTCTCTGCATATAGATTATTTACGCCCCCACTGCAATTCGTCATAGCTTTATTTGGTCCCTCGAAGCTGGAATGTTTGTTCATCCCCAAAATCCCGCTGAACTTTTGTCACTTTTGAAAAATCAGACACCGGATGTTGCGGGGGATATTTGCAGGGATGCTGTGATCTCACTACAGATGTTTAACACCCACACTAGCAGCAAGGTTCTATTGATGGCTGCAGATTCTTAAGGTTCCACTACACTGGTTTATTTACATCTTCAAGAAAAAAAGAGATAAACATCAGCATGTTAGCATAGTCGCAGTGAGCATGTTGTTATGCTGTTCCTAGCTCGGGAAGTACATCCTCCAACAAGGCTGTAAACTAGTCTTGTCGACTCCTCCTGTGTATTTTTTGATCAGATATTTACTGATTTAAATAGTTTGTGTTAAACATTGCTATTTTAAACGATGCCGTTCATTTTATTAAATTTATTTCAGTATTATATGACTGCTTGTGTTACAAGAACAATAAATAGCATTTGAGAAATATATTGAAAAATATTCTTGTTGAAAAATGTCAAAATACCTCATTAGTACTGCTATTGAAACATTTTAGCCAAATAATTGATTTTAAAAGACCTTTAATAGCAGAAATTTATATTTTATTTCCTTTCATTTCATTTCTCCCACCCTCTCTCCCCTGACTTCTCCAGGAGGGAAAGAAGCAGTTTGACAAGGAGACAGAAAGGTACTACTCTGTTCTGGAGAAACACCTCAGCCTGTCCTCCAAAAAGAAGGAATCGCAGCTGCACGAGGTAAACTGTCCGAGTCCCACAAAAAAAAAAAAAAATCACGCCATGTCCCTCCCACATGTTTAGACAACGCAAAGTACTGTAAATGCGCTGTGGCTGTTTTCGTTGCAGGCCGACTCACAGATGAGTAAGGACAGGCAGGTTTTTTACGACGCGTCGCTGCAGTATGTTTTCAAGATCCAAGAGGTGCAGGAGAGAAAGAAGTTTGAATTCGTGGAGCCGGTGAGTTGCGTGCGCATACATCACCGCCGTGTCGTTCACGTCACTTTTTATTGTAACGGAGACACGATTGTGGAGAAGCAGTTATGCCACATGCTGAAAAACACACATTAGACACACTGGGGCAGTGATAAAAAAAAGTTTTAATGATACATATCAGTAAAGCCCCCTTCCTGTTGCTGTAGCAGGACTTCCTGCATGGAGATCTCGTCTGCCTGACAGAGAGGGAAACTCTTTGTTGTAAAGTAAACAAGGGTAGAAGACCAAACAACAGGCAGAGTTTGGGTTTTTTTATCCTGTAGAGGATGTTTTGATTGATTGAGCAGATGACTGACAATCATTCTTTTGCAATCCTTTCATTATGCTCTGAACTCCCAAGCCCCACCTCACATCTTTCCTGCCCATTTCTCCCTCTGCTCTTCAGCTATTAGCCTTCCTGCAGGGTTTGTTTACGTTCTACCACGAGGGCTACGAGCTGGCCAGCGAGTTCGAACCCTACAAGCAGCAGCTTCAGTTCAACCTGCAGAATGTAAGTGTGTGTTTAGAACAGACCTCTCCGTTTTTTAAAAAATATATATATAGGAAGGAGGCAATTTGATTAAATGCACTAGAAATCAGTGGCGGCTCAGATAAGCGTCATTACAAAGACCTGTAATAATTTAACTCAGCTGGATTAAGCTGGTTTCCCATTCCCTGACTACCTTTTTTTAAGTAGTATGTTGCTTGGCTATTTTTTCATGTAAATATGTATGCAAGCCTCTTTCGCCGCAGTTTCTCACGCATATATTTGTTGTCAAGGCTCGTAACAACTTTGAAAGTACGCGGGCCGAGGTCGAGAGGCTGATGAAGAGGATCCGATCAGCAGAAGAAGACTTTAAAGCCCCCAGCTGCTTTACCATGGAGGGCTATCTGTACATACAGGAGAAACGTGAGAAACACTGAAATCCCATTCTCGCATCTCTCTCTCTCTCTCTATCGTGATTATAAGAAAATAAACCTCGAGCGCCCCTGCATGAAAAAAAGTGTTTGGTGTACTACAGGTCCGTTGGGCAGCGTGTGGACCCGATACTACTGCACTTACGAGAAGAGCTCCAAGATGTTCACCATGAGCAACACAGAGGCCAGGCCGGCCAGCAGACAGGTGAGTTACTAAGTATGAAATGTTCAGTCATTGCCAGAATCCTTACAACGTCTTAATTCCACCTATCAAGCACATAGAGCAAAGACGTCTCTGTTTGCAGAACGGCGTGGTGAACGGTGCGCCAGAGATGTTCCGGCTGCGCTCGTGTGTCAGAAGGAAGACCGACTCAATCGACAAGCGCTTCTGCTTCGACATCGAGGTGGTGGAGAGGTGAGAGGGGAAATTAGGGTCGAATAAATACACCGAGGTACGGCCACTGCTCACGCATCGCGCGATCAGGTAAAAAGAATCTCCCTTTCTCCGCAGACATGGCGTCATCACCCTACAAGCACTCTCTGAGGCCAACAGGCGGCTCTGGATGGAGGCAATGGATGGAAAAGAACCTGTATGAATATATACGCTTCTTAAAAAACCAAAAGAGTAACGCCGATAGATTGTGGTCCAGAAAAGCACGATGGGCGTCAGAATCTCATGGTTGTAAATGAAACTTCTCCATGAGAACAAGATTTTTATGGAGGACTTATAAGCATTTGGCAGCAACGCAAACACCGGTTTATGATTTACATTTACTGCCACGTTAAAAAGTTATTATTGGAAAAAAAACGTTTGAAATGACCGTAACTTTTATTTATTTTTCTTTCTGCAGATCTACACTCTTCCTTCTTTACTTAGCAAAAAGGAGGAGAGTAAGTAACCAAGTTTATCCTGTTTCAATGGTGCATTTGCTTCAGTTCTCAGGAAATGGATACATGTATTTATTACTATTGCCTGCAATGAGTAATGCTTAGTTTTGTCTGTCTCACAGCATTTCTCAATGAAGCAGGCTTCAACTTTGCAAAGCAGTGTATCGAACTAGTGGAAACCCGAGGTATCTCTCCTCCCCGTAAAAAATGTGTATGTTTGTGAGTCAGATGATTCTTGTGAGTGCAGCTACAGTATCAACTTGCCATGTGTGTTAAAACATGTCTGCATGTGTGTGCTTAGGTATTATCACCCTGGGGCTGTACAGGACTGGAGGAGTGAACTCCAAAGTGCAGCGCTTGATGACAAGCGTGTTTGGTAAGTATGTCGGAGATTCCTTTCCTGCATGGGGGAGGTGTGCAGTCAAAACGGTAAATTAAAAAGATGCGTCGCCTCGCTGAGTCTCTCCCTTCCTGTAGGGCCCGCGGCTCCCCCCGAAATGCAGCTGTATGCGGACGCCTGGGACAACAAGACCATCACCAGCGGCCTAAAGAATTATTTCAGGTAATAGGCGTGGTGCAAATCAGTTTGGGGTTTTTCCTTTTCTGAAAAAAAACACTTGACTTTATGAATTTGCCTTTCCTGATGTGCATTCAGGTGCCTGGCAGAACCGCTGCTGACCTACAGGCTGCACAAAGACTTCATCAGGGCTGCGAGTAAGATCCGCCTCTTTCAAAACACACGGTGCACGGATAAATGTGCGCGTTCACACCACCTTACGTGTCCCGAAAAACGGAGGCACGTCGTGTGAACCCCCTTCCCTTGTTTTCGCAGAGTACGACGATCAGAAGCACAGAGTGAGAGCCATCCATGCCCTTGTTCACAAGCTACCAGAAAAGAACAGAACAATGCTGGACCTCCTGACAAACCACCTCCTCAAGTACGTACACACGCTGTGCTTTCATTCTATTCCCTTGGGAAATACAGGAGTGCCATCCTCGCACTATATAATTACATTTTTATCATTCATCACATATGCCTGTGGGGTCGATTTGTAGGTAAAGATGGCAAAAGAATGCAGAACTTTAAAGAACAGTGAAGAAAAGACTAAAGAGTGAAATCCATATATGAAAACGCAAGCCCGACAAAAGTAAATCGCATCGGTAAAGATACACGCCCGCACAGTCCGGCTGTCAGCGGTGCACAGGGTTTGTGTATCAGTTTGAATGTGTGCGCGTGAATCTACAAATCTACGCCCTGATCAACGACGCTCGGCTCCCCTCGTTGCCCCGGTAACGCCCGAACGGAACGGTTATCGGCCATGTCCACTGTGACGTAACACCGCATGACAAACCCACGAGCCAAAGTGAATACGACTTGAATGCGGTGACAGAGTCCCGTACCTTAGCCGCTACTGGTTGCTAACTGCGCTAACTGTTATGTCGTATACTTAGGGGAAAAAAAACGCTTCACGCCCGCTTCACCCCCAATGCACAACACCTGTTTTATCTTTTATCTGTCTTAATCTCTTATTTCCCTGTCATACACTATAGGGTGCAAAATAAATGCTTATTGTGCATCTGTGTGTGTGTGTGTGTGTGTGTGTGTGTGTGTGCGCCCTCACGCAGGGTGTCCTCTCACAGTGACCAGAACCTGATGACTGTGTCCAACCTTGGAATGATCTTCGGCCCCACTCTGATGAGATCGCAGGAAGAGACGGTGGCCGCCATGATGAACATCAAGTTTCAGAACATTGTGGTGGAGATTATCATTGAGAACCACGACAAGGTATGCTCATAAACACATGTGCGCGTACGCACACACAGACACACACAAACAATCTCACAGACACGCATACTGTATGTTCCTGTCAGATCTTTGGTGAGGCCCCGGACCAGTCAGTGCCGTTACCTCAGGCTCCGTCCTCTCGGTCCACTCCTCGGAGGAGCAAAGCCATCTGTCTGTCATCTGGAAAGAGGAAGGCTCGTCTCTACCCCCCTACTCTCTGCCTGGCAGACAACGACAGTAAGTGTCACTGCAGCCGACAACTCTTCTGTCTCATCATGCCAAACAAAAGCTGTTAAAACTAGCTCCACTTGGACATTTCCAGCTATGACAAAAAAAATGCTACTTGCCTTGATTCATTAGTAACAACAACGATTTTTCTGCAGAAGAAGCATGTTCTCTTTTGATAATTGCTGATAAAAGTGCTTGACGGCAGAAAGATTTTCAACTGTTGTGACATTTATGAGCTCCTTGAGCAGTTGCCTTGATGATGTCATTGCCACTTGTCCCTTTATGATGTAAGGGTTTTCCATTTCTCCCTCCAGGCGACACATTCAGTAGCAGCCCCAGCACGACGCCGATGGGCAGCCAGGAATCTCTGTCCTCACACTCCTCCGAAAAGAACGGCTTGTCTCAGGCCTCTCCTCCATCCTCTCCCGCTGCCGAGCCCAGCTCGTCCCCCTTAGTACCTGAATCTCCCCCGGCGGCTTCCCCGTGCTCCCCCTCCCATAACTCCTCAAACGGAAAGGACCAGAAACAGCCGGGAGACAGCTCGGCGTCCTCTCACCTCAAGCCTCAGCCCCCCACCTCCTCTCGGACTTCCTCCCAGCTCACTCCAGCCCAGCAGGCTTCCTCTGTGTCCTCCTCCATGTCCTCTTTACTCTCTACAGAGAGGAGTCTCTCCGTCAAAGGAGACTCGACTGTCACCTTGTCCTCTGTTAAAGAGTCACGCTCTCCCTCCAGAGCTTCCGCATCCACCACCTCCACCCAGCACCCTTCAGATGAGCGCTCCTCTCCTCTCAGGGAGGGTCAGCCTGTTCAGAGAGCGTCGTCAGTCTCCTCTCTGAAGAGTGTTCATTCGGTGGGTCAGAGAAATGCATCCACCTCCTCCACTGTCCCCGAAACCAGAGTGACGAACTCGACCTCTCCCTCTCGGCAGCACAGGACTGCTTACAGGACTGCCTCCTCCTCCTCTTCCTCCTCCTCTTCACTGTTTCCCTACCGACTTTCCACATCTTCCTCCCTCACGTCCCTGCACATCTCTGAAGGTGCGTACATCTTCTTTTGTGGTTGCAAAAACTGTACGTCACTTCCGTGTTTGTGTCCAGCTCTGATTTGCAGGGTTGTGTGTTGTTTATCGTAGATTACAAGAGCTGTCACGGATCAGTACAGAGTCTAATGTCGCTGGACGCAACACATACTCGTAAACCTTCACACGTCCGGGGTGGCTCCGATCTCTCTGCGAAGCAATCCACATCCATCCCCAGCAACGGTTACCAGAGGCCCGTATCAGTGTGAGTGTCAGAGAAGACATTTAGATCTTAGTCCATGGATAGTTTAGCCTCATGAGAGCATGTTTTCCAAACTCTCTATCCTCAGTAAAAACTGGAAACCATTTCAGGAAATGTATTCAGAGGTATGTGCCGAAGGTGATAATTTTGTGTCTGTGTGTTACAGATTATCAGTCAGACTACCACAACGCGAGAGCTCAGTATTCTCCTCAGCGTTAGACATATGCTCCTCAGGAAGGTACGTTGTTTTTAGGGTTGCTTGTGGCACAGCCATTGTGTCATTGAAGCCTGAAGTCTGCACAAGCAACGTAAAAACATATTGGTACACAAAATCCTCCTTAGCTCACTTGCTTTGTCACCCTTTTTACTGATTTCATACATATATATGTTTTATAATGTTTTTTTGTCTCTTAGAGAAGCAAAAGCTCTCTACTCCTGTGAGGCAGAGCACAGCCATGAGCTCAGTTTTCCACAGGGGGCGCTGTTCTCAAATGGTAAGAAAACCAGTCGAAGGTCTCGCCTGGTACTGACATGAGTTTTCCCATATTGTATCCAGATGCAGGTCACATTTGTTTACTTGCTGAGCTGAGTGATTTGTGTCCACAGTGTACCCGTCTGTGGAACCAGGTTGGCTTCAGGCGACGTACAACGGCAGAACCGGGCTCATACCGGAAAACTACATCACCTACATCTGACAATCCTGAAGATGTAAGACCACAACCCTGAATAACAAGACTTAACTTAGACTTAATGGATCTGCAGTGTATACAGTAACACTCTGTACAGTAGATCAGGGATATAATATATTTATCTTATAACTGTGACCATTATCACTGAACTGTTTGGATGTACAGACTACTGTGACTGGATGTGAATGATGTGTGTACTGTATGTATATCTGACTACTATATCTGAACCACGTAATGTGTTATTAAGCAGCTTATCGTACAGTAAATGTTATTATGTGACTCGTTGGGTTCACTCAATCAGCACGATCTTTAATGTTTTACACTCAGCAATATTCCACTGAGGATACTGAGAACGCTCTGCGAAATGTCTGCATGGTACATGTGAACAGTGTTTTACTATCATTCTCGGTAATTTATGTGTTTGTAAATAGTCACTGTCCAGAGATGAGGCGTTCAAGCTTCTGTGCTAGATCCAATCCTGCCGTGACCCCCCTCTCTGTCTGTCAGTTTTCATGCTGTCTAAATAAAGGACAAATACTTTCCTTAAAAAGGCCAGTTTGTATTTATAGGACTTGGTGCTAATTTTGTAGGCTTATTGCACATTTTGCTCAAGAGGGTTAGGGTTAGAAATAATAATAGCAAGCACTTCATTCACAGTTCATCACACACAACAAATGCCAACGTGGAAACATACTGCTGCTGACTTATTTGTTATCTGTGTATTCGACTGCACTGTTTGCTAGTGTTTGAAAAACTGTTTTGTCACTTTTAATTCCAGGAAAAAAAAGGGAAGTCGTCCGCAAATTATATGCCCTCGTATCACTAATGTTTATGTTGTGCACCCATGTGTGTGAATGTTGTTTGTCTAAATTATGATGATTATAGCCTAATGAGCTGTAATTTAGGGTTACAGGTAAGGGAGGACAAATGGTCCCACACTCTCCTCTTTAAACAAAGTGCTCCCAGTGTAATAAGATATCCAGAATATATGGGTTCCTCAGTTTCTATTTTAAACATAATACCAAAATCGGCCCATGTGCATTATAAACACAAATAAGCAATAATGCAATCAGCAACCTGAATTTTAATTTTATATTCACATGGTAGCACTGTACATGCTGTACATTCTTATTTTATTACATATTTGCTTTGAGGCTGCCACACCTTATCTACATTCAGTGATCTAAAACAGGAACTTGTATGCAGTAGTTGCGTACGGTGGACTAGGAAGGCGTACTGATCTCTCCCAGCCTCCTCAGGAGTCCGTCAAGTGTCTCCGTGTTCTGTGATTTCTCCTCTAGCAGCTCATATCGCAGGCTGGAGATGTCCTGCTTGATCTCTTTCAGCTCACCTGAATTAGTTTTTTTTATTGACAAATACAGTTAGAGTGCCTTTGTTTCCAAAATGGATATATCAAATGAAACCCGTTCAGTTCAGTGTCATTCTGTTCACTTTACCTTCAGTTATCTCGTCACTCTCTCTGTTTGCTTGGGCTTTAATGATGTAACGTTTTATGAGTCGCTTCATGATCTTCTACAACCAAGGATAGAAAAGGGTCTCAAATTATTCCAAATTAATGAACATTTTAATTTTTATTTGGATAAAAAGTTTAAGATCTGGAAGTATTGATTCTTTAAGAAGCTTATTTTAACAATATTTATTCTGTAGCTTAACGCTGACTCATTTTAGTGCACAGTTCTCACATAAATTTGGAACAAAGAAGATTTTTTTATCTCTAATTAAAAAATATAGGCTTGTCAAATAGGCATACATACATACCTCATATCTGCTTGAGCTGGTAGACGCACCATATCCTGTATTTTTGCCTACTCCGAGCTAGAGGATTAAACTGAAGTTAACTTAATTAAACACAAAACTGTGTTATTTCTTAAAGTCATCACGTCCGAGGTGGACTCTGTAGTGGAGCAGAGAAAACACTGGGAGGTGCTCAGGCTCTGTCTTGAAAGCATCACTATGTACCATGTATTTACAGTATGACTGAACAGGCACAGGAAAAATAAATTCTATACATGTTATTTTAATGAATTACTACACTTTGTTACTACACAATTGCTACTACTGTGTGCACACAGTGTGGTACCTCGTTGAGCTGTGTCGCAGGTTTCTCCTCATTGTGTACTGCCACGCACTGCAGGAGAAGGGACTTGATCCCCATGGCCAGTCCCACCATAGATTTCGGACTGGGGACCAGGTTAAAGGGCACGGGTAGCGTCCTTCCTTCTTCGAAGTAGGAGAACCAGAGTTTGGCTCGAGCAAACTTCCATTCAACATCAGCATCGTCCTGAAGAGGGAATTAAGAAGGTTGGAGAGGAAAAACACACCACAATTAAATAGTATGGTATTGTATACAAATATACAGGGCACTGTTTTATTCTTCTTGCTTCATGAAAAATGAAACATTAAAAACAGACACAAACGTGCTATCTATTTACAAAACATGTTCACATTGTTCTGATGAGTCAAGCCTAAATCTCGACAAACTGAACAAGCCTCACTTGAGATCCTCTAATGATAAACAATTTGGAGTCCTGTTGTTTACCTCAGTTTTTCCTCCTGTTATAAATAACATTATTTCACACACACAATGTTAGTAGGATGCGTGAAGAACATGTGCTTTAGTGAGGATAGGGAATTCTTTTGCAGGCCACTGTCCATATCTGTGGGCTTGTGACGTCCCCATGATGATAGCATTTTGACTGACGAACCTCAATCTCCTGGAAGGAGCTGTTAATCATGGCGATGAGCATGTTGAGCAGCACTATCACCATGGTAACGTTGTAGACCCCGTACAGCACGTAACCGATGTTCTCGATGAATTTGTGCCCGTTGTTGATCACAACAGACCTGACCTCAGACAACCCAAATATAGCCCAGAACAAGGTCTTGAAGCTCTCCTCCAGGCTGGGTGGATGCACAGAGAGGGAAATGGAAGGAGACAAGAGAAAACGTTTAAACAAAACTGTAAATCATCAGAAAGGAGACTTTAAAGGTGCTCTGTGAAAAAAAACAGTGGAAGAAAATAAAGTTTACAAGCTCAAAGCATGTCATACTTCCATTCTCTAAACAAAAATAAACTTACTTAAAACAGGTAATCTGTTCATCATATTCATTTTCATATATTATTATTACCTGAGTGAAAATGCTGTTATAATCACTTATAAAGCAGTGAGTCCTCTAGCATCCATGATTTGTGCACTGATTTTGACACAAGTGAACATGATACTCACACCTGCACTAAAGCAGTGAAATCTAAAGGCACGTATGAACAAATGGAGATGCATGCAGTGAGTCGCTCACGTGGTGAAGGCGTCATTCTGCTTTGCCCCCAGGTAGTAGGAGTACAAGTTAAACATGCCAATCATGAAGGCCAGAAAGACCAAGATGAAGATGACCATGAACTTGAAGATGTCCTTAACAGTTCTCCCCAATGAGATCTGCAGCGGCCCGAAGCTCTCGTTGGCTGGGAGGATGTAAGCGATCCGAGAGAAGCTCAGCACCACTGCGACTGCATACAGGCCCTCCGATACCAGCTGAGGATCCGACGGCAACCAGTAGATTCGTGCTACAAAAACAGAGTGCATACCTGTCAGTAAAGTTCAGCAAATCAGCTTTGACTTTGGTAGATTTTTATTCTTTTTGAAAGTTACAAAGAAGCCAACTGTTATGCTTTCATTGGAAATTTGAGGAGGATAATTTATTAAAAGGGGTTACATTAGGGTGGCACATTAGCCATTTACTTGAGAGGGAATGTAACAAAGCCACCAGATCTCATCTTATTATATGGACTTGAAAAAAAAATGTTGGGAACCACCGAACTAAAGAAGTGTTTCTTAGGTTTGCTTTCAAAAACATTACTTTTCTTCCCGATAGCAACAGGAGAATTCTGACAGAGGCTGCTAGTGTTTGGACATCAGTGTGCCTGCTAGTCCAAGTCCAAAAAAATCGGATGTCATCATTGGAATATATGCTCCTATCTGTACTGCCTTGTTCTAAGTTACTGTAACTGTTTGTACATTGGGTAAATGATGGTTTTTAAAGTATGTCACTCTGTTATTCTATGCAGGCGTGTGAGCATGCTCACCCAGTGTAAAGTAGTGTATATCGGGGGGCAGTGTGACATTAATCAGTGTTGTGCAGCGTGTGTGTACATAGGTCTGGGCAAGGTCAGAGCGCCTCAGAGCAGAGAAGCGGCAGCTGAAGGAAGCGAGGAAGATCGCCAGCATCCCAAAGTCCAAGAAGTTCCACGGTTCAACCAGGTACTCCCCTGGCCCTTGACTCCAGATCTCCTTCACTTCAGCCCAGATCATACCTGTCAAATGATGTAACACGCAGGGTGACATGTTGTTTTTGCTCAGGAATTTCATCCCACACAATCATCTAATGCTCACCCATGACCCATGAAATAATGAGGATCTCCATCCACGTGAAGGGTGTTGTGGTCATGCGGTAGAGCAGCAGCGGGTCGGAGTTGACTCCGGGTCCTCCTGGGAGCTGATGGTGGGTCATGTTTGGCAACAGGGTGGTGCCCGCAAAACGGTCAGCAGCGTTCAGGATGAGAAGACCCAGGAAGATTGTGAAGGAAGAGGCATGGGCCACAAACTTCATGAAGGGGCTACGCATGACTTTACCCACCTGAGTGAGGAAGATGAAACAGGAGGATGAGAGGAAACATCCTGCTGTGATTTAAAAATCTCGTGTGTGCATGTGAAGAATAATGTGATGTGAGGGTCATACCCTGCTGCACGGAGCGATCCAGTAAGCCAGAGCCAGTCCAGGCAGTCCTATAGCCACCGCCAGCACCACCAGCAGTTTTACAGCAGTAGTCTGTTGTCTCAGGCCGGGCAGATTCTCGTACCAGATACTCAGCAGCTGCTGCTGGCAGTTGGGATGAGCCACAAACTGAGAGCAGGAAGCAGGCACACAAAGGTTGTTGAGAGCAACAAGACGGCAGTTTCATGTCAAAATGTTTATTCCCTCTGTGAAATGCACACCGAGTCTGCCACCTAAACAATAATTTGGATCTTGTTATCATGAGATGAATGTGGGCCAGGCCAGTGTGGGAAAGAATCATCTTGGCAAACACTGGTGGAGTGCTTGTTTGTGAGCATACTAACCTTTTTGAGTTCATATTTGATGGCTAATTTGAGCCGGGCAAAGGAGGGGCGACCTGGCGGATCGTAGCTGTCTTCAGAGTCAGTTTCTCCACTCAGTATGGCCTCCACCTCCTCCGTGCTGCGACACAGATCCAGAAGGCCCACCACATAGTCCTTACACTGGCTCGACAGACGGCAGTAGTCATTCTACAAACACGATGAGGGAAACGAGGGAAACATTTGAGATGCACTACACCAAAAGCTGTAAAATAGGACCCACGCCAGTGTGGAAAAGTCTGTAAACTTCATGTTAGGAGTGAGACATGACATTGCCATCATACCAAGAAAAATGGGTTAAGTGATTGGTTTATTTGGATGACTTGGCCTAGTAATAACTACAGTTGTTAAATGTGTATTAAACAATGTCAGTATAACAATATATCTCGTGTACTTGAAAATGAGCAGGTTTTCAGGTCACGTGTATGGTAACAGAATGTGCGTCATGATCCTGGAGGACTTGTGCTCATTTTTCGTTGTATTCTATAGGATCTCTAATGGTGTTTGTACCTTAAATTCTTTCTCAATATTGGCCAGCATGGCCAGCTCGTTGCTGAGCTCCAGGGCTGCCAGGACTGGGTCCTCACTGGACAGGGAGAGGTAAGCGGGGCTGGCGAGTCCTCTGTAGGCATTGATCCTTGACCGCGAGTGGCTGAAGGAGTCGAACTGCTGCTGGTAGTGACAGGAGTCACAGCTGCAGAAGTAGTCGTGAGGAGGATCGATGCGAGCCCCTTTACTCAGCAGGGTGTGAACTATCTCGTATTCCTGGCAGTGTGCTGCAAGTATCACTGGAGTTACATCATGAGAGAACCTATGGCAGTGTACATGGATAAAAAACACATATAAGATACGTTTGCAAAACAACAAAGAAGACAAATCAAAGGCCTTAACATTACATCATTATTCTGGATCGGTGGCTCAGCATGAAGAAGGTCGAGGCCAAATTAGCCTTTCCTTTTTTGCAAGTGTTATTTGCCAAACTTTCTTGGCAAGACCAGTTGTCATGCAGCCAGCGAAGACTTCAAGACGTGACTGGACATTAGTCTCTGACTGTGAACTTCATTCCTGAGTCGGTTGTATGCAACAAACATGAAATGGCTCTTTAAACAGTCAGAGGACTTGAGGTTGCCCTATTTAGCAGGGAATGTGAGGCAACCAGTGCTACTGTTGCCAGAGGGCACAACCTTTTTTTGTGATGCCGCAGCCTTTTAATGTGTCTTACCTTGTCCCATCCTCATCATAAGCGTAGAAGTCATCCAACATGTCGACTTGAGCGGGGCTTGCTGTCAGACGATGGGCATCTCTAAATGAAGGGTGACCCAACAGGGCTTCTGTGATACGAACATAACCTTTACCTACAAAACACACACAGAGACACACACGCTATTTAACACACAATTATCGCCCAACACTGCAGCTGACTTCAGCTCTGCAAGGCATTTTAGCATCTTTCAGCGCATTCTTTTGGTTTTATGGCCCATAACTTCATGGTTTTTGGCTCAACAGCAGCAGGAAGCTAAAAAGGTCACAGGAGAAAGCTCTCTCAGTGAGCTTGTTAACAATAGCAACGCCAGCCCAAGCATTATTGAACTGACATTCATGAGGTGTCCACAAACATGACTCCAAACAAATTCTCACATTGCTCTGCATCTGGTGGATGCAACTGCCAAGTGTTTGCTAAGTTTGGCATATATACTGTAAACTTTACAAGGTGATTTCATGTGACTGGTGTCTTTGCAGTATTTTCAGCTTCACGCAAGTATCTGAAAAATCAGTGATTGCAGGTTTAATGAAGTTAAGGTTGTTACAGAAGAGGCCAAGAGAAGGGGCTCATAATAGCCTAGCAATTGGTGGGTTTGCTAAGTTAACATTTAGTTTTATGCTTTATGAGTTCTGGTGGAAGACCCTATTAAAGGATAAAGGGTTTATGTACTTATGTATTTTATGTACAAACTGTAAAGAGCAATGCAAAATCAGCTGTATCAGCTTCCTGCCACACATGATGAACCTTTTTAAATGTATTTTTGACACTAATGCACTCATCTTACTGATGGCTAACAGGAGGGCGTCCCCCACTCTGGCCAAATCCGCCCTCCCCAGCAGAAGCTCTGTCACCTCCAGATGCTCGTTGGCTACGGCCAGCTGCAATGCATTCTGGCCCATGTAGTCCACAGCGTTGACATTCAAGTTGGGCACATGGAGCAGCATTCGCCGCACCTCTGGTATATTGCCATACTCGGCTGCTTCCAGGAAACGCTGCTCAACCTCTGACAAGCTGACCAAAGGGGCAGAGAACATGTACGCAGGGCCACGGAGAGCCTGGCGTCGTTTAACAGCACTGACACGAGCCATGAGCATCCTCTCAGAGCTGCTGTGGCTGCCAGAGAGTCAGGGGATATAAACACAGTAAATTTTTAAAGTTCAGAAATATACACATTCACACACACAAACCCTTTTGGAGACCACATTTCGGGTACATCTCTGCGAGGACTGCCAGAACAAATATAGCTAAGTAGATTTTGAATATTTAACAAGATATAAAATATACAGAGAGCCACTGGAGTTGAACAAATCATTAGTCAAAATCAAACAAGGGTATATACTTATTTCCTTATTCAGGTTTTAAACAATGCATCTATAAACTAGAAAATATAAAATATTAACTTCCATATAATGAATCATTTACCAAAAAAATAGCAAGAGAGGTAAAGTATACTAAATTAAAGAGTAAATCTGAATGTTGTGTTTACAATGCAGATTTACATTAATGCAGAAAAACTTCAAAAACCGTTCAACCGGGCTGTAAAATTTTGGGAAGACGTTAAAGGGAAACCACATCATAATCTCCTACGCACCCTAATAAAATGCTGACGGACCATTAATTATTCAATTAATTTATTATGCTCTTTTTCCAAGTCACTATAAAGTTGAAAAGTAAACTATAGTTTTACAAACTAGAACTTTTTTCGTGGATATAGGCTCATTTTACGGTGTTAAGCATTTTCAGAGATCAAAGCCGCTGTCTCACACTGTGAACCACACAGTAAATGGCAGGACTTTTAATGGATACTGTCTAACATCAAAAACATGAATAAAAATGTCATTGTCATCGCCACCAGCTCATCTTTCATCGACTCAACAGCTGTGGACCATGTATGTTGACAATAAACTCAAAAATGCATGTGCACTGTCACTATCAGAATGATAGGTGGCTGCAGACATGCCAGGGTTATTAACAAGGTTAGTGTCTTACTGTATTGAATTATGCTATGTGTCTTGATATAATCTGCCACGCTGTGTTACTATAAATACGGTAGGGCAAAATGCTGATTATTGCTCCTAATAACAAAACACAAAAACACACCTGCCCACTCCACAAACATCTGGGTGAACAGGGGATATAAATGTGAGACTTACCTGAGGCATCGTCCGGGGCAACAGTTTTCCTCTCCAAAGTCGTCATACATCAGCAGGTTATCACGGCTCCTGGCCGTTGGCCTGTTATTGCAACCCACAGAGCGGCTGTTATAATGAGCCACCAGCGGTCTGTGGTTCATGCTGGAGGTGGTCAATAATAGAGGGTCTGCTCCCGCTTCATATGAACGAGTAATCAAGTGCCTGTAGCGTGGCTGTCTCTCTCTGTCTCCCTCCCCCGCTGTTTTTTTTCTGTCCTTGAGAAAGAATGCATCCTTCTGGGTCCCACTATACTTTTATTTACATAACTCCTTGAACTTAATCGTCAAACTACAGATGTGAAGGGCGGCTCAGTGTTGTCTGTCGTAATTGTTTCAGCTGGAGCTATTCCCCTTGAGTTTTTTTTTATTTTAAATTACTCACTGCATTAGCTGTGAGAATACAGGTTGACTTACAAACTTTAACTTTCGATTTACAACAGCAAAATGTTCTTATTTTAAACTGCAGTGTTTACAGGACATGTTGAGTTTTGTCTATTGTGTGTATGTATGTGTGTGTGTGTGTGTGTGTGTTTGTGCTTGTGTATGGTTACATTCGTGCAGGAGTGACTGATGGCTGATGAACAGCAGATGAGATTCCTCAGGGTCTAAATTCCCAGCAGACTTTGCTTCCTGTGTGCTCCCACTCCCCACTGATCCTTGTCCACTGTGGGAAAAACACTCTGCCCAGACACACACTCACACACAGTATGTATTCACACACGTAGGCATGTGTATTTGAGCATGTCTGTGGTTTTAAGAATGCAAACAAACAAATGCAATATGTTTCCTCACCAGCAAGTCAAAGGTGACTCACGACACCTGGTTTCTGTCTTGTCTCTCGTATTGACAAATTGACAAAAACACACGCGTATATACACATTGTGTGTTTGTGTGTTTACAGTGTGTCCTGCATAATTGTCTCCAGTTTCCCCAGTTGACCACACTTCGTTTGGTTTCAGCAGAAATTTCACAAAAAATCAACCCATTGCTTCAGAGGAACGTCTCAAAAAATCAGATAAAGCAAAGTCTCTGATGTTCGATTGTAGCAGTGAAAATTGCCTTTTAAGGGCCTGATTGCTGAAGCTTAGTCACTTTGGCCGTTTCATGGCATAACAGTGTCATGCAGGGAGGATGGTAGGGGGAGAGGGGGCAAACTCTGACAAATGTCACCGGCTTGGGATTTTGTTAAGACTTCCTCATCAGAGGAGATCAGACCTAGAATCTGGATGTAAACACTGTCAGCTCAAACATACACACTCTTATTGGGGGGCACAGAGTGGGCAAGCACCTCGACATTCATTTTCTGTGTGTGTGTGGTTTAGTACTACTGATTCTGGTGATAATGCTGTGGGAGCTCTGGCTATTTGTGTGGTCTGCTGCTGACACAGAGAGAGAGAGAGAGAGAGAGAGAGAGTTTGCACAGCTATCCTTGTTAGGACATAGCATTGACTTCCATTCATTGTGGACAGCCTGAGCCGAACCTGGGTTCATGATACATAAAGTCTGAAGTCCTAATATCCTGCCTCAGAGGCTGGAGCGTCCATTACAGCCACAATAAGTCCAATGTTCACCTCAAGAGGTGGCAATAGGTGACTGATGGTTGGAGCACTTCAGCACCTGGACCGACATAAAAATCCCCCGGCCGAATCATCAGTACACAAGATGCGCACTATGTTCAGGAATCTCCAAATGTTTAACAAAAACAGAAGCACAGAATTCAGGTATGACTTCCAACATGTATTTCGATTAATCTTGTGAAAACTAGTTTCCTGTCTTTGCAGATTAGTCGGTTTCAAAATTGTTATGTGGTGAAATTACAAAACACATGATCTCGGCAGGGATTGTAAATGCGCCAAGATGTTGCATAGAAATAACACACATATATTTCTACACATGTAACAATGACTACGCACTTGCCCTTTTCTCTGCTTTCTACTTGACTATGCTGAGATAGGTTCACAGCACCGCCTACTGGAATGCGTTGGTATTGTTGATTTCCCTCGACCAGGAGCATCAGCTTCATCTGCTGGGGTCAGTCACGTTGACACTCACACTCAGTACATATTTACATATTTTGGTGATGCGTTCATATGAGCTGCGTTTACTCACTTACCCTTCTATGATTTGGAAAAACGACAGTACAGGGTGTGCCCACAGTCCTCCTCGTCTGTGCCTTTCTGATACAGGCACCCATCAGCTCAGGCTCGACCACCTGTCCTCATACTTCTGACAACAGCACAATATTTACTGTAATTGTTTCTAGGCATTCCGACTGCTAACCGACCAGCTGCTCCTAAATCTCTCAGCTGGGGTTTCTCCTCTTTTGATTAAACTGATGACGTCCCAGCTCTACACAGGATCTTGGTTCAGATAAGATTTCAGAGCACATCTCCTGTGGCACTGGAATGTGGTGGCATCAGAAGAATAACCCAGGGTTTTCAGCAGGGTAACATGGTGCCAGATATGCTGGATGCATTTTGTAAGTTAATTTAAGCAGGAAATTTAAGTTCAGTATCCTCATCCTCGGGATAGACACGGTTTTATGAACACCTATGCAATTGTTTTGCTTTTTGACAAGGCACCCTTTTTAAGGGTTTTATTTATTTATTTATTTATTAGGGATTGATAAATCATTTGAGTGACGTCACTGCAATTTGTAACAGCACAACCTGGCAACCCAAACGCTGCTCTTATGAATGGAATCTAACTGATCAATACAGCATTAGTAAATATTTTAGTGATGCCAGTAGTAATAACCATTTTATGAAGGTTACCTTAAAGGATATGGTACCCAATGCTTCTTCCTTGTTTTCTTCTTAAGAATAACAGAATCTTTGTTCATACTTTGGTGATTTTGAGCACCTTATTTTGTTGTAATATGTCCTCAAGTCACCTTAAATGAATATTTTCAAAGCAGATCGCTTGCAATGAGATGAAACAATGAAAATGAGATTTCAACAAGACTTGTCTCTCGTTTTTTAAACTTCAGGTTGTACAAAGATGAACTTACACAGTGCTGACTCTGTGCTCTTCTCCTTTCACTGTCTATTATTAATTATTGGTTGCAATCCTCCTGATCTTCATCGTGACAGATTTGATGGTGTGAGGGACCCCGTTCTGTCTCCAGGTGTCCCACAGAATGTGCGTCCTCTGTCCTTGGTTCTGCTCTGCGTCTTCAGGAGAGCCGTTGAGGTTTGCCAGGCCACACTGGTTGAACCACCATCCCGTGTGGTTGTGCTGAGCGCTGCAGCTCTCCACCGTGCGGTTGCTGAGGGAGCAGAACGGGTTGCAGCCGTCGTTGTCCACATCTGAGGCGCTGAATGGCGCCGTGTCCTGGTTCTGCTCCTGGTCATAGCCACGAAATGCATCACCTGTGCAAAAAATAAGCACAGAAATGCTCTGAAGGGAATCACATAGTGTAATCTGTATTTATCTCATACTGCAGTTTGTACCATGTGAAAACACAAAGCAAGTTAGCCGCAGGTTGAAATTTTTAGTCTTGATTTAGTCAGTCATACCTGCACTGCCTGCGTATCGGCCCAGGTGTATACTAAAGAACTGGGTTTCATTGTCCAGGCGGAAATCATCATATGCTGCATAGGAGGTGATGTCATCCTGGGAGACCAAAGCAACATGAAGTTGGAACCGAGTTTCTTTCTGGTTTACGATGTGAAACACCTTCTTCAAGCCCAACCAGTGCTCTCCTAAACACACACACAGATTATGTCATTACCATAGTAACTGAAAAGTGAAAAACAGAGATATATAGAGATATATTAAAGAAATAGCAGTACAAATGCAAATTATGAGACCTGCTCTTTTGTTATGTTTAGATAGACTTCATATATTGGATTTTAAATGACGTGTTTGCTTGAGCATCACCAGCTCCACTTCACCTGTTGCAGTAGCGATTGTTCCTAACACCCCAACCTCCACCTGCTCTTTGTAAAATGCAAAGTCCAACCTGCAAGGTTTCCAAATCCATCAACATAAGCAGCCCAGGATCGTTTGAAGTCAGTCAATCCATCAGTCCTCCGCTGCATCACCGTCCATCCACCTCCCATGTAGTCCATCTCACAGAAAACCTGCAGGACAGGTTAGTTTTGAGTGGTGACTTACAGACGAGTGAGTGACAGACTGTGAGCGACTGAATGCAATCACATACCTCAAATGAAGTGTCAATGTTCTCTGGGTGAACGATGTAAATACCACTGGGGATCTTGGGCACGACCGACACAAGGCTGTCCTTAATGTCGCTGCAGTCTCTTCCTACTCAGAGCAAACATACTCTCTTTTTCATCAGGAACAAAATTAGATATTTTGAATTTTTGTAACACTTTTCCATAATTGTCTTGTAAAACAATACATCAAGATTGAATGTGAAACGGTTCTTAGGTACAGTACTTGAGTAAATGTATATAGTTACTTTCGACCACTGTTAACAAAAAATATTTGTGGATTTTGTCACCCATCTGTATGAATGTTGTGTCAGTATGGTTGTGTGTTACCGTGGGACTGCACAGGTTTAATGGAGTACATCTCAGTGTTGCTTCTCTGCACCTCGGAGCTGAGCGTCTGCACTTTGGTCATCAGCTCTGTGACCTAAGAATATGAGACTACTGTACATACAGCCAGCCAATCAGGCGCTCGGAAACTCTGTTACTAACTGAAAAAACACAAGGCTTCACTTTACCTGACTGCCAAGGATGTCCAGGGCTCTCTGCTGCTCCTCCATCACATCCCTCATCAGCTTCCGGGTGCTGCGTCCAAACGCCAACAGAGACTGCTGTAACTGGCCTTGACGGACAAACACACAAACACACACACACACACACATGTTGAAAAACAGATGATGACGACACAGGTAACAGTAACACTGGGAAAGAGAAAGAATTTTTTACCACAGACTGAATGTTTTTCATCTCGCAGCAGCTTGACAGTGATATCACACGGTATGGAGCATGTGTCCCGACCTTTGACCCCTCCAAGAGGTTTCTCACTGACTATCTCTGATAGGTTGAAATTAGCACTGTTTCCTGTGTCCTGGGGATAAAGAGAGAACTAAAGTGAAAATTTGATCAACCAGTCTGCAAATATATACATAAATCTGTTTAACAAACCTGGGATGTATGAAACACACAGGTGAAACAATATTTTTTGTCTACTCAGCTGCATTTCAGAGGGGAACAGTGTAGGCTACCTTCTCTGACGAAAATCATCTGACAGCAGACGACTTTGGAATATGAAACGCTTGCAAAACATGATGCTTTGTTATAGCTTAAACTATCCAACAGTAAATACAGGTACAACTTCAAAAGATTAGGCAGTTTATAGAAAATTACTCAGATATTGTTTTGATAAGACATTTGGAATTTCCTAAAATCAACATTTTCATAATGCATCCATAACACATACATTCAAAATGAAGACACCGATTTGATATATTCTTACTACACTGAAGAACAGGGCTTTGAGGCCCAGTCATTGACAGAAATTCCTTGATATGATGGAGATTTTGGAGGTCAAACCATCCCAACACTTTGTAAAGTTGTTCAAATCAGCTCCTCCTTGATCATCCACAACTCACACCTTGATCCAATCATGATAACTGTCCTGTAATACCACTACTACTACTTCCACTACACACATAACTATTTTAATATCACTATAACTAATGAAAAGCAAGACAAATCAACAACCTATCCATGAAGACCTTAAAGCTCTGGGATTACATCAGAATTTCTTGAAGAAATGAATCCTCATCTGCCATAAATCAATGACACATTCCCATTACCATAACTCCTGACAGAAGTTTGAGTGACGAGACAGATGACTGACCAGAGCTGAAAACATTTACGACATGCATATTGTACATACTGTGGAGGAAAGCAGACGAGGCAAAAGCAGCAGGAGGACAGCTGTTGTCCACATCATGTCAGTCTTGTCTCACTGTGATTGTTTCCTCCAGGAACGAGGGGGCTGAGCTTCTGTCGTCTCCGTCACCGACGGCCACTCCTTCATTTATGCCTCTTTTTTCCACAGAGTCTGCTCTTTCCCCTTCACACGTCCATCCCACATGTTCTCCCTCTCATCCACCAAGTCTGCCCCGTATCTCCTCCTTCCCCTCACATGTCGAACTGCGCTTTTCTTCTCTCACACTGCCGGCGTTTCTTCACCTCCAGCAGTCACTCCCATTTTGTCTTGTAAATTCCCATGACAACATTCCCCCTTGTGAGAGGGGGTCAGATTTGTAAACAGGCCTGTGATTATAATCTGGATATGTTTCTGACAGTAACAGTAGCTGGGTGTGCTGATGCCAGCTTTGTGGTAAAGAGTGATTACCTTCCCCCCTCAGCATGTCTATTACAGGCATTGTTGTTTTACAGGTTACATCCTGCCACCAGCATGAAAAACAGATGTGGGAAGGGCGATGAGCAGCTTGTTTTAATGCTGGAACTTTCTCTCTGCTTACGTCTTTGCGTGGGAGCTGCAGCTGAACGTGGGGTGTCTCTGCTTCTTATGCTCACATTTCCTACCTGTATATACCCCCCTCTTTTCTCCCTGTCTCTCTCTCTGACCACTGACTCATCTGAAAAAGCAGCCTCCCAGAGGGTCAGACCAATTACTCTAGTTAACTGGGCAGTTAAGCAGTGAGGAAAGTGAAAAGCCATAGAGAGCAAACAGCACATTCCAGTCAGGGTCCAGCTGGAGCCGGCCGGCCTGCTGCTTCCTTGGAAAACTGTGCCGTGGGTGCCAAAGAAAAGATTCGCTGTTGTTCTGAACCTGTGTGAGTTTACAGCCGTGGTCAGTGAGAGGAATGCGAAAAGCCTGGTGCCACTGCCTTGGGGCCCCCACATCTGTCCTATGTTACATGCTCCAGTAAGGGAGCCTATGCATGTGAATGACACATTATATCTCCCAGGTCAGATAATAAAGAAGAATATTCAGACAAGGATGTATGATGTCTGTTGATCCAATGCGTTTTTGAAAAGGTAATAAAAACTATTTAAAAAATACACAACTTGTTCGTACATTTCAGTTTTTGTAGCAACAAGACACACAATCCGGGTTTTAGGATTTCCCCCCGAAAAAAAGGTGGGTTATTGTTTACCCAGGCCATGCCACTTAAACTAAATAAGGTTCTAAAAGATACAAAACGAAACAGAACTGATCACAAAATACAGTAAATCGAAAGACTGTATTTACTGGTTTACCAAACAAGATGTTACTTAGAGCAGCAGTGCAGCAACTAAAGAAAGAGAGAAAATATAAATACACATTAAAGGTAATAGAAGTCAGGTATTGACAGCACAAAATTAAATAAATGTGCTTTCTTCTTCCAGAAATTATGCATTTTCAAAAAATGTTAATACACCTAAATGTAAAATCAAGTGTCGGTCTGTGTTGGTTGCTAACTAGTATGAAACTTTGCCTGGAACTGAATATAAACCCAAATCAATTATTTCAAAAATCAAATTAAAGTGATAGTTTGGGTAAATGCGTGATCCAAACCTCTCAGATCAATATGTAACAATAAATGTACGTGTCTTAATAAAGAAGACTCTTCATTCAAGTTGCCTTTGACAGTTACTGTACACCCTGTGATTTGGCAGAGAAAAAGGCAGCGATTGAGAACACAAGCATGGAGATTATTTTGTTTGGGGAAAAGAAGCAGAGGAAAGAATGTTTAGCTCCACAGACGTGATAATCAAAGCGGCACGGAAACCGTCAGACCTGCTCTATCAAACACTCTGTTCCTTCTCCACTGCATTCAAACTGTTATGACAGCAATGACAAACAAAATATGTGTTAAGGTAAGACAGTGCCACCTGATGCCCATCGGTGTGTATTACATTCACACCGATTGTATTACATACATTCTATGCTTGCTATGACCATTAAAGAAATGAGAATAAAAAAAACTTTTGTATGTATGTCACATCAGAAACTGCTGGTTAAAATGTTCTTTATTGGACCATAAGCATGACTAAAGCCCAATAATGTGAGACACTTAATACATAACACTTCTCATACATTTATTAAGCTATAATGTATAATGGCTTTGGTGTGTTAAGGGATAAACTGAACAAAACAAAGCGACTGATGCAGAAGGAGGTGCAGGTATGAAGATGTCCCGTTGTTTTCCTCTTGTACGGCAAATGAATTGGAGTCTGAATAAACAGTGCTGCAGGCACACAGAGGAAGGAAACTTATATTTTTTGAGTCAATACCCATCATTAAATATCAGTCCGTATTAAATCTGCTGCGCTATAACGATGAGATAATTGAAGGAGCTACTGGATGCACAATAAATTATAGTCTAGCATTCGGCAGACTTCTTTTTTTCCCCCATCGAATTCAATTTGTTGGCCAGCTGAGCTCCCACTCATGGTGTGCGTGTTTTCCACCAGAGGGCAGGACAGTGTGGCTGCTGCTCCTCTCACTGCACGGGCAAACAGGCTCCGGCTGGGTCGGCCCTGATCAGGGGCGGATGTTTTCTCAATGCAACTTCCCAGTGCCCTCCAACCCCTTCCAAAAGCAGACCAGGCCCCAGGCCCAGAGTTAGAAAAAAAATAAGTCCGGCTCAGCAGATCACGCTCATTTCTCCCTTCCAGTAGTCTGTCTTCCTCTGTGACTGTCTCGTTTCACCTCCTGCTTCTCCTTTCCTTCAGAAAAAAACGCACCAACTGAAAACTGCACTGAGGTGAATTAAAGCACTTTAACCAAAGACTATGGTGTTGACTTTGGTACCACTTATTTCCGCCCATCTCCGGGGCGGGGAGGGTGAAATGTTTTGAAGCGTCGTGGAGCTGCAAATAAAACATTAATAAACGACTTGTTCTCGGACTCTCGTGTTGTTGTCTGCCCTTGGAGTGAGACATTTCCCCTGCAGCTGCGGCAGCTTTAAAACCCTGCAACCCCGCCCCTCAGCACTATCACATGAATCTGGACTCCACAGTGGATGTGAAAAAAGTTTGTGGAGGTCTCGGCGAAATCACTTTTCGCCACCTAGTTTCACATACATACACGCTATCTATATTTTTTCTTCCGCTTGGAGAGGCTTTCCAGTGTTAAGTTTGCATCGGAAATCAGCGCTCCGTCTGTGTGCTTTCCCCGGCCGTGATTTCTCCAGCTTAGCGAGCTTTTTTTTTTCTCTTCCCCCCTACAGGAATACAGAGAGAGGGAGAGGGAGAGAGAGAGAAGGGAAAACGGTCTGGCTGCTTGAAGGTATGTGGGAGGCACGTAGCGTGTTGCACACCGCTCACATTCACTTTTTGTCTGCGATCCCCGCTCGAAAACTGCGCTCCTTCGACTTCTTTACGCGCCGACTGTTGGTTTTTTTTTTCTTCTCGCAGCTGAGTAACTTCCGAGATGTTACAGCTCTAAATAGTCAACGACACAACAGTTCAAATGGGGTGGGGGTAGCGAGGGAGGGGTGGTGGTGGTGGTGGTGGTGGTGGAGTTGGAGGGCAAAGAGTGTAAACAAATCCGACCATAACTTCGGCACTCGCACGCATCTAAGTCTTAACGGGCCTGGCGTGTTTTTCCTCTCTGCGTCTGTTTGATTTGGTGTTGTTTTGTTTTGTTTTTTTCTTTTGGTGCGACTGAACTTTTCGACAGATTTGCGTCGACACCAAAACTTTGGCGACATGGACGCGCACCGTGGCGCGCCTCCGGCCGGGCAGCAAGTCGTGCACGTCCGCGGGGACTCGCAGACGGAGCTGGAGGCCCTCTTCAGCGCGGTGATGAACCCCAGCAAGGCGGCCCGACAGCCGGCCTCCCTGCCCATGAGGATGAGGAAGCTGCCGGACTCCTTCTTCAGGCAGCCGGACCCCCGGGGCCACTCCAGACAAGTACTAATAACAGCTTCATAACCTAGTAACTACACCCGCTACTCGGTGTGTTATGCAGCGTGACCGGAATAAAGCAGCCTGAATGCAACCCAACACTACTTGTTGTGTGTCGGTAGTTCGTGGTGTTGTTATATTGGACTGCAAATATATGGAAAGATGTTTCTCCTGAAATTTCTCTCCTCCTCCACTCATAAATAGGCAGCAGAATGGCCTTGGGCTGACATTAACCATTATTTTTTATTGAATAAATACTAATTATAAGTACTAACTAATTTCCCTGGAGTCAGGGGTGATGTCTTTTTATTCACCCAACACTCCAAATGTCAAAGATACTCAGTATACTGTCTGGTACAACAATGACAAGCATCAGATCTGTGTATCTGAGAAGCTGGAACCATTAAAAAACGCTTAAACAATCAGTCAGCAATTTATATAGTTGCTCATTTATTTTTGGTCATTACACTAAAATACTTGCAGCTTTCGTTGTGATAATTGAATTGTGTGTTAAGCAATTTATTGCACACAAGTTTAAAAAAGGAAGAAAATTCAGATTCCAGCTTGTGGAACTAGAAAGGTGGTGTATTTGCTCCTTTTCTCTTTTTTAAATTGTTGGAAGTGGAATATTTTTACATGTTTGAAGGGCACCTCAGACTTTAATACTTCTTTTTTGTATTGTTTCCTGGTACTTTATTGGAACCAGCTATATGGAGATTATATTTACAATTTAGAATCAAATTGGATATGACTTAATGCAGTTAAAGCATAGGGGAGATGTTTAAACCACAGTGAGAAACATTTTCACATTGATCTTGGGAGTATTGTCAGCGTCACCAGCACCGAAACTGGCTGTTACCGAAAAAAAGATGCCTTTCCGATCACGTCAAATGACTGTTCACCGTTGTTGATTTATTTCATGACAAGAAAACACATCTTGAATCTATCTCTTAGATTTGCAGATGTGGCTCAAACATTGCAATTCCTGAAATTTGCTGAACTCAGATGTCCTCTAAATTTCCCACAACTGAGTCTCAAGAATTTTAGATAACGTTACCAATAATCCTAAACTAACACAAGTGAAACCTTCTAGGCAGAAGAAATAAACCCCTTCTTGTAAAGCAAGCACATGTGTGAGCGACCAGTTTCACGGTTTTTCCTCCGAGCTTTTGTCCTTCCACCTTCACTCGCTCTGGTTTCCCATCAAACCTTTTCTTCCTGCTGGTTTATATTTCTGATTGACACCCTGCCCGTTTCTCGTCAGGCCAGTTCAGACGGGGGCGTGTGCGGCTCCCTCACTCCCCATCACGTCCGAGCCCATTCATCCCCTGCCTCCCTCCCAGTCAACTCCCTCTCCACTCAAGCGGCAGATGTGGCGGCGACGCCAATCATACCCGACGACGTGCCACTCCCCCACGGTTGGGAAATGGCCAAAACGCCCACTGGCCAACGATACTTCCTCAAGTAAGAGGTCTAACTTCTGTTTACCACTGTGTTTGATCTGTTGCTGTGCCGGTTACTTGAAGGGTTTCTATTTAGAAAGACCTGAAAGAGTCAGCCCCACCTTACTCTAACATCTACATTTGTGCGTTGGCATTCATCCCGTTTAGGTTTGATTTTCTTTTAGCTTAGTCTATAAAATGTCAGAAAATGGTGAAAAGCTACCCTCAAACATTTCCAAAAGACTCTCAGTTCTCAATCAGAGGTTTCATTCAGAATCATATAAAAAAGAAAAGCTTCCAGTCCTCACATGTAACCATCTTATTTCATTTTTGTCTTGATAGACTACTCACAACATTATGATTAATAAATGACTAAAGTCGTAGCTGAATTTTATTGAGATGATTAAACAGATTAAATTGACCAATCATTCCACCTCTGACCCAATTTTAAATGCATCGGCAGTCCTTTCTTTAGATTTGTGTCCTGCTACAGAAAATGTAAGATGGTACAGCCGTCTTGAATATAATTAAGAGACGTGTGCAAAAATAGCAGCCAGGGCTCAAACTCAATCAGTTCTATGCAAACAGAGAACGTCCCAACTAGTTTTGCAACCCATGTGGTTTCACCTAGTTTCATTCATGAGAGCACATGGCCCTGACAGCTCTCACACCCCTGTCAAAGGGACACTGTAGCTTACAACGGCACAGGCAGTGACGTCTGCCTGCGTGAGCGTAGACGTCCGCGCACACCTGGTAGTACAGGTAAAGCAGGTCCGAGCGAAAATGTGCCACACGCCTCTCATCCGTCAGGTTACAGCGGTTCGATACAAATGCAGATACGTTTAGACTTGTTGTGTGTTCGCAGTCACCTGGATAAGACAACCACTTGGCACGACCCTCGCCTGTCGCAGCTCCAGTCGGCTGCGGCTCAACATCCTATCTCTGGCACTCCGGTCCACGCCCACTCCCTCAGCAACCCAGCACCCAATACGCAACAACAAAACATCAATCCAGAGACAGGTATCACTGTGCTCCCCCACCCCCATCCACCCACACACACACACACACACACACACACACACACACCCCTGTCTCACCATCCAGTTTCTCTTTAAACCACAGACCTGATTTTAATAGTTCAACTCCATCTCCAGCGGGGCCAAGAATTTGCTGGGTGTGATTTCTTGAGGATTGCCTTCTGGTGTCTACACCCCTGGCTCGTGGTGACTTTGGTCGGAATAATCGCAGTTGTAGTTCGAAGCCCAGGGTGGACTTTAGATCACATCGCCCTGAGGACAGCCTACGTTGGAAGCTACTCTTTATCAGCCTTTGTTTTTTAGCGGCAGCGCACAGATATCATTAGCAAGAAAACGCTCTAAAAACCCACTGAGCACTACCTGCTCAGCACCACCAGCAACCGCTGCTGCTGCTGCTGCTGCTACAGCTTAGGAGCTGAGACCAAACAAAAACAGAGTGAGTCCTGGACTTGGTCAGGTGTCCACAAACTCAACCCTCAATGAATGGTGACGTTACTCCACGTCCTCTTGAGCGTGTGAATAGGCCACAAGTTCACCATAACAACTTTTATACTTTATGTAAGTGCTGTGATTACAATTGGTTTTCTGCTGCCTCCACGTGGTCAAATTAACAGCTAATGCTGGTTTAGATAAAGAGAGGCAAAAGGGTTTTTCCAGAATATCCAGAATAACAGGGACAGTGTTCCTGAGAAGAGGAGTTGCTGTTGAATTTTTATGCCATCGTTCGGCTCAACAGACCCTTTAAAAATAAAACACTATGTGAGTCTCGACACTACTGTATACTTCTTTACAAAATCTCCCACCCACTGCATTCAGGCCAGATGCACATACCGTAGGTGAGAGAATTTTTTTTTTTACCCTGCAGGACATACTAAAGCTCTTTGCCCGCTAACCTTCACTTCAATTTTTAAAAGATCTCTACAAACTAGACGTTTCACAGACATTATAGGACGTGGGCCGGATTCTACTTTTTACCCCTCAACACTCCGTGCGCTCCATCCACCATTTGCCTTCTCACTGTGTACTTTCGCTGCTGTTCAGGTCCACTGCCTGAAGGCTGGGAGCAGGCTGTGACTGCAGATGGAGAGGTGTACTACATCGATCACATAAATAAGACCACCACATGGGTCGACCCGCGTCTAGGTAGCACACTATCAAATTTGTGTCTCCTGAATTGACAATTCTTGTTTGTCAACGAGAAACATTTTGTTCCAATGTCCATCATCACAAGTTGCTGTTTAGCAGCAGAAATAAGAAAGATCGCAAAGTTTTGACAAGTTTGCCTCATACATGTCATTACTGAAATGTTTTCTTTTACCCCTTGGAAATAAATACCTAATTCTCAAGAAGTTTCTTTTTCTATGAATTTTATGTTCCAGCACAGAAGATGAACCCTGGCATCCTCGGCCTGGCAATGCAGCAAAGGCAGGAAAAGGAGAGGCTGAGATGCAAACAAGGCCTCCCTCAGCAAACCACGCCACAGGTCAGGGGTCAAATAAAAAGTGAAAGCAGAGGTGCTGTCCAAAACCTCAAGCGTTTCAGTTCAAATCGCACAACCTGTTATCTGGTTGTACTGTGCTGTATATTCAATTCAGATTCATGGAGACATAGTTATGAGTTTTATACAAGTAGATGTGTGTGTGTGTGTGTGTGCCGCAGGAGGCAGGAGGAAGGAACCAGCTGACCGGTGGGATGGACCATGACAGGAATGCGCAGACGCTCGTCCCGTCTCTGGATGTCAGGATCAGAGCCTCGAACCATGAACCCACACTTAATGGGTGAGTTCCTGTTTAATATCCCTGTCATGTGACTCCACTTTAATTGCCAGAGAGTTGTGGTCATTAAGTGTCAGAGGTGGAAAGAGTAAGCAAATGAATAGGGATAATAAACGAAAAGCTAATTTTCCAGAGTACTAATAGCAAAAGTAATCAAAGTAATGACCCCTTTCAGGATGTTGCCCAAATAATCACATATTTTTTTCACTTTTTCAACACCAATACCGACTACCACCATACTTTGCTTTGCTCAATTTATGCAGCTCACACCCCTGAAAAATGACATTTCAAAGACTCAACAGAAGTGTGTCTTTCCAGGAACAATGTCCCAGTTAGTCTGGATAATCTATTAAGCTCGCTGCCCACAGTTTTCCTGAACAATATCTCTCTGTTCGTTTCTGTGAAAACTACATAGTTCCAGGAAAGGTAATTTCTATAAAATGTACTGTGAATGACTATGCAGTGTTTCTGCCGGCCATTCCATTTTTAAAGTGATAATTATCAGAAATAAAAGGGATTTTTTTTTCTGTGGCTTTTTTTTTTCCTGGTGCAGCGCTCACTCTCGCAACGAGAGCACTGACAGCGGTCTGAGTGTCAGCAGCTTACCCCGCACGTCGGACCACATGTTGAGCTCCATGGATCACATGGACACTGGTAATACACACACACACACACACCACCATGTAACAAGAGAATCAGAAAAGTAGGGTTTCTGTGGTGGAAAATGTTTTGGAAATTGCTTGTAAACTCAGATTTTTACGATGGCCTTCTACTAATTAATAATATGGCTCATAGGGGAAACAAATAATTTCCCAATTCAGTGACTTCCCCAGAGACAATGCAGAGTATTTTGCATTTATTTATATCCATGAAAAAACAGTGTAAAAGGGCTTCAATTTGTAATCGGACAAAAAAGGAGGGGAGTTGTTATGTGCAGAAAAGTGACAAAATGTAATTTGTTAATAATGGGCACAGAGACACACATGGCGTAAAGAACAGAAAAAGATTTGCCCTGCAGGCCACACTGGTAGCATCCAAATGATGCTTGAATATTTCCTTTTTACTTGTCTGTATTTATGCTGATTTTGTGAAAAATCACCGTCGACAATTTAAACTCTCAACACACCACGGTCGTTTTCGCCTCTTTTCTGACCGGCGTAGGTGACTCTGGCGAGAACTCCTCGATGACCCTGCAGGAGCCGATGGCTGTGCTCCCGATGTCCGAGGGCGAGGAGCTAATGCCCTCCATCCCCGAAGGTCTCAGTTCAGACCTTCTGATGGACATGGAGACCGTTCTCTCCGGCTCGCATATGGACAGGGACAGCCTGCTCACCTGGCTATAGACACGCCCAGGCGCCGCCTTAATAATATGGTTTGGCATCAGATCTTCATAACATGACTGAGAATTTTGGAGGATTTTTTTTTTTTTTTTTTGCTTCAGAAGTGGTACAGAACAACATTACCGAGAGAATACGCGACTGCTGCGTGACGGATACCTAACACTACTCACACCCCGAGGAATACAAAGACCCGACTCTCACAGAAGGTGGTAAGATGCTGGTATCCTGCTCTTTTTGGGCCTGGTTTTCCAGAGGTGCATGACGGAGCATCTACACTCCTTTCTTTTTAGCCGTCGACCCCAGATGATGCTCCCCCTATCCCTTGTTCAAGTACATCAGAGCGAATTTTAAAATAACTGTTCTTTTTTTTATTATACCCACTTGGGTAATACAGCTACAGCTTACTTAAAAAAACACATAGTCAAGCCAAAAAAGTCTGTAACAGTTGCAGAAATACAAAGAAGGCATGTTGAAATAACACACAAGTTGCACAAAAGCTATTTAACTGTAACTATATATACATATATATATAAAACCACTTTTATCTGTTTTGTCATATGGCCTTTGGGACAAAAGAGGAACAACTACAGTAGTGCTACTACCTCTGAGCAGCCTGTCATTTGTGATTTTAATGCACATCGCAGCAAACATGCCCTGAAGGAGTGTCAGGACTGAGAGCAAGAGATTAATCAAATAACTCGATGAACAAGAAATTGGGTTCATTAAAAAAGAAAAAAAAATAAACTCCCTGCTCCAATCAAAACCCCAAAACAACTTTCAAAGTTTACACAGAAACATCGCAGGGGAGAGGATGCACCCCTGTGGTGAGCCGGCAGAAGATCAAAAAAACTCCCATTTACTCTCCAACTTTAGAACTGGGCGGTTAAAATGTTCACGAGCCAAAAAGACAGTATTAAAACCCCAATCAGAGTCATTTATCAAACTCAGAGATAGTGATCGTAGAATGTTTTTCAAAATAAAGATCAGGAGAATAAGCTTTGTCTTTAGTTACAGTTGAAACCTCAGCTAACCCTTCCTAACAAATCATAGCCTGTCAAAAGCCCTGAGAGAAATGAACTCAACACTAAAACTATCTGTTTGTGGAACCTCTCTTTGGAGAAATATGTGTAAAGGGTGTCTGCAGTAAATGAACACAAGGTCAGTATAATGCAATTTAACACAATAGGTGACACATCTGGACTTGTTCAATATATCAATATATTTAACAAAAGACAGTTTAAACACACAGATTACATACAGTATATGGTCTTAGCACCTCTCCTTTTTTAACATTGATATTACAGTTTTATTTTAAAAAGGTGAGTTAATTAATTTTTTTGGAGCCCACATCTGCTCCAAAACCCCTGCAGGAAATGCATCCTGCACCAGCCTCGCTGTTAAATCACCTGTTTTGAAGTAACTACTATTTAAGGTTTGTTAATGCCGTGTTTCAGTTTTTGTTTTTTGTATTTGGGAGTGCATTTTACTTTAAAAGTGTTTCGGTCATTTTGTCCACTCCAGCATTGACCATAAGCTTCACAAAAGGTAGTATTTATTGGAGATGTGTTTTTTTGTTTTTGGTTTTTTTTTTGGTAACCTTATTGTAGAGTTGTAATAGTATCATGTTCACTCCTTGTTTAAGAACGGATGCCAGATCATTGCCATCAGGGCCTGGACATTTCTCCTGCGCTGGCCTTAAATTTCAGTAAATGAAAATAATTTATTGGCACAGCCAGCACCCCATCAACTTTGAGATTAAGTTGTTTTATTCCCTTTCCTCAAATTTTCCACAATTGGTTTCATACATTCCTAATAATGTCTTGTTTCCATATTTAAAAAAGAAAATCATCACTCATTGGTATCATAGTTTATTTTCTCCCACAGAAAGTTTAAGCCATGTGTTTTTTTCCCCTTATAACTTACAAATCATCTACACTTGATACTTTTGCTTGCCATTTTTCAGACACATGCAGTACAGATTTAGATTTTCAGATACTTCTCTCACCAGTTAAGGCCTCCATTGTTTTCTATAATTTCCTACATTGATTACCAGATGCTTGACAATTGTGAAAAACAGTATGAGTAACATAATCACTAACTGGGAACATCAAGTCTGCATTGTTCTTTCAGTCATGCATTATTGTGGTGATGTGATAATTTAAGTGCAACTGATTTGGAGAGTCTGCACTTGCGTTGCCAAACAATGATAATAAGAGAAACGGAAAAAAAGACAGTGCACTTTTGATGCTCACTGTAATGAATTATTAGTCAGGCCACAAAATTTAAAACTTGCCTTACAGCTTTTTTGCAGTACATCAAATGATTTTTTTCCATCAAACATTTTCAGCTATTCTTGGTTTCCTCGTATATAATTAATTTATGCAACTGATAAATCACCACAGATGCCAAAAAAGTATGCAAAGCCACATTATGATCATCTCTTTTTTTCCTTTAAAAAAAAAAAATCTGTCCTTGGCTCAACTTGTTCACTCTTTAAGAGCTTTGTTGTGAGTGGGAAGGAGGAAATTATTGTCCTTTAAAAATGGGCTTCAGTGTAAATCAAGGATCCCGTTGTGCCTCCTCAGAAAAGCAACATACTAAATATGGATGCTGTGTTCTTGGTATAATTTTGTTCTTACTCCAAATGGTGTCTGGTGCTGTCATACAAAAGGCAATCATCAATATGGGGAGCTCTTTAATTCTCCACTTTTAGTTAAACTATATAAGTATATAACCTGTTTTTATGTGCCGGGTTGTTTCTGTAGTGTGTTTATATTTTATCTGAATTTGAGGCTGTTTTATTACTGGTGAGAGCATTTTCTTCTAACCAGCTTCCTTTTTATATATATATAATATATACAGTATATAGAGGTAAAGATTACATTCACAGCATCCTCCAAATAAAGAGCCAAGTCACCTTTTTGTAATCTTTTCTAAATTAAAATACCACGGGCTCATACAGATAAAGCAACACACTACCTAGCCTATTATTTATCTTAGCATGCATGACATTCGCTGTGTATGTTACATATAATGATGTTTATTATCCTATTTACAGAGAGTTTGGAGGCAATCAGACTTGTTTTGTACCTTTTTATGCATGTGCTTTATATAAATATATTTCTTCTTACTCTCACTGTAGTCATTTTAAGGTGTTTCTGTTTAATAAACTTTTTAATACACCTGACTGCTGGTCATGTCTACCGAAGTGTTTCATGTTTTTGTCAAACTACGAAGAGAGTAAGATTTTGACTTTGGGGAAAATTTAGAAGTAAAAAAGTAAAATTTCTTACATTTTATACAGACTCACAAGACTTTGTTTACATTTTTTAACTAACCCCTCTCTTCCAGGATGAAAAAGCACCCATCCACAGGGTGCAAGAGGTCACTGAATGGTTTGATGAGTGTGAAAATGATGTGATTCCCATGCTATGGCCTCCGCACCAGATCTCAACCCAATTAAAAATACAGTATGTAGGACATTTGGACCAACGTGTAAGAAAGCACTTTCCACCACTATCATCAGAACACCAAACCAGAGAACATCATTAGGATGCCACCTTCCAAGCAGAAAAATAAAGGATGTCTGCCATAGCAGGAGCCACGGTCACAACAGGTGGTGGTAAATTATAACTTGAAACATGCTGTCAAGAAAGTACTGTAATTGTAAGACTGATGCTAGTTTCAAGTGCCTTGTTACCACTGGACATCGGTATGGTAATGAGAGTGGTTAACTTTTCAGTTATAAACTTCTATTGGTATTGAAATCAATGTTAACAGATGCATTCGGTCTCTTTCTATCACAACTTGTATACTGTACCTACTATTAAGTCATTAGTATTTAAGGATGCAATTTTCCACATTGATCAAAAATAATGACACATCATAGTGTATTTTTTCCATAAAACTATATTTTGATTCATGTAGCAAATAAATGCCTATATATCTGACTGTACTCCTCAACAAATAAACAAATCCCATCACAACGTAGCCTAACGTTACTAAAGAGGCCAGTTCATGGCACGCTCACCTCATTTAGAAAGTCAGTCCCCAAGTTAAGGAATTTGATTCATTTACACCTAATGTTATTTGCTGACAGGCAAAGCCACATATGAAATCAATTAGTCAAACATAGAGGGGATTTTAAAAAACAAACTGCCATTACTGTATCAGGGGAAGCTTGGAGTACGAAGAATCGTGACACTGCTGGTTGATTCCTGTTCGCTCTGACACGGTGGGAATGTTCTCCTGAAGCATGCTATTGCACGTCTGACAGGCCACTGTGCGCCAAAGAAAACACTCGCCGACACAGTTTGCAATTTGCTTGATATCCACTGACAATGATACTGTCAAACCAACTATTTGAAATTTCCCACTCTCTTCTGTATTTCTGCATCCGCTTCCGCGGGGGGTATCTGAGAGAGGCCCGCTCTCCTCTGCCTCTGATTGGCTCTAATCATGTCGGTCTTAAACTAACCAATGAAACTAACAGCGACAGCGAGTATTACCAAATCAGGGGCAAAGCAGGACGGATCTTCACAGAACGCCGAATGGATGATGCTGCATTCAATACAAGTCGGAAATACGGGACGAACGCCGTCCCGCAATAATTCACAATGGAACGCACGATTTAGTCCTCAAATACGGGAAAATTCAGTATTTCAGGTAAGGGTGGGAAATGAATGAACGAATTGTACAGGATTGGAAAGTAACTTTTTTGCCTACTGTGGTTGGCTACATAGGCACACCATGGACTAGTCAAATCGGGAGTCGTAAGGGGGAGTGGTTATTTCACATGCACTAAACTCGTCTGTTTTCATCTGACAGCTCATAGTTTCATTCATCTGACTTGTCTTCAACAGCGAGTTGACGTAAGTATCTTGTTTTAGGAGAATATACCATGTACCATCATTTTAACTGGACAAGCTTGGACTTTTAACACATTATTGTCGTTGCATCAGTTTTGACAATTTCATTTTTGTGTGTAATAACTGTTGTAATATATCAGAAACATGTCTTTTTTATTTTATTTTCCACTGAAAAACCACATATTACAAGCACACATACACTGTTTAGGTATGTTATATTAATTTTTGTCGTCTTCAAAGACCTATAAGTCCAGTTGATTTCGATTAAAATTTGCTTGAGATAACCATGACCTGGGCAAATGAGAATATTCGCAGCCTAACATAAAGTAATTCAACATACTAACAATGACTTATGTTACTTATGGTTGTTATGTAATATAACTAGACTTCCGATACTACGGTCTGAGGTTAACTGAGGGATTCACTGGAGGGGTTTCCAGCCTTTTCATTCAAATTTCTTTTTCGTGGCATTTGCGTACCTTTTCACACCGGAAGCAGAAAGGAGCGGCGGCGTCTTGTCCTGCCGAGAAGACTTGACATCATCGGTACTTTCCGTATCGAGTCGGCTGGAAAGCGAAACGGTGAGTGTCACATACCACTGGAAACGAGAAGATGTGTCATTGCGGTGTCTTGTGTCTTGTCCCGTGTGTTAACAAGTTTTATCCACCTTTCATCGCACAGCTGCACAGATTAATGTGAGCGAAGTTTGACAGTTATTTGAGTTAGCAAGCTAATGCTAATACAAGCAATGGAGCGCTGATCTTATCAAAACTGTCGCCCGTGGCGTTAGACATGCAACTTTACACAGCAACGGTTGCCTTGATGTATGTTTCAGTTAATACCTGACCCCGGAAACCAATTTTACATCTATCAGGTTGCCTCTTTAATACCAAACGACATAGCTAACCTTAGCTATAAAGCTTAACTGGACCATAACATTACCAGAACCAAAACAGGAAGTCTGTGCAATAACCCATTTGTCGAGGAAAGTACCTAGCTGCCCTGTCGGAAAGAATGACAGTGATTCTTTACCAGTGGTTTCTGAAAAATTACCAGTATTACCAGTTGTAATTCTGAATGCATTATCCGAATGACCGATTAATCGACCTAAAAGAGTTCGGTATTACACGAAAAGCAAAGATGGTTATCCGAAGGCAGCGGGTTTACGCCATATTATCCAAGTTAACAAAATCTGCAGATTCATTATCGGTCTGTACCACTGGATGCGGAAATTGTCAACACATTTGCCTTGTGTCCAAATCTAGTCTTTATTACATATCTAATTCATATTTTTCGCGAACCTGGAATTTCTGTAGAGTTGAAAATAAGTTAAAAATATTTGAACATTGGTGACTGTAATGATGAACCTGCCAAAGGTCTTTGAGTTTGAAACAAATACACATCCAAGAGGGGAAGCCCTCGAACGAATTTCTCCACGAACACTATTCAGCCTTTACTCACCTGTGTTTGTTTGTTTTTTTCTTCATTTCTTCAGGTGCTGTTAACAAACTCAAGAGGCCAACCAATTATCCTTACCAAAAGAGGATAAAAGTTTTCTTATTGGGTTTTTAATATTCAATTATGGCAGCTTAGACACCTAAAAAAGGGGTGTCCCAGATGGGGGGAGGGGTTTGAGAACATATCCCTTGGTCTGCGTGTGTATGTGTGTGCGCTTGAGGTGTTTGCTTAATTTAAAATGCTCTTACACATAATCGCACACCGCATGTTTGAGTCTAAATGGTTAGACACTATACTACACACGTCTGTGTTAATTGTACAAGGTAACAAAGTGTACACTGATCCTGGGTGATCCGATCACAGCTGGATATTACAATTACTGGTCTGTGGGTGCATTTTAATTGAAATAGTCTTTTTTTTTTTGTCGGCATCCATCTACTGGGTCTGTTGTAGTTTCAGCAGTTAAATGTTCAAAGGTGGCACTTCAGTGGGTGCAAGTAACTTGGATCCAGGTGTGAAGTATGAAAGGGTGGTTGAATGATGCAACCACTGTTGTGATTAATGGTGGCTGCTGGACTAGTGCTTTTGTTTCTTCTTTACCGGAGCCTTTCACGTTCACATTTAGGTGTGCTTTTCTCGATCTGAGTTAAACCTCCCCCTTCGCTGTTTCGGTGTGACTGAGTGCGTCTGCGTGAGAGGGCACGACCTCGGGGTTTTCTCAAACCTCTCCCCCTTAGAAAGGGCATCACTTTTGCCTTATATTGCCATACTTAAATCCAAAAATGGAAACTCTCGCTCAGCTCAAAAACAATCCGTTTCTGATGGGGTTGTGTCGTAACGGGCCTCCGCCCGACCTACAATATGATAATTCCTCAGGTACCAATCTCTTTTATCCTTTCCCTTCGTCACGTGCATATTTCTGATTAATTTGCAATTATTTTTGTTCTTCATCTTCTTTCTAAGGAAATGTGTCAATATGTTGTCCTCCTCATCCGCAGAGCTCTTCCGCTTCTCCACCTTCGCCCGTTTCCCGGCCTCGGGAGTCACAGAGCGAAGCCTGGCGAGGGCCGGCTGGTTCTACACCGGCATAGATGACCGCGTGCAGTGCTTCAGGTGCAACGTGACGGCAGAGGGCTGGCAGGCCGGAGACTGCCCCACGGAGAGACACAGACAGCTCTCCCCTTCCTGCTCCTTCATCCAGAGCCTCCCGTCCACCGCCAACCTGCTCTCCTCCTCTCACTCCGCCTTTTCCCCACTCCGCATTGCCCCGGCCATACCAGTAAGACCGAAGGAAGTTTTTTTTTTTCTTGCGAGTAAAAGACATGCTCTTTTGAATCCTTTGGTTGCCTTGTAGCCTTTACTGGTAGCATGTAGCATTGAGCTGCTTCTCTGTCTTCCATCTAGCTCTCTGGTCCCGGCCCTGCTGCCCCTAACCCGACAGGAAGCCAGGTGGAAGAGCCGGTGGGCTACCTGAACATGGGTTTCTCTGCTCCGCCGCCCTCCAGCCCCCTGAGCTCTCGCGGTGTCGAGGACATGTCCCACCAGAGACCAACGTGTCACAACCCCAGCATGCGGAGAGAGCAGGAACGCCTGGACTCCTTCCACTCCTGGACCCTCTCCATCATCACCCCCGCTGAGCTCGCAAAGGCAGGCTTCTACTATTTGGGCCAGGGCGACCGAGTGGCCTGCTTCAGCTGCGGAGGACAGGTGTGTGCCATCGCACGCACAACCGCCGACTAGTTTCGCCGAACGCGCACGCGTGCAGGACATTTGCGCGCCAGGGAGTTCAGTTTTTGATCCGTGGATGGCTTTTGTTTGCATTCGCAGTTGAGCAACTGGGAGCCGGGGGACCGGGCCGTATCCGAACACCAGAGACATTACCCGAACTGTCGCTTCGTCCGGGGCGACAGAGCCGACAACGTGTCGCTGGCCGGGGGGGCCGGAGCTGCGTCTGGGGCAGGATCTTCCCAGCTGTCTGCGGGAGGCCCGGCTCTCAGCAACGTGTCCAACCCTGCCATGCAGCAGAGCGAAGAGAGGCTGTTCACTTTTGTCAACTGGCCGTCTCGTATACCCGTGCGGCCCGACCAGCTGGCTAAAGCTGGCTTCTACTATGTAGGTACGGACTGTCATTAAGTGACTTCACTAGGGATGGGTAAAGTAAAGCCACATAATCTCTCTGCCTTGCAACAACAGCTTTGATGCCTTAAGAGTCCCCCCCACCACTCTTTTTTTGAGGGGGAGGGGGGATTCCACCGCACGCAGTTATTTTTTCACTGTCATTTTTTCTCCAGTTTGTTTTCATTTCAGCTGGAAAGTCCCGACAGAAATGTTTTTAGGGACACCTGCTTACAAAGATGATCTCATAGTACCCAAATGTCATCACTTTACTACAAAATATTTCAAACAATAGAGGAAACGAAAGATGAGAAACAAAAATGCATTGAAATCGGTTTCGAACAGTCATGCTCCTTTGAATCCCCCTGGGGTGTATTTCTTTCCTCAAAAAAAAAAAATCCCCAACTGAAAGCTCTTTGTTTGCCCCCGACAAGGTCGTAACGATGATGTCAAGTGCTTCTGTTGCGACGGAGGCCTGCGATGCTGGGAGTCTGGAGATGATCCTTGGGTGGAACATGCAAAGTGGTTCCCACGGTAAGTGCCGTTGTTTCGGTCTTTTTTGCGGTGGCTGATAAATGTGGTGACAGATATGTAGATCGTCCGAACACGTGGGAAGAATACTAATATTTGCATTCGTGTATCTCTGGTTTATTGCAGGTGCGAATATTTGCTCCAAGAGAAGGGACAAGAGTTTGTCCACCAGATCCAGGCTCGTTTTCCTCGGCTGTTTGAGCAGGTTAGTAGAGAGTTTTTTTTCTTTGTTCAGAAATTGGGTTAGAGAACAAAGACCTCACTTTCTTCCTTTCTTTTCCCAAAGCTTTTAACAAATGGAGACAACAGCTCCAGGGAGTTTGTGGATCCACCCGGTGAGTGTGAAATTATGTTCAGAGATATTCTTCGAATGCTTGTATGCAACATACTCCTTGGTGTCTAAATGGAGCTTAGTGAAAGCAAGTGATGCAAAATGAAGGTTCAAAGAATCCCAAAGTGATATGTAAAATGTTTCAAATAAGAAGTCAGGTCACTCACGCTGATGGGTCCGCACTCTTTTCCTCTCAGTGGTTCACCTCGGTCCAGGAGAGGAGCGATCCGAGGACGCCGTCATGATGAACACCCCTGTGATTAAGTCGGCCTTAGAGATGGGTTTTGAGAGGAGCCTGGTCAAGCAGACGGTCCAGAGCAAGATCCTGACCAGTGGGGAGAACTACAGAACAGTCCAGGAGCTGGTTTCAGACCTGCTGAGTGCTGAGGACCAGAAAAGGGAAGAGGAGCGCGAGATGCTGGTGGAGGCGATGGCATCAGGTACGGCCGGCTGTGAAAAGCGAGCTCTTGCTCCGAACGTAATGAAGCGGGGAAACGGACAGCCGTGAATTCCAGCGTCAGTCACATACCCCCGACTGTTCTCAGACCAGTGAACCCTCTGAAAGCCACGAGCAGCGAGCCCCTTTAACAGCTCTTCGTGACTCCCTTTGTTTCAGATGGTTTCACCTTCGTGAAGAGACACCAGGCGGCGTTGATCCAGCGTCTAAAGAGTGTCGAGCCAGTGCTGGAGCATTTGAGAGAGCAGAACGTGTTATGTATGTCAAGTCTTCATTGTCTGTTAGTCTGAGACTTTGAGAAGCTTTGGTCTCAGGGTGTGCGCAGCTGTAGCTTGTGGTGTTCAGAGACGTCGGGGGCTAACTCTTCACCGTTAACCTGCAGCTGCTGAGGAGTACAGCGGTCTTCAGGCTCAGACGACGGCGCAGCAGCAAACCGCCAGGCTGATAGAGCTCGTTCTCACCAAGGGCAACGCTGCCGCTGAGGTCTTCCGCAACTGGATCCAGAAAAACGACGTCCACCTCCTCAGAGACCTCATGGGTACGTACGGGTGTATATATATATATATATCGTTATTTAACCCAAGCCTGAGCTAACTATAAGTTGTCTTTCACATTTTCAGCCCAGTCAAATGAAGCTGCATCACCAAGCCAAGATCTTTCAGGTATGCCGACACACCTGGGCTTCAGACGGAGCTTTTACGCCCCTCCAGTTGAATGTTGTGGACTCGGTCGTCTTGTTTTGCAAAATATAGTCCTAAAGGGGTGAGGGGCGACTAACTTTGGCTTTGAAGATTAAATTTTTCTTTTTTCTCTCGACAGACCTCCCCATGGAGGAGCAGCTGCGGCGGCTGCAGGAGGAGCGCACCTGCAAGGTGTGCATGGACAAAGAGGTCAACATCGTTTTCATCCCATGCGGACATCTGGTGGTGTGCAAAGAGTGCGCGCCGTCACTGCGAAAGTGCCCCATCTGCAGAGGTCTGGTTAAAGGCACGGTCCGAACCTTCCTCTCCTAAGCGGGCGGCCGTCAGCCACGGCATCTCCTCAGTCTGGTGTCACAATGATGTGATTGAATGTAAGCAATATGATATAATTTATATTTAATGGAAAGGCTTTCCCCCCCGTCATCTAATATGTGACATATGTGTCCATGTTAACCGAGACATTTAAGATGTTGCCAAGTTTCTGGATAAATTATCTAAATGACCAAACGAAGCTAACAGATGTAACAGTCGTAACGTTCAGCACAAGACTGATTTTCATTTCTTCTGGCTAATTATTAGGGCTGGTTGATGATTGAGATCAGTACAATCATTGATTATCTCAATGAGGAAACAGTATGAAAAATCCCAATCAATGCAGTCTGTGTTCCACTGTTATTCAGTACCTTTTCAAATAACTCTTAACAAATGCAAAGCTTTAAAATAAGTTTCTAAGATAATGAAGGCCTAACAGCAACCCTGCAGGAAACATCATACTGATAAAGGTTTAAATATTGTTTTTAATCGTCGGGTGCCAATGAGACCGCCATCAAGCGTTCAGCATCCCCCCCTTACCACTGTACCACACGTACTGCAGGGAATCTGTAGAAGTTTTCCAGTTCAAATCCAAACTAATCTGTATACCGCACATCTCCAATCTAACCGCAGCTGTTGTATTTGTTACATAAAACATATATACAATATATATCCTGTTTGGTAAAAATGACATGTATCCCTTTCTTCGGCATCTGATAAACACACTTTCACAACAGAAACTGGCGACGTTGACAGCTGTTATGTGGTCTGAACTTGCTCTTCTTCTGTGAATGTAGAACAATATTAATAAACTTGGTTCCGACATATGCTCCATATCTGCACCTCTCAGCGTGATCTGTGTGTCAATCTAACGTGATGGTTACCTAAGGCGATTTAGCAAGGTTTGTGCTGTAGCTCAAATCATTCCACTTCAACTTCAAAATCCATCTAAACTCTGACCAATAATCAGAACAAGAGAACATGAGAATTTCTTTATCATTATAGTCAGTATTATGTACATATATTAACACTATGACCTATGTGTGAAGATGACTCACAAATACACAAGGAAACTGAATGAGTTTTAGTTTATACAAATATTTATTCTTCTGAAAGTCTCTTCAGCCAGTTTAGATGATGCCAATCTGTAAAGAAACGCACATGAATTACACAATGTTCAACTACAAAAAGAACAGAGTTGTACCTGCATTATCTGGCATCAGTGGTTCCTTTGAATGCATCACAGACATTCAGATCAAGTAAAAATTTACATCACTTGCACAGGACTGAAAACTTCAGCAAAATAACACAACCATGGTGTTGAACCGAAAAGAAGAAAAAGATGACCCACCTTGTTTGCAACATCCAACGCATCGTAATCTGGTGCGAGACGAACGTACGCCTTCTTCTCACCATCAGGCCTGAACGTGGGTTAGAACAAAACAGATGGGTGAGATGAAGGAATGGAAGGACAGCTTGTGATACCCAGGGTTGTTCATGGAACAATCTAGACCACATTTGAACAGCATCCTAACAATGAATGTTAAATCTCTTCAAGTTTTTAAATCATGCATTCATTTCATTCATTCATTAGGGCAACTCTTCACTTCTGAGTCGACTAGAACACACATGTAGCTGTGATTACTGTAACCCAATATACCGCCAATCATTAGTCTGGCATGAATTATGAATAACACATTTAGGTGATGTACACCAGATCACCAACTGAGTGTCCAATGGGGCATTATAAAAGTGGCATTCAGCTCAGCCTGATTTAAGATCTCTACCTGATGAGTGTGTTGACTTTGGCGACATCGATGTCATACAGCTTCTTGACAGCGTGTTTGATCTGGTGTTTGTTTGCCTTGACGTCCACGATGAACACAAGTGTGTTGTTGTCTTCAATCTTCTTCATTGCGGACTCTGTTGTCAAGGGGAACTTGATGATGGCATAGTGATCCAACCTACAGAAAGAAAAGGCATATATACATATTAAGTCAAACGCCCACACTTTCTGTCCCATGGTTCTACAAAACAGGCACTTAAAGATCTTCAAAATACATACATACATGAACTGCGCAATATTCAACTACAAACACGCAAGTATATTTTTGTTGGGTGCATCAGTAGTTTATAAAGATGGAATCATGCTTTTTCATACTTTGATCGCTTTTACCATCATATGCACCATGTTTAAAATCTGTATATTTGTGAAAACACATGCAGCCACTGTAACTCACTTGTTCCTGCGAGGCGCACTCTTGCGAGGATACTTGGGCTGCCTACGGAGACGAAGGGTTTTGGGGCGACGGAAGGTGGGAGAAGTCCTGATTTTCTTCTTCCTCTGGCTGTGTACACCTTTGAGCACAGCCTTTTTGGCCTTCAGAGCCTTTGACTTGGCCTCAGTCTTGGCAGGGACAGCTAAGATCAAAAATATTGTTCGTTAGACTAATGGTCAGCCATTAGTGCTCCTGCAGTTGGTAATTTGGTGATTAGGCTAAAAACGGAACCATTATCTCTCTAATAACACTATTTCTTAGTCCTGAGATTGTGTTCCCAGAGTGTCATGAGGAAGGTTTCCAGGGGCAAGTTGACACTGAAACAAGCTTCACTTCTGCACAACGTCTGATGGGTGGTGTAGTCGTAACAAGGAACACATTTTGCAGGACTTACTGTTCAAGTGTTTTCAACTATCACTTGTAACCAACACACACACCAGCCGCAATCTAAACTCACTGCCTATTTTATATTGTAGCACATATACACACTTGACTGACATATACACATATAGAGCTTATGGACTGCAATTATCACAACCCTTTGCGCTTACAGCCACTTCAGCCCCAAAGCAGCATAGCACTTAGCAGGGCTTCACACTACACTGACATTTTTCAGTAAGACACATCACTAAATACGAATCGTTCGACCCTCTTCGGGATTTACGTTACAGTTACCATCAACAATCAACAAAATGTCCAAATACTAGACAACTGCATTCGGATTTCTTGTAATAAACCAGACTTATTTTTTTCGCGTGTAACTATTTAGACGCGCCTGTGAATAGCGGCGAGTTCCAGCGTTAGCACAAAAACAGCTCATACGCTAACTTATTATAATAACATGGTAATACTAATTAGTGAAGGCGAAACCACCTTTAAAAGTCTGTGAAAACATCACAAACATAACTGTGGGTGTGAAGCGTTTTGTTCAGCATTATCAACGCTAAAATGCTAATATTAGCTTAGCATCACGTTTCAGCATACATGCCGGAGACACAGTCTGCGTTATCTACATATTTATACAGTTTGCAGCAATACCCTACGATTAATTTAACCACTGGCGCTTTATCATTTAATTTCGACCCTGGTGACTGAACCTCGGAAACGTTATTTGCTAATATTGTACTGTTTATTAATTCAAAATGCTAAGATTGACGAACCTTCCTTCTTCACCTTCGGTGCCATGTTGAGAAAGGAAGAGCGTGCGGGGTTTACTGCGGTATAATGCATGGGCGAGATCTCACGGTAAATGTATCGCGATAGCCGCGAAACGAACTTCCTTCTGACGAGACAACTGGGATTCCATTGATGCACACTAAGACAGGTAAAAGGGTATTAACATGCATGGGAGATTGACATACTGTTTATGAAATTTGTTTTCTACTGTAAGCACTATATTTTGAGTCAGTACAAAAGTCAGCCTTTTAAAGACTCCATACTTCACTGTCAGGAATTATCCAAATAACCATGTGTATAGTTTCGATTAAGCCAACATATACAGTCATGAAGACTTTATCCTTTATCCTGAACATGACTAATCCGGTCTAGTGGGGGTTGGTTGTTGTTGAATTTACCATTAATTTTGTCATTTTGGGTAACTAAATGGTTTACAACATCTAAGGGGATTTCAATTAGTTTTGTTATTTCGTGCCTACCCTGCCCTTTCATGAGTGACTGTTCATCATAACCATTCGATAATCAATCATTACATTAATTTTTTTATTGAAGAATGTTTAAAAAATGTCAGTGTCTCAAGTTGCAGGTGAACAAATGTAACAAGATAACACTTACATATAATAAAACGGTTTATTTTATAATCTGATAATACAAAGCACAACTTAACAGTAAATCAGGAAAAAAAATCCACATCCATTTTCATTCATTATCAGTCTGCTTGTGTCACTTCCTCTATTATTCTTGTGGCTTGCTTTTCTTCCCCCTTTTCCTGGTGAAAAGAAATATGGAAAAGAAATTTGAATTTTTCTCACTATTTTTGAACAACATGCTCAACAATTGCCCCAACCTCTTTCCCAAAACTTATTCATTCCAGGTATCAGATTTGTTCATTTAAAGGATCTAAAGGTATAGTACACATACACATTCTCAAGTCAGACAGCAGACTGCCAAATGAAAAGTCAGCTCTTATGGCACAAAAAAATTATCTAATTAGACAATTCTTTAATTTATAGTAACAGCATTTATTTGGTTGGGGAGTACAGGAGTTGCATAATTCTGCAACGTTAGGATGCCCTTTCCAACTTGACTTACTTTTTTAACTTGGCTCCAGAGGATTCTGATCCTCTCTTCTGTGACACCTTCTTGTGTTTTTGTGTTCCACCATCTTTCTGTGTTTTACTTGCTTTCTTCAGTCCCTGTCCTTTTGTCTTCTGTTCTTCTTTCTGCTCTTCATTCGCCACCTGCTTCTGTCCTTTCTGTCCTTGTGCTTTGCCCTTTTTCTTCATTAAGAAGCGAGGAGTTGTGCAAATGGTGCTTCTCTTGGGAGGTTTCTTCTCAAGTCTGCGCTTCACTTTGCTAAACACAAAGAAATACAAATGAACTATTAAAACCATATTACTGAATCTTCTGCTGATTAATTCCACAAGAAATAAAATTTTAAAACTACTTTAAATGATCTGGTAATTGTGAAAATTCATTATCATTATTATCCATCTCCTTTACCTGTGTATTTTCTTGAAGCCAATCATATAATCGGGTACAGGACAGCCAGCTTGTTTTATGACATTAGCAATGCTGTAACAAAGAGATGCAGAGAGAAATATATTTTTTAAAAAAACATGTGAATTGCAGAACATCTCACTGGACAAAACAAACAAAACATCTGTACAGACTACAGCTGTGAGCTGTAGCAAAAAAGTAGAAATATGGCGTTTTATATTTCACAGGGTCAGGTATAAGAGCAAGCTGTGCACGTTCGTCAGCTTTTGTACATTTCATGTACGGCATCCACGTACCTGCGCAGCAGTGGTTTGTCATTTTCTGTAAAGAAGGTGATGGCCTTCCCCTGATGTCCAGCTCTACCTGTGCGACCTGAGGATGCGACCATGATGACATGTTCCCTTTACAAGTTACCAGAATCCAACATGATGGCTTCAGATTTGTCAAAAACACAAAAAGGTACGTATTTCACAATGATATAAAACACACAATGATCACATTAAACTAACCAATTCTGTGGATGTACTCCACAGCGCTTGTAGGGAAGTCGTAGTTCAGCACCAGGTTGACTCCCTTGAAGTCGATTCCTCGGGCAAGCAGAGCTGTGCAGATCAACACCCAAATCTTTCCAGAGCGAAAACTGCTCACCACGTTGTCCCTCTGAAAAAGAAGAGCAACAGAGGAGGATATATTCAGTACTATACTTCAGTGACACAGAGGGGACCAATTATACGCTGTATTGGATGTATGTGCGTACCTGCTGCTGTGTGCGGTCTGCATGGATCACATCTACATTGATGCCTTCATACACCAGCTCATGGAAAAGCTCCCGCGCCCGCTCTATAGACTGAACAAACACCAGCATGGGAGGCAGAAAACCCTGAAACAGAGTCAGAAAAACAGATTTTCATTTGAGCTCAGGTCATTACGTTATCGAGACAACTCACTTAAGTGTTTTCTACTTATTTTTGATAGTCACAGTTTGGTTGTTTGTTACCAATTCTGGATTGAATTTATTAATTACAAAATGTTTAAACCAAATCAATTCTTCACAGGATTGAAAAAGTCCTTGATGAGTCCCTACTTTTTTAATGATGTCCCTCATGGCCACCAGTTTTCCGTTCTCCGTACCGACAAACAACAGCTCCTGTTCCACCGTCTCAACAGCCGTATTTCTGAGAAGACGACAAATTCATTGTTCAAATGTGAGAAAAAAAATGCCCATACACATCCATCGAAGCAAGATGCCTTACAAAAAGGTTATTTACCTGTGCCCGATGTTGACCGACACCAGGTTGTCGAGGTTCAGGCGGCACCACTGCTCCACGTCCGGCGTGCAGGTGGCGCTGAAGAAAGCCCTGCGCACCTTTGAGCCCGAGCAGGCCAGAAACACCGTGGCCAGCTGCTCCCTGAATCCCGTCTTGCCGTCCTCAAACAGCTTGTCGGACTCGTCGACCACCAGCCACTCCACACTGAACACCAACACAGGACGACAATTAATATCAGATTTATTGAAACTATAATACCGTCGCCATTATTTGGGAACTGTCAGAGGATAAAGACAAGAAACATTGCAAATTTAAGCAAAGAAAAGCCAGAGAGTCTCCAATATTACCTGCTGAGGTCAAGAGCTGGAGGATCCTGCTTGAGAAGGAAGATGAGTCTGTTTGGAGTACTGACCAGTATATCTGCACACAGAAACACAGGATGTAAACTGCGAGAAAAGGGCAATGTGATTTACAGTACCTCTTCAGTTAACACATCTGCCATTTCTTACCATATTTTTTGTTCGATTGTGGTCCATATTTCCTGGCTGCCATGGAAGCTTTGTCTATGATGTGAACTCGAAATCCGACTCCCTCTGAGAGACGAAGCAGCTCTCTGTAGGTCTAATCACAACAATGCTCATTTAATGGTGTTAAGATGAAAGCGAGCATGCGGTTCCTGATCTGCCACAAACTACCTGGAACTCAACTCAATAGTATTGAATAGAGATTAAAACCTGGATGCTCAGGCTGGCTTCTCTGACATCAATAGGTATGCTGAAGAAATCCTCAATTTTTTTTTTTTTTTTAAATCGAAGAAACATGACTTAGAAATTTATTTGTAATGTTAGTAATTGTTGAATCTGCATTAACCAATTGTGCAATTGTTTTCTGCAGGTGTGTTTTCAGCTGCACAAGGCAGTGTGACAAATACATGAAGGCCCTAAGTGAACCAAAACACTGCTTAAGGATGAGCTGAAACCTGCATTAAAGCTCTGTTAAGTCATGAGGAGCTGTATTCAGAAAGGAAAAAAAAGAGCTACCTGGCCAACAGTGAACAGCAGATGAACACAGTTAGTGACTAGGGAATTAACATAGTGAACATATTTCCCACAGGAGTTGGTAAAGGCCAAACATAGCTGGAAGGATGTTTGGCCTCGGTTAGGAATTCAAGTGAAAGCTAATGCTGCTCTGTGGGCGTGCATACCTGGCTGGCCAGCTCTCTGGTCGGGGAGATAACCACAGCTCTGAAGCCCAGGTTGGCTGGCTGCTGTAGGTGGGCGAGCACTGGGAGACAGAAAGCCAAAGTCTTTCCTGATCCCGTGGGAGCGCAGGCCAGGAGCTCCCGACCCTGACAGAGAAACCAGTCACACAGATATTCCTCACATACCCAACGCCTGTACGCCGTTTCCAAAGACGTGGACGATCTGTACTCACATGCATCATGAGTGGTATGGCCTGCATCTGTATCGGCGTCGGGGAATTCAACCCCGCATCTTTGAGGTTCCGAAGGATACGCGGGTTGAGCCGATACTCGGACTGCAGCTCCTCAAACGTGCACACAGGGTCGGGAACGTCGCAACCATGCACGTTAATACGGTGTTGAGAGCGAATACGGTTCACCTTAAATCAATTAAAAAGAAAAGGAACTTTACAGAGGAAATAGGATAAGAATGAACATTCATGTGGCAAACATATTTTTTTTTCAATTTTGTCTTAATTAAATATCCTTTTTTCAAAGAGGGTTTTTTTGTGTTGCGAGGTGCATTTCTGTGAGGACCTTTTCCTGCTGGAGATGCTTCAGCCTCTTCAGAGAGTTTTTGTCCTTTCCGTCACTCGGCAGGTTTTGGATCTTTCTGTCCAAAGAGGAGGTCCAGGTGATGCCATTTCCCTCCGTGTCTTTCAGCTGTCCGCCACCAACTTCAGTCAGACGGAACAAAGCAAACAGTAGTGATTTTTTGCAGACAGGTTCACATTTTTTGTCTGTACAGGTACCACACAATTCATGCATACCTTCCACCTCCACCTGGTTTCTTTTCGTCTTTTTCTTTTTCTTCTTCGTCCTGACATCTGTCTCTTCATCCCCCCACTTCCTTTTACCTCCTGCACCATTTTCTCCATTCTCACTCCCCTCCTCACAGTCCTCTCTCGCTGCTTCATCCTCCATCCCCTTCTCCTCCTCCTCCTCTACCCCCAGTGCTGTGGTCTTGCTCTGGGCTCCATTGACTGGTCCTGTGCCAAAGTAGTCGATCGCAGAGAGAGGAACTGGGGACGCTTCCCCTCCATGAGATCTGACAACCTACAAAATGAGGCACGATGACAAAAATACAAAACTCTGTTCCACTAAATAACGAATTGCGTTACTAAGGCAACAAACCTACCAACAAATCCTATAAAATACACAAAGAAAACAAACATTACAGCGCACTTTCGCGAATAGGGGTTAGCCAAATTTAAGATTAAACCGTGGTACATGCAGCTGTTATTAATACGCTATTATTCGTTCAGTACATCACCCGCTACATGTGACGTTTACCTTAAAGCGAGCTGCATCTTGACCAAACCTCCTCAAATCAAATTTAGCTCCAGCTCCGAGTTTCCGAAACAACTCGAAGGCGTCCATGTTTGCAGCAGCGTGGTCTGTCCAGGCATCACTAATCGATCCGCATCAGAGGAACGCGACATTGGAGAACACCAACCAGAGCCGATCTACGGAAGCCTGTCCACTTCCTATTAAATGCTGTCGGACCGAAACTGGCTGCGAGTGTTCTAGTGGACCTTCAGAGAGTGGGAGTTCTCATATCGAGATATTTTATCTATTATATTATATATTTTATCATAGTTGTTAGTTATTGTAAGTCAAACACTTTAAAAAGTACAATTCTTACCATTAAAATGACTAATGTTGCTCTCAATTTAACCTTCTAAAAGAGCAATATTATGGACTTCTATTTTTCCTTTTTGAGTTTAGGTAATATTTTTTCTGTCAGCAACGACAATTTTATTTTCATGTCATGAGAAGTCAAGAAAGCAAGCTATTTTATTTTGTGCATTTAGTGTTACAGAGAGAGGATCCGGTAGTTTTTCAGGTTACACCAAAAAAAAAGACAAAGACAACAAAAGTTGGTTAAATATGAACAAAATATTTTCATATGATCCCAAAATCAGTCCAATGAAATTCCAAAAAAATGGTAAATTGTCATCAGGCTTTAATCCCAGGTTTCATCAATGATGATCATCAACAAAAAAAATTGTCCTTAAAATGTAATTTCATGACAATTCATAAAAGAGTGCAAGTGCAATTAGGTAAATGAAAGGATGTAAAAAGCCAGAGCAAAAATAGTAATAATAAAAAACTACAGGAGTTTTCTATTACAGTCGTGGGGTTCCATATGATGTACTTATTACATTATGACAAAGCTGTTTACATAAAACAGTCTTAGCCCTCTCTCATCAAACATAACACCCACAGCTAAAAAACTGTTTGACTTAGAACTGACATTCATTCAGTACATCGACAAAATTGTCCAGCCCTGTGTTCTTCTGTTGTCTTCTTGAGTGTCCTGTTTGTCAAATGCACTTTGTAAACTCTGTTTTATGCTTTACAAATAAAGTTACATTATCATTATTATTATAATCTTTGCCTTCAGTCAGCGTTTTGTTACGGGGTCAGCCTCCTTGGTGGGGATGTGACTCTACCAGGCTCCTCACAGGTCCTGAGCAAATCATCCAGAAAACTGATGACTACCTCCTTACCTCTCTCCTCCTCTTCACCTCCTTCCCCTTCAGCCCTTATCTCCTTCAGTCTGATCAGAGTCAGCTGCAGGCGACCAATTCTCTGCTGAGGGTTCCCACCTGCGTCTTTCTCGCCTTCCGCCACCTCTCCAACTCCCTCCTCCACCCTGAGATACCTGATCAAATGTTCTTTGATGCTTGTCCCCTCCTCGCCAGCCAGTGACGCCCCGAGGGCGGGCATGTCCTGAGACTGGCTGATGCTGAGCAGGTGCACGAGAGCTTGTGAGAGCGTTTGCCGCAGGCTGGCGCTGTAGCGGTACTCCAAGAAGTCGTTGGTGTCTTCGCTGTTCTCAAGTGCCGTGGCCAGCGAATGCCACACGCAGCTGAACCGCGTCGTGTCCCCGTAGCAGCCGCGGTGCGCAGGAACCGACAGGGCGGCGGCTGATTTGATCCGCACCTTGAAATTCTTACAGGAAGTAACGACATGGCAGAGGGCGGAGAACGCATCACGAGACCACGGGGCTGAGTCTGAGAAGAAAGACACAGAAATGGACTCAACTAGCTGCTCACCACCCAGATCAGCTGTTCAGGAAACACAGGCAAACGCCTCTGGGAATGAAGACTCACCGAGCGGCAGGGCGGGGTTTCTGAAGGCATTTCCTAAGGCGTAGCAGGCGTTCCACCTGACCTTCATCGTGGCCTCTGATTGGACAGTTTTCACCAGAGCACGGACCGCATCTTCCACCGGGCGCTGGAATGCAGACCGGGTCAGCTGACTCTGACGCAGGAAATGGAGCAGATTCCCGAGTCCTCGCACTGCGTTACACTTCACCTGGGGCGGGATGGGGAGAGGATGCAAGTTCAGAGGGATGACGGGAAATCAAAAAAAGACCAGAAAAAAGCAATCAGCGCAGATATTTGATTCATCATTTTGGATTTTTTAAAAAATTAACCTTGTCTTTGTCGGCTGATGCTCGAGTCGCTGCCTGCAACATCTTGAGCAGCAGCATGTCTGATATCTCTTCCTGGAAGTCCACACCTACGCTCTCCCTGATAGACAGGAGAGACAAATTTAATCTCTGACAACACATTCTGAAAAACCAACTCTTTGTTGATAACAAGGCTTTGATCTGTGCCTTAATTTGTTCAATATCGGACTGTGTTGATGTAGTGTTATAAAGCGTTATATCTCAATCATTTACTGAGAACTCTGTTTGCCGTCTTACATATTGACAATAAGTGTGTCTGTGAGATTGCCGAGAGACCAGGCCGCCTTGGCACGGACATTCGCAGACCGATCGTCAAGGGTGGCTAGGATTGTGTTCGCCGTGTCTGCCACGAACATCACGTCCTGAAAAGATGTCAAAACCTCAGAACCAATGGGTCGAAAACACGCCCCCTTGTATGTTTTTCTTCCAGACTTGCATTACTCGAGTCAATTTCAAAGATTGTAGTTGGAGCTCAGGCACTGTCCTTACCTCTCTCAGACACGGGAACAGGATGTAGACTCCCAGCGCCCTGACGGCGGCAGTCTTCACCAGGTAGTTTTCGCTGTAGGTCAGCCCCAGCAGCACGGTGATGCACATCAGCTGGGTCTTCTCCTAAGAACGGCGTCACATCACATCACACACACAGCTTTCCGTGGAGCCCAGCATTAGCCGCTGAGGAACGGACAGCGTTGGATAAAAAAAAAAAGGGAAACTCACGGGCAGCTGTGCAAAGGCCTGCGGCAGGATGGAGGAGAGCGTGTCGCAGGTGCTCGACTGCAGCATGGGATCCTGTTCGTTCTGCAGCACTCGGTTCAGCGGACCGCTCAGCACTTCTGACCACAGCTGCACCACCTGTGTCGCGCGCACGTACGTGATGAAATGAATGAAACCGCTAGAATATGTCTCAGTTAGGAGAACTTAAAACCTGGCATTTACGCTTTTTGTAGCACTTCGTACATACTTGGCTTATGGGGACCCTCAAGCTCTCAGGCACGTTGTTCTCTGCTCTGTATTGCTGGATTATTCCCGTCCCCACCTCCTCCAGTAACTAAACAAAAGTCACATTGATATCAGTGCTCAGAGCTCGACGCTGTGCTTGTTATTCATGCCAGTTATAAAAATTAGCGGGCATTACCTTTGCTCCGTGCAGCTGTATGGATGGGTCCGTCTCCCCGAGGCACAGCGCGCTCACCTGCCCGATCTCGGAGAGACACGTTTTGGCGAGAGAGAAGTAGCCGCGTACCAGGTGGGACAGGACCTGAAACAGTGATACCGCACCCACTTAAAACCAATCATCAGATTTCAGATACCTGACAGGAAGTTCCCGTCTCACTCACTACCGCTCACCTGCAGGGCTTCCAGTCGGACGGGGGGCGGCTCCAAAACAGCAGCTCCCCCCGCTCCCTCGCTGTCTGACTGTTCCTCTCTGGGCTGAACCACCAGAGACGTGCACAGCTGCAGCAGCCACGGCGGCGAGCCGTCCTCCTCCCCCGGCGTGCGAAGGACGTGGGGGGAGTGCGTGTGCGAGCTGCGCTGCGAGGGCGTGACCGGCGCGCGAGACGTCGGGGGCCCTCCGTCTCTTTGTCTCCAGCAGAGAGCCGTGTCCTGCGGCGTGAAGGAGACGGTGCCGCTGCCGCCGCCGCCACAGTCCGGCTGTTGGAGGAGCAGCTGCACCTCGGGCAGGGGAGCCTGAGTCGTCACCAGAGCCCCGTAAAATGTCAGCACGGACACGCGCACGTTCACGTCTAAAAAGGACGGAGAGCGGTTGTTTTGAAGAAAGAAAAAAAAAAAAAAAAAGCACAATCTCCTGACCTGTTAACTTGAGAGCACTGAAAAAATACAGACCTCTGTGTCGCACAAAAGGACGTATCTGCTTCCAGAGCGGGCTGAGCAGACCGGGTCTGAGACGGTGGTAGGGAGTGTTGGCCACCAGATAGGCCAGACACTAACGCACAGGAAAGAAAGCGACAGCAGAAACAGCAGTTGACATCGCAAGCGGGTTAATTTTTCATCCATTCAACAATTTAATTTCTGGTTGTAAAAATAAAAAATCTTGCAGGGCAGCTGCAGGGGTTTAGTTTTGTGTTTATTTTGTATAAATGTAACATCTATACCCATTCAGAATTACACCTCTACGTCACCGTTGGACCGACAGAGGAAAAAAAAAAAAAATCACCATCGGTTCCCCTCGTCAAAACCCGGTTGCCTACGTTACCCAGGGTGCAACTCTCGCATACCTTTATGACCTGTGTGAGCGTCTGAGGGGCGGTCTCGGCCAGCAGAGCCAGACTTAGAGCGCGGTGCAGCTCCCTGATGGCAGTGGCCAGCGAGAAGGAGAAAGGGGTGTAGGACGTGCGGGGAGAGGCGGTGTCCTCGGCAACAGCCAGGAACTGGCGGGAGCCGTCCAGCATGGCCGTCAACACCTGAAGCGCGCACGCCCGCACCTACAGCGGGGAGGGAGAGAGAAGGAGGCGGAGGTTTACCGCCGAATATGTTGGGGAGAATCACGGCCCGGGTGCGGCTGCGCTGTACCTTGGACGACGGGTCCTTCAGGATGATCGTGAGCAGAGTGAGGGGCGGTGGCGCCCCGATGGACGAGTCGGGGATGAAGGAAGACCAGTACCCGTACAGAGTGCGCTTTTCTAAACCCTTCACCGCTGCGAGCAAACAGTGCAGAGCTCCCTGACGCACGCGGCCGTGGTAGAGTCTGAAACGAGATCGATCGAAATCAAGGTTTGCACCGACAAACGAGCAAGCGGTCACACGGAACGGGCAACGCAGCGCCTTTCTGTACCTTAATTTGCTCTGTGCGTTACCCTCGGCGTCGGAAAACTCGGAGTCTGAGCTGTTTCGCTTCCAGGACGGATAGAGAGACGGCGCAGAGGGTTTAGATAAGGACTCTCCTTCCCCTCTGACTCCCTCTCTTCTCCCTCCTTTCTGGAGCGCAGACGCCGCCTCTCTCTCATCGTCCTCTCCGTCGTCCCCTCTGCTCTCCTCGGTGCTCGTCTTCTTCCCCTTCCCTCTGGACTTCCTCTTTTTACTCTGAGGGGAGACACAACCGCTTTTGAACGCGCCCCCTCGCTGCTAACGGAGACGGACGACAACGAAGGCCCCCGTCTTACCCCTGAGGCTTTGCCGGGCGCAGCGGCGTCCTTTGGCGATTCGGCGGGTTTCGGCGGTTCAGCGGGTTTTGGCGCAGCGAGACCCTCATACTGAGGGAGAGGCGCTGGGTAAAGCACAGTCGGCCACTCCACGCTCACACCTGGAGCCCCCTGGAACATGAGCCTCTGCAGAACACGCGCACAAGTCTCCAATTTATCACCAAATTATTACCTGTTTATTGCCGACAAACTGATAAAAATGATGGAGGGGGGACTGCAAGCACGGCCCCAACTTTTGCACCTTAAGCGTGGACAGAACTGATCCGAGCTCCTCCCCGCCGCCATATTTCCACTTTCCACCCGAGAGACAACACTGAAGTCCCTTCAGCGCCGCCTGGATCACCTGCGCAGAGGAGACGAGGGCCGTCATGTTGGACTCGAACGCATTTTTTTCGCCGCTCCCACGTTTTGGTTACGACGCGCGAGCGATCCGTACCATGCAGTAGAAGAGCTCATCGACGTCGGGGGGTTTGGGCGACTGCAGCGTTTTCAGGAAGACCCTGAAGCACACACTTTTGTACTGATCGTCCAAAGGGGGCTGACCGGGGACCCTGGAGAGAAACAATTACAAATAGGAATTTAGGTACCAAGGAGATGGAGGATTTAAAAAATGCTCACGGGCTTCGCTTGTTTCGGTTTAGCCCCGCCCAAACTTCCTTATCGTTCACTCCGGACGGAGTGATGGTGAACTGTAACCCGCCAAAAAGAAAGCAACGCACGACACGAGCTAAACTTCTCAGGACACCAACGCCTACCTCAAACAGATGTTGGCCATGCAGTTGAGAGCAACGTGGCGCAATTCCATATTGGGCTGGGACGGAGCGCTGTACAGCAGAAGCACTCCGTCTTCCACCAGCAAGTCACTGAGGTGCTGTGGGTGGGGTGGGGGAAAAAAATCTCAACGTTATCTTTAGTCACAACACACTTTCAGGACACTTTCTGCAAACAGTTAGTTACCTGGTGGCAGTGGGGTCCGTTCCCATACACTACCGTGGAGAGTGCCAGGAGGACGTCCGTGTGTGTCCATGTACTGCACAGTTTCAACGCACCGGTGATGTAGTTCACCAGCACATCCAGTGTCTGCTCGTCCATTATTACCTTAGGCAAAAAAAAATAAAAAATGAGCGAGAGCAAAAAGGGGTGAGGGAAAACTTGCCGGCTCGCAGTCATCCTTGGGCGCCATACCTTGAGCTGATTGAGCAGATGATGCGTCAGCTGGCAGAACTTCATGACTAGGTGCTCTTGACTCAGCGGTACGAGGAAGCTGGCGTGCTTCAGCAGCGCGCACACGTCCTGGAAACGGAAAACGAAGAGGCTCAGCACAGCCGAGAACGCCTTCCTCAACTTCCAAAACTCAAAAGACATGTTTCCAGCATCTTCTGGAATCCATGCCACGGAGAGCTGAGGTTGTAAAGACAGATCCCTACACAGTGTGAGTGTGGTGTTCCTAATAAACTGCTTGGTGAGTGTATGTCAGCGACATTCAAACCTACATCACCAGCCACAGACTGATAAATTACTTTTATAATGTTGTAGGCTGGGATGCCGATGCTGTTTTTGTTCCTGTCTACGTCACAATAGCATCACGTGACGGCAACTTCAGAGCCTATACGGTCAAGTTTTTCAATATCGCGCGTTAATATCAGCGTCTCTGCGTGACCAAAGAGAGTATCTGTTACCTCTGGTCGGATGTTGATGTTGGGGTAGAAGGTTTTGTTGTATTTTTCGGACAGGAGCTGGTCAAAGAGCAGGTTGAGCTCCTCTCTGAGTTGGCCCGAGTCTGCGCGCAGGGATTTGAGTTTCGCGGCGCAGCAGGAAAACTGTTTCTCGGCGTCCGACGGCGAGCCGAGCTGCCAGCCGTCCGCGCCCATGGCACTGAACCGGTCCGCCTCGGGGAGAGCCCCCGGAGCGAAGGCAGGGAAGCCGCCGCGGACAAGAGCCGGCGCTGACAACCCGGTTTGGGCCGCCATGTTTTTTTTTCTTCTTTTAACCCCGGAAGTACTTGGTTGGTGGCTCCTCGCGCTTCATTTCAAGCTTGACGCCTAAGTGTCAGAATCCTTAACGCCCCCACCCCCTCCCGCGGTGGGATCCAGAAGCAGAAACACCCGGATGCCCGGAAACAAACTTTTGCGTCACATTCTACATTTGACGCAGCGACATCGCACTTATATACTGAATATATTCATTCTTAGGTTATTAGAATCACGCCCATTGTAGCGACAGATTTAATATTTTAATATTGACCTAATAGTTGATGGTTTGTCTTGTTTTGTTTTTGTATAAGGGCACAGAGGGTTCAGCATGGCAAGCTCGTTGTGATTTTATTCCCAAGCTGTACGCCTATAGAAAATAAATATTAATTATCGTTGATGTATTTATATAAATGGCAATTTATTTTTGCAGCTGGTCAAGATTGGGCCATTTTTTATTCATGTATTATACAGTAAGGTTCTTTTATCTTTAACAGTGCTTCAGCCATTATGTTTTAGTATGAAGTTTTTCATCCAATTGCTGACTGTAGTTGCCAGTCAAGAATACAAAAGTTCTTAATGTTATCACTTACCTCTGTTGGATAAGACCACTTTGTTCCTAGACTGTTTCAGCTCCATTTGATACTATATCTGGACGATTTTACTTTCAAGTACAATTTTATGAACTACAATTGATCTTAAAAGGCCTCAGTACTGAAAAAAAAAATCACACAAATTGTGACTTGTACATACAAGTACAGTATGTATCCTGTCTGTTTCGCATTATTATCGAAATATGCAGGAGTCCTCCAGCTCGACAAGATGCTCACGCAAGTGAGGTAAAAATCAAGGAATGTGTACACACTACACACGTTTTGAACAAATTTACTGTTTGAAAGTTGTGCTCGACATATTGAAAATATCACATTACACTAAATTACATTCAAGAGATATACAGCGGTGACATTTTAAGTATTCACAAAAGTGGAAACTAATATTGAAGCTTGTAAATCTCTTGGCATGTAATATTCTTTATTAAGTGTGAGCAACAGTCTCTGCATTTTTACTCAATCTCAGTCGGCAAAAATTAAAGGCATTTCAACAAAAACTCTGTTGCTCATTTTAATTACTTGAAAAATAAGTTATCATACAACATTCATATGAAATAATGTACAAAGCCAGTGCAGCAAAGCACAGCAAAAATAATATATGGAAATTATGATTCATGGAATGTCTGTCAGATATGGAATTGCTGACTGAGTGCTGGCATATAATTTTACATTTTCTATGAATGGCACATCACCAGTAGACACGACTACAACGCCATCCACCAATGGTGGTAGTGTGGATGGCAAATAATACAAGCAGGAAAGCAGGAGGTAGGCAAGTCTGCAGACAGGTGGTAGCAAATGTACAGCTGAATTAAAAGTAGTTTTTGGAGGCGACGTTTGGATTTTAGCCAGACTTAAACAGTAGAATGGCCACTTGGCCCAGATAGAAGTAGATGAAATGCTTCGTCTCATGCGTCACATAGCTGCCAAAGTTCCTCCCAACAATGCAATGCCATGTGGGATTGTACTTCTTGTCAAACTCCTGCGGGGGAGACAGTATTTAGTGTCGCATAGATAAGAGGCCATTAAAGACAGGTTCAAATGAATGTTAAACATTTGGGATAACCATTTCCGATTGATCCAACATACCTTTTTGACATAGGAAGCGATATCCTTCTCAATGTTGAACTTTTCCATAGCCTGCATGGCACAGTCCACGGCATCCTGCTGCATTTCATCAGGCATGTCTGCATTCTTTATCACTGCCTTCTTGTCAGACATGTTTGCTTATTGACTGTGCAGGAGGAAAAGAAAATATTCAGCCACGTATTTTTTTTTTTCAGTCGCATAGTTCTTATTAGTTCCAGTTTGTGCAACCCGTGAGACTGATCATTCCATTTCCATGGCACCACCACTTGTTTACACTGGCTGGAGTTATGAGTCTACCTATTTGAATCTTGAATTGAGGATTTCGATTTGAGCATAGTTGAGAAATAAAACTGCCTCGAATTCACCTCAGCTGATACGATGAGGCCTTATGAAACAGGGTTACAAAGTCATCTGGTTAACTGATGAAAAACATTTATCTCCCCCACACAGATGTACCCAGACAGTTCTGGTTGTTACTTATTGCATTTAGATCAACTCAGTAATGTGGGTGTATGAGACGAGAGAACGGGTCCTGCTTTGGAAGTTTCACACCACGCAACAGCAGCAGGGTGTTGACATGACATCGAATTAAGTCGAAACGGGCGCGCCTACAGCGTGTTATCTGCTGCTCGCGAACAACCAACTTATGTATCCACATATTCAACAGGTCACGGCTTCTAGGTTGACAATTTCAGTAACTACCGCCACTGAGGTTTGCAAACAAAGCGAGGAAAGTGGAGGGAGCCTTCGCGCAGCTCCTCCAGTCACATACAGGAGACTCAGGCGAAATTAGCCCGCAAGCAACACGAGCCTCGGTATCACGGTGATGCACTGACAGCGCGCAGGTTATATTAACCACGAACACCCATCCACACTATCGCACATAAACTCAGCTCTTACCGTTTCTCCACCTAGATAGAACGTTTAGACTTGCGGGTTTAGGGCAGCTGCGGAGTTTTTCCTTAATTTATGCACGAGCAGCGTGCGGCTTTTCCCCGCCCTCCACATCACATCCATTCTCTGATTGGCTGCAGTTAGGCCTCCACCCTGCTGACGGCGTTCGTTACTTGCGGATAGTGCCTGCATCTTATTTCCACCCAGAATGCACCATTTTCACGCTCACTCACTAACACACACGCGCAGAGGCACACCCTTCCCCGCGGTGGGCGTGATCGATCCAGGTGATCGAGTTGATCGATGGTATTGATTCGCATAACTTAACGAGCTTGTGAAACATTAAAAGTAGATTAGATTAAACCGAAACAGAGGATGAGACACGATCTGAATACGACAGCAGTGTTGGGAACATTGAGTCAGGAATACTGACCCCATTTTAGTTGTGAAAAGATAGGATACCACTAACATTTGATAAGAAAAATATTTAAAACTACATTTCTCTCAACCATTTTAGATAAAGGTAATCTAGCCCTCAAAAAATCATGCAGAGACACAATTATACTTTTTACAGTTCTCCAAAGTGACATTTTTCTGGATTTTCAAGACATCAAATGTAAGTTTCCATAAATTTCAATGCAGCATGACGACACAGTGGACACTCAGCTCTGACATTCCATTGGCTTCAGTCAGGAGGAGGCAATATCTCTGTCCTGCTCACACTTAATCAGCTTTTGGGAAACCTTTGAAAAACTGAGTTTTAATTAAAAGCACGGTTTAATTCTGAAAACACCAGATCCAGAATAATGCTAGGTTAGATTCATTTGACTGCTTTTTTTTTTAAAACCTAATGCCTTGCCTCTGCTCAAAAATATGTTTGACTACTGTTGCATAATATAACATTCCACCGATTGATTAATTCCCTTCAGTCTGGTCACATGATGCACTTGCACTTTTCAGCTTGTCTGTAATTTTGTGTTTCCCTCAGCTCACTAGACTCTTTTAATGGGCTGTGTGATTGTTTTTACTAAAAAAAAAAGAGGGAAAAAATCAGAAACTTAATAATATGAAACCATAAATTGAACTTTTATTGAAGAGAAAAACACTTCAAGAAATTGAAATTAAAACAACTAACTTTTACTCTCCAGCTGGCTTCACCTTCATGCCCATTTTACCCACAAGTTTCATGTTTCACTTCAAGACTTACCTCAAACAAAGAGTTTCACAGTCAAAATGTAGTCCCACAACAATTCTTTGCTGGGACCCTTACATACCTAATGAGAGCAAAACTTGGTGTTACCCTTTTTTACGGACAGCATATGCCATATCTTCTTTGTGCATCACAGCAATCACAGCACACATCATCATAACATACATCACATGACATGTGATCCTTCAGGTCCTGCCAGCTGGGGGGGATCTGATAGGAAGAAAGAAAGGTGATAAAAATCTCAACAGTTTCTACATTCAATGCAACAGGATAATCCATTAGGGGTATATCACCTACCTGAGACAATTACCCTGTGTTCGGAGCACTGATGATGGACAATAACCTCCCCTTGTGGTCCCTAAAGCTCCAACAACATCTCGTCCACTTTGATAACTCAATGCTGGACGGTAGCCATCATAGTCATTAAGCATCACGCCCATAAACTGCACCTCCTGCATCCCTGCAGGGTGAATAGTTACAGTCACACGTCATTGTTTAGTGTTACCACATTTCCTACCACTAGGGATTTCTGTTTACACTGCATGGTTCCTTCATTTTTCCTCTTTGAGTCTGAAAACAAATTTACAGGGACCAGGATGTGTTGTTAGACACAGCTCCAGGCCCTGTTGAGGCATTCAAACCCCGTTCAGATTCAGTGTCTCTGTCCACGGTGCTGAAATAGTCCAACGTGTTTTTTTCCCTCTCTGTTCAATCAATTTCCATCAAAACATACACACCAACAAATCTAACGGGCTTGTTGAGCAGTAGTTACTCTGTAGGTCAACTGAAAACACAGTCAAAAAGTGAAAAAAGTCAATTAAACATAAAAAGAAAGGTGATACATCCCATAAGATCGTGTAAATTCATGTATAATATTGCTGAAGTTTTACAGCTGGGGTTTGTCAAGTTATAAAATAAGATAAAAATAAAAATTAACGTTGCACCTCTTAACTAGATCGACAGAAGATAAAATATTCTATGCTTTCCCTGATTAAAAAAAAGCGGTAGGTTTAGCTCTGAAATTGACAGATGAGGTTACATGTGGCACTGCAGCTCACCTCGTTTCACTGAACTCCATCAATGCAAATGTTGGTCCTCCTTCCTGTTTTTCAGATCCATGTCGCGAATAATTATAAAACACGTCCTCGACGTCTTTGGTGCGGTATGTTTCCCCACGTATATCCGACAGCGGTTACTTCCTGCGGGTCCACGAATGACACATCCGCCGGACATGCCAACGGTGGCACACAACAAAAGGTGACAGCGAGCCATCGGAGCAGGATAACAAATCCGACAGACAGTGGTTTGACCTCCAAAAGCAAAATACTGAAATGTCTTTATGGTTATAGTCGCGCAACAAACTCCAAGAATAGTGAATTTTGGCGAAACATTCCCTTAGTACTGTGGGCAAGAGATGTTAACCAATAGCAGGCGACCGTGGCCAGAACGTCATCACGTTGTCAAAAGCGTTTGGCTACAATATGATGCCGTCAAACAGTGTTAGATACTTTGCAAGTTATGATGGTGTTTTAGATCTAATAACTCTCCTGTTTCCACTTTAAATGGCTGAAGATACACACGAGGTTATGATGAAGATGTACTTTTTCTAAAGAAAAACTCCACTGGGTTCACTGGAAATTTTTATGTGCATCTCCGATGTTTCCACGCTGTCAGTGGCACAAAGCATGTCACCCTCACACAAGAAAAAATAAATAGGCTCAAGCCCATCATTAAAAAGCATCACCACCATTGCCTTTTACTGGTAGTCAAAATAGTAAACTTAAGTCATCTTTTTTTTTTTTGCCTGATTTATCATGGCTTAAATATCATGAACACAATTGCATGTGTACAGCTGTTGCGCACAACCCTTTGTGGTACTGAATTACTGAGAAAAAAAAAATACAAACATTTTCTGATTTTATTGTAAGTTTTATTAGAACAGAATAAAGCTTTGAGATACCGAAGATCGTAATTCAGAAACTCTGAAATCCTCCTCCTCTGGAAAAGACCGACTTAAGAAAAAGATACAAACCACGTAAAAGGTCACATTTCCTTGTCGCCTCCCCGTCCTCCCTCTTCCCTCCCTCCTCCACTGTTAATGGTTGCCCACTATTTACCACTCTCATCACGCGTGTGGATCCATCCTGCACCTCCCAGCCCTCCTCCTCGTTTTGATCCAAGCTTTGCTCTTCTTATTTTTAATTAAAAAAAAAAAATCTGAAAAAAAATAAATCCCTCATCAGGGTGCCATCAGTAACTGTCTCTGAGGTCCCACACAAAATAGGAAAAAGTAATTTGGATTATTTGAAAGCCAATTAAGTTTGAGTATCTCACTAAAATGATTCCGGTTTGATGGGGTTATGTGGACAGGGCCAAGGGTCGGGATCCTCTCCCGGTAAAATGCTCCCATGCTCCTGCTCCATGTAGCCATCCTGAAGCCTAATGCTAATCCTGATCCTGATCTGATCCTGAATCCTGATCCGGCTCCGGCATGGGGAGACAATGAGCCCAGTCCAAACCTTCAGAATACCAGCAGAACCAAAGAGAAGGAGGCAAGTTAGAATCACACCTTCATAAATTGTTTAAAAATGTCAATCAATGCAGCTACGTTGTTGCTATATATAGCTATGTTGAGAAAAAACAAGGAACACCTTATATGATCAATCCCAGAAAAACCAAATTACTTAGACACTAGGAGATGAACAAAAGCAAAAAATACAACCTTTGGGCCTTGCAATACAAAGTGTTGCACAGAACTAGTTAGTACTGAAAAAAAATCAAAGAACAAACAATGCCTACTCTAATGTCAAGTGTGTGGAAAAAAAAGCTGATCAGCCTTATTTTTTAGCAGATTTCACAGATGACAAGGCACAGCCATCATACCATTGGTGCCACATTTGACTCCTCCTCCTCCTGTTAATCTTAACATGAACTGTTTCCTCTGTTCCCATCCTATCCTGTTCCTCTGAACTCTACAGAGAGACACACAAGAAGGTCAAAGGACATAGTATATGCTTAGAAGAAGTTAAATCTTTACAACTGAAACAAAACAAAGAATACTATGAGGACAAACAGCAAGGAAAGCATAGAGAAGAGGGAGAGATGGTTAGCAGAACAAAGTTTGTGAGAATGGAAAAAGGTAAGCATGAGAGCGCAAGAGTGAAATGGGGCCGCGTGCACAGACCAAATGTCTGATTTGTGTACATCTGGTCCAAAAAAATGAAAACTAGAAAGAAAAACGTGGGGGAAAGCGGGACACACAACATGACAGAATGCATGGCTAACGCATGAGACAATCCGTGAACAGGATTTTTTAAGCAATGTGAAGATTTTTTCTCTCCAGCCTGAGTTAAGGTCAGGTGAATCTAGGTGCGGGACCGGGACCGAGAGCGGGAGCGGGAACGCCGGGGCGAGTAGCGCGGAGACTCTCTGCCGCGACGCGGGGAGTAGCTGTGGGACCCGCTCTTGCTCCGGCTCCGACTCCGACTGCGGCTGCGGCTGCGGCTCCGGGAGCGAGAACGACCGTAGCTGGGGCTGCGAGGACCGTCCTTCTTCACATGAATGTAGGCCGTCTCTCCCTGAATACACACATGCACGCACATAACTAAGCATTCCATCCTACATGTAAGGTGCTGCATGACACTCGGGGGGGGGGGACACACACACCAAAATCAATGTTTTGAATGTCATATCTGTACTCAAAACTGCACTTATGTATTGAATATGCTCATAAGTGCGCCTGAGGAATGTGGTGGTAATGTTTTTCACATAACAGGAAGTAACACAAGACCTTGATCCAGATGTTTTCATTTGTTTTCGGTTGCGGTTTCTAGAAAGTCATAGTCAACTACTGGTAGAGCCTACACTTGGACCAATACATATGTAGTGTATGCTTGGCCCAAATATTATCACAAAACCTGACAACCAGGCAATCAGTGATGATTACTCTTTGCCACGGCACCAAACGTTTAAAAAAAAAATTCTGCAACCCAAGACTTTACATACCTCATGGGAGCGGAACTTGGTGTTGTCCAATGTATGCACGGCATAGGTCATGTCTTCTTTGCGCACAAACTCCACGACCCCGGTGCCATCGCGGTACACATCAGCGTAACATACATCACCTGCCTCTCGCATGTGATCCTTCAGGTCCTGCCAGCTTCCACTGGGAGGAAGACCTGATGAGAAAAGGTGGCATGAAACTCACAGGGTAATCTCTGCATTTAATTTTAAAAAAAAACAAGCCAACAACCTGGAAGAAGAGGAGCAGGACACCTACCTGACACAACAACCCTGTGCTCAGAGCGCCGGGACGGGGGGCCATACCTCGCCCTCGGGGGTCCCATCGCTCCACTTCCACCACCTCCTCCTCCCCTTCCACCTCCACTTCCACTTCGAGGGAACTCAACGCGCAGGCGATAGCCGTCGTAGTCGTAACCATCGCGGGCGTAGACGGCGTCCTCGGCGTCCCTGCGGAATCCGACAGCAACCAATCACCTAACTTCAATCGGCTAAGTAAAACACGTACGCGCAGTTCTTTGAATGAGGAAAGAGCCATCAGTCGTGCAGCGCTCCGTCTCTGGCACCAGAATCAAGACGTGTTGGTACAGTTTGAATAGGGATTACTTACGGTGAAAGGGTGACAACCGTGAAAAATTCCCATCGCAATAGGATAGAGCCAAAGCCACGGTCCTCTTATGTCAAATACACTCAGTGGAGTACCGTGTAGCACGTGAAAGCAGCGAACGTTTCAGGAGCGAGAGCCGTGGGGGCACGTTATTATTTCAATCAAGGAAGTAGCTGCCACTAATTTTCCACCTCCGAAAGAAGAGTTTGAATAAACGTCTCTCTGAAACATAACCACAGGGCCTTCATAACAGTGGAATTTACTTAATGTTACTTAATAATGTCCATTCATATGCGTGCGTGGCTCTATCCTGTATTAACGGAACTGAGTGAGGCGACAGGGAAGACAGTGATAAGACATGGCGCAGCTCACCTCGGGTCCTCGAACTGCACAAAGGCAAACGGCGGTCCTCCTCTCCGGTTTTTCAGATCGATGTCACGAATGGAGCCGTATTTGTAGAACAAGTCCTCGACGTCCTTGGAGCGAATGTCCGGCGGGAGGTTTCCCACGTATATCCGACAATCGTTGTTCCCCGCGGGTCCGCGAATTACGCCTCCCCCGGACATCATAGCACAAAACGCGCTAGCGCGAATTAGCAAGTGAGCTAATGGGTCCCCTCGTCGGAAATAAACAACAAAACGAAGCGTAGGTTGTAAACCGAATATGAGGTTTACGCGTTAAATGTTTGGTTACAGCGGCGTCTTAGCTGAAGCTGAAATCCTTCAGCGTCGACGTCGGAACGCTCAGATGAACAGCAGCCAAAAAAAAAGTTGCAGTCGACGTCTTTGTGCTTTGCACCAACAACGCGCTCTTCTTCCGCGCTGTGAAGGAGCGCGACGACTCGCTTTAAAAATGTGCCCACAGCGCCACCCGCAGGAATACACTGAGATGCTATTTAAGCTCTTGGAAAAGCCAGTCAGCGTACCTTGTCTCACTATTATATCACTATAAAACTACTATTTTCAAGGTAAAAACTGAATTTTAATGCTTAACTTGGGGGAAAATGGTGTAAATTCCTTAAGACAAAGGTCTCTCCAAAATGTATGCTTTCTATAAAATTTGGTAATTTTATTTTCTTGTAGTCAAGGAGCCAGTCAGAAAACAAACAAAAAAAGTCCCAACTTCACCTTAATTATTTAATAACTTAAAACAGGAAGCTGAATTCAAATATAAAACATTTACACATTTACAACGCAAGCTATTAACAGCATAGTGTCAAATGGCCACAACATTCTTCCATTAAAATCCTTTGATAAACATATTTCCTTCCATGAAACAATAGAAATCATATGTGACTGATCTGTAAACCCCAAAACGCAATTCAGTGCTGCAAATGAGTCTTTCTTCATACCCCCTTTTGTAAGTCCACTCACAAAAAAGTGTTATTTTCTTCCGACCTCGCGTTTTTCTCAGTCCTTCTTGGCTTGTTTGTCTCGGCGTTTCTGTCGAGCCTCGGACACGATTTTCAGCAGGGACAGCAGAATGGGCACGCACATGGGCAGGAAGAGGGGGATATAGATCGCAAACTTCTGGTCGTCGGGGAAGTAGAGGAGGTGGAGGAGCGAGGGGTCGAAGAACGCTCTCTCTGATGCCAAGATGGCCTCTTTACTGTACTGCAGAGCGAACCCGAGGTTCCCGGCCTCCAACTCAGCCACAGCCAGCTGCAGGGATGTGACAGCGCTGGACACCTGAGAGACAGCAGCGATGATCGCAGGTTAGATACAAATGAGGTGGCCTGATTATCTAAATGTGAAATGTTTGAGTGTGTGATTAGATATAAAGTTTCAAATCAATATTCCCAGAAAGGCTATTCTTGGTGTGACGGGCTACTTTCTGAAAATGAAGGCAGGTGTGTTTTTGAATTCTAAATGGGCTGCTAACCAACACAATGAAAGAAGACACAGATTAAAAGTGCACGGAAATATGTGGTAGTATGTGTTTTACCCACGCTCATGTGCCAACGCGGGAGCAGACGTGTGAAGGCATGTGTGCATCTTACCTGTTGAGCAATGTTGTCGTTGATCACAATGTTGCCGATCTGGTCCAGCAGTTGCGCCAGTGAGGTGATGGTGGTGGTTGCCGTCGCAACGTTTTCCACACTCCGGCTCCACATGAGGCGATCCAGCTCCCAGTCGGCTAGTCCCGCGTTGCCGCACGGTGCCACGAGGAAGCCGGAGGGAGGGGATGACGCCTGCACACCCAGCAGCAGCCTGGCGGGAGACGGTACGGCAAAGTTACCCCGTGTCTACGGGAAAGGAAGTTCCCCCGTGTACTGTAGCCGTCTGCTTACCGAAGCTGCGCAAGGAAGACTCCCATAACCTTAGCCATGTTGATGTTGATGTCAACAGGGAACACAGCCTCCGGCCCATAGAAACCGTTCACATTATAAACCTGTAAAAACGCGTATAATTACATTTTTGTTGAATTAGAATCCGACACAACGTATATCAGGGTGCAAAATCTAATTTCTTTATAGCTGCCAAATTATTTTTTATCCCACATGCATTTAACAATGAGGTATAACCATTTACAATTTACAGAATACTGTCACCCAGTGTTGCCCTAAAGTTCAACTCACCATGATTCCACCCCACCGAGGAGAGTGAAAGGCATTAGAAGGCACTTCCTGTTTCTTGCGGTCATTGATGTACAGGGGCGAATGGTGAGCATCCGGGACATACAGGAGAAAATTCAACACCGGGTTTGAAGATGCAGCATTAGAACCTGGAAGTCAAATGCAAGAAAAAAAACAAACAGTTAGAAATTAAGACAGCAGAACAAACTACATCATGTTTCTCCTTCGTGGCAAAAACATTCGGCGTGCGTTCTTTTACCGAGTCGAGCCTCCACGGGGTTGATGACGTGTGCGAGGCTGTCGGCGTTGAGCGTGTAGCTGCCACGGCTGCTGTCAAAGCGAGGGTTGACCCCCAGCATGGCGTAGTACAAGGTCTGCAAGGAGAATACGCACGTTAGCATGCGGCGGCTGAGCAGCTTGTCGTTTCGATGTGGGTGCTGCACATTCACGGTACCTGAGAGTCGATGCTAAAATTGGCTACAGGGGCCAGTTTTGTAAGCAAAGGTTGGATGTAGGTCTGCACAGCGCCCTCTATGTCCCAGTGTAATCGGTGGGACTTGGGGTCGGGGTTCAACAGACTGAATGTTATCTCATAACCTAAAGAGAAGCATAAACAGAGAACATTTGGAAAGTGTTAAAAAAAATTGTGTACACTGACGAGACCAGAAATTAAGTTGGTCCATTTTATGGCTGTGCTGAGACAAATACCAACCCGGGCTGGATTTAAAGGCTCTCATGCTGTCAACAATGCTCTCCTTGCTGCCGGGGCTGAGGCGGACCCTGTCGCTGAGGGCCGCAGCGATGTCGGTGTGGCTGAAAGACATCACCTGCAGCACCTGCTTAATCCGAGGCTCAATGTGAGCCAGAAGTTGCTCCAGTGTCCTGCCCACTCGCATCTGGGCGCCAATGCGCAGCAAGGCCGTCCGTCTCCGGCCGATATACACGTCCACATCCTGAGAAGCGCGAAGGTGCAGGTAGGTGTTAGTCACTGTGTTATTTTCTACTTCTCTGCGGTGACACATGAGTTAGTTCTGTTTGCAAGCTGAGTGCAAGGTTCTGTGTTTAGCCGCTAAGCACTAATAACAAGCTATATTCATCCCTTTTTTTCAGTGGAAATGCTACTTGACTCCCCTGATCCATGAAGCTTAGCTCACAAAAGCTAAAGCTAAGCACAGCTCATCAAAGTATCAAAGTGCACACAGACTTAAATGAACTCTTTTAACATAAGAACTCATGCACACTAATGGATAACAAAGAAAGAGCAGCACGAGTAACCAATGCTCGTGACAAAAGTGTCGGAAAAATATATTCAAAAAAGAAGATGTAGTGATTTTTTAACCTGAGGCAGCAGCAAAGAGGACTCCGGGATCACATACACAACCAAAGAGCCACATGGACTCTCACTGAGTGTGTGCAGAGACAGATCTGCATCTACAGCGGGAGAGCAGGAGAGACAGCGACTACCTGTAGTCTCACTTAGACAGCAAAATGTTTGCACCTAAAGCGCTGTTGTGACAAACAGCAAACAGCCTCTCACCTGCAGCAGTGGGCTGATCCAGGGCGTCCTCCTCCATGACCGTCGCCGTGCGGTACCGCGTCTCATACCTGTACCTCAAAGCCGTGTCCTCTGAAAGCGAATAAGTTCGAAAAACAAAATGACCTTGCTTGACCTCTTCGTATCACATCTTGGCGCCAGATCACGGACGGGATGAATGAATCACCATCTACTCTGTGGGCCTCATCGTGTGTCTGTGTCAGCGGGACCTTCTTCTGCTGATCCGGCGTCACGGTGCCACGTGCAAACACGACCTCCACGTCGGCGCTCAGCTGTAGCTGCAAAAAAAAAAAAAAAAAAAAAGAAACGGACACATTTTTAACAGGCACAAGTGTTTATAGCAGGTAGAAGACAATGAGGCACAAGAGGCACAGACAAACCTGCAGCTTATCCAACTCTTTTATCTGACTGACAGGCAACCACGCACGGTATGTTTCAGTCGTGCGCCACCACAGAGGGACTCCCACGATGATGACCACCGCCGCTATGGACAGAGCAGCGAGCTGACCCCGTCTACGCTCTGAGAGACACACAAAGACAGACAGGCAAGATGAGCCTATAGACATTGGTGTCAAGCTGCAGCTCTGACGTTAACAGAGCTGCAGCTTGAAGTATTAATATGCACATATGTATGGATTGTGTGATATAGGAAAAATTTAAATGGTCAACATACAGGAAATGGCTGCAACTCCTTGTTTAAATTTGAAGCTAGACAAAAATACTAAATAAGGGGAAACAATGTGTTTCAACTTTGCTTGGGCGGAAATAAGGAACCATAACATTCTCGACAATTGTGGGGTTAAACATAAATAATGAAGAAATGCCATAAAGTGGCAAGAAGCAGCCCATTTGCTTGCAGTGTCTACAGTGCTAAAAGGGAGGGCAACACTGCTGCAATGCTGATGCGGCTAGTTAGCATTTAGCTTCAGAGGGTCATAATAACATGGTTGAAACAGCCACCTCGTAGTATGACCGCTACTGCTGTACGTGTTAAATATGCTGCAGCGAGCTGCTGGGGAAGTGGTGTAAATTCCGCCTCTTTGTAAGAAAGAAACACATTGATACCGAGTCCAGTTTTCAATCTACTCACCCACTTCCGTGGTAGCCATTTCTGTCAATGAACTGGATGAGGTGCGTTTGATAATGGAGTACACCCGGTAGTAAGTCACATGACCCACGTTCGTCACAAAAATAAAAAAAACCACATCGGGCGGTTCGTGTGAATGGAAAGCAAATACAAACCGTGCTCAAATTGGATAAGATGTTAACAACGCACACCGGTCTGTCTATCCTAAACCCGAGAATGTTAGAGAAGGTGGTTAAGTCGGTTTGAGAATCAGTGAGGGAGAGTAACGAAATATTAAACACACAAATCAATGGGAGACATTTTGTCAACCAGCGCCCCCGTGGGATGGATTTAACATCAGCTCTGGCATAATTAACTTTTTATGACATTTTATTTTATTTTTTTTACAGTACACTAGGCTAAAAAACAAACAACAAGCATTTGTATGCGGCGATAAGTAGACAACTAGAGACTATTTCAGATACAGTTGAGTACTTTAGTATGTAATAACGCATCATATTTATAAAGTGAAAATAAATGTGCAAACATTTTAATATGAAGAGGAACTATATCTGTCAGATAAACATAATGTAATATTATAATGTCTATATTATAGAGTGCAGGATACTGGTGTATCTTATAACCAACATACTCTCCACCACTGATTTAACTGTACCTGGTCTTACATTACTTAAAAGTATGGTCCTAATGCAGCATAAAATTAGATCCAAAAGAGTACTTAAGTGTAAGAGCTTCAACATCACACAAAGAGATGCTTGCTAGGTTTTAATGTTTATTTCAGTTTATTTTTCTCCACTATTTGACACACCAAGTGCTTCAAGAACAACAGTAACATCACAAACATCACAATATTCCAACACAGCAGTGACTCTTTCCCCGCTGCCGACCCCACGGTTTGGTCCAATATATGGGTCCATCAATAGAAACCATCTCATCTTCCTGTGGGGCAGGCTGGGGGAATGAGGTTGGGGGGGGTGACACACAAGCATCACATAATATCGACACCTTCACACAACTGAATATTGATTACCGTATGTAATTTAAAGCTAATGTTATACTTATAGAATAGACACAATGTCAGGACGAGATGTTCCTCTAATTAGTGGTGATTAGACGTGTGAGAACAGAAAGGTTTAGGACGAATCGTTAGGATGAATCATGGTGTGTAATGTTTGGTTAAAGTGTGTTCTAAACTGATCTCTGCTGGAGCTACAGCTGTCTGAAAGTACAATGAGCATTCCGCCCGTTTGGACAGCCGCTCAAAAGATCCAACTCAGTGTGAAAAGCCATCACGCTGTTTTCGTCTTGTCCCTTACTGGATGAACTGATGCCGCTAATAATGGGTTGGTCCCGCTGTCAGGGAGGGTGTGTTGGTCTAACATTTCAAGCTTAAGCCGGCACTTTGTTCTGAGAGAAGTGATACACAGACACACACACACAAGCTGATGTGACCTGCTTGGGAGTGGCTCAAGATTTATCACGAGGGGCGTAAAGGCAGAAAGCACCGGGTGTGGAGACAGGTACAGTCAAGAAGAGGCATGAACTGAATACTGACTAATTATCTTGGTCTACTGTTATCATTGTGCAGCCATCTCTGAGCCCAGTATCTGATACAGACAGACAGGCAGACATAAAATGAAGCAGTTGTCCACTTTAGTCATAAATTGTCTCAAAATGGTTTGTTTGATCAAACAGACAACAAAAAAAACCAAGTTTGTTCCCTTTAGTATTGCTGTTTGACAGTATGTTTTTAAATACACATAGCCAATCATTTAATTTTAATAACTGATAACTCTAAAGTACAGTAGACAGCGCAGGCCTGTGATCGATGGAGGTGTGAGGGGGAATAGCAGAGCAGATATTAGACTATAACTAAGCCACAGTAGTATGTGGTCGTTTGATGTTTAGTAGGCGTGATTAGCCACGTAGAGGGATTTTCCTGCGGCGCCACCACTTCCAGAGGACTCGTATTTGCCAAGCGCAGCCAGACCGTTTGCCTGAAGAAGACGGAGAAGAGACAAAAAAAAAAGCGTAATTAAGAATATTACCAGAAGGAAATTTCAGTTCCATTTTACTCTCCCTGGATGTAACTGTTTCTGATGTCTGTTCGCGGCTCTGTCTGACCTCAGCACGTTTGATGAACTCCTCGGTGGCGGCCTTCTCGTTGTTCAGATCTCCTCTCCATGCGTTCAGGGCAGAGGCCTGCAGGGCGCGGCCGTAGGAGAAAGTCAGGGCCCAGGGCCTGGCGAGTGGACAGTTGTTCATGGAATTAAGGTTCACGCTGGCCTCCTCTTCGGACTGGCCACCTGACAAGAAGGTCACTCCTGAGAGAAGACAGAAAAAAGCAAAAATAGACATTATCTACCAGTTCAAACTTGACTTCATAGAACATTTAAGCCTGTCACCTCAACTCTCTCTGTCTTGGAGGGAGGTAAACGGATAATTACAGTAATATGACGATATATATATATAACAATACATGCTTTCGTATGAGGCTGATATCTTTCTGTGTCTGACCTGTGACAGCAGGAGGCACAGTGCGGCGCAGAGCCGTGACAGTAGCCATGGCGATTTCCTCGCTGCTGTACTTGGTGGGGCAGGAGTGTCCAGCTGTGACCATGTTGGGTTTCAGCAGTGTCCCTTCCAGGTACACATGGTGGTCTGACAGAGCCTTGTATACTGCAGCAAGGACCTAGCAGCAGGGAGGACACATACATAGACACGGCATATGTATGCACTGAATATCTGTGACTGAGACGGCATACATCTAGTAATATTAACACTTTACAGGACGTTTACAGTGGTTTGTTATACACTCATGAGTAAATTACCTTCTCAGTGACATACTGGCAACGTTTCAGGTCATGGTCTCCATCAGGAAGGATCTCAGGCTCCACAATAGGAACAATGCCATTCTAGGAGACAGCACAATGAAAACGTTTCAGGCAAACTGTCATTTTCATATCAACACACTCTGAGGGTTTGTTACAGTGTCCTCAAACTTTCTTTGAACAGTGAGTGAGGAGCATCTCACACCAACCTGCTGGCAGATGCTGGCATATCGTGCCAGTACATTAGCATTCTCAAAGATGGCCAGCTCAGACGGCGTGGTGTCGCTGATCTTCAGCACGCAGCGCCACTTGGCGAAGTCGGCACCGTCCTTCTTGTACTGCGCACAGCGCTCAGACAGCCCGTCCAGACCTGCACTCCAACACACACGCACAACCATCCATCAGAAACACAGCAGCAGGGGGTTAAGAGTGATTGTGATGTGTTACTGAGGCTTCCTACCCTGGGTGGTGGTCTCTCCATTTGTTCCAGCGAGTGGCACAACGCCTTTGTCCACCTGCAAAGACAGAAACAGATCTTATCTAGAGCGTGTGATGCACAGTCCTATTAAACTCTTAAAACCAAATGAAACTTTCCGCAACAATTGACCTGAAAGCCCTTTCACCCAGTTTGTCGTCGCAACCTGACCTGCTGTTTTGGGTGGGTCTGTGTGTACCTAAAACATGCTGACAGTGGGCCTGTGTTTTCATATACAGTGTCGGAGCCCTTCTAGTTTTACCTGCCAAACAGACGATCACTGTCTTCTTGTCCGCGAAATGCTTGGCTGCAGTTTAAGATCAACACTGCGGATGTGTGGGGACATTGAGAGCCAAAGCAAAGAGATGCCAAATAAGGCAGAGAATCCGAGACTGAAGTCTCTCTTTTTTTTTCTTAGCACGCCGGAGTAAATCCACAACCTCCCAAACAGAGAGGTCTACTTTGAAGCTTTAAATGTGGCCGAAGGGATGAGCTGCGACTTTCAGCGGTATTTACCTTGATGCCGACAACGATGCCGCGGTCTTTGATGAGCTTGGCGAAGGGAGTGCCGTCGTCTGTGTTCTGGTAGAGGGTTTCATGGAAGAAGATGACCCCCCCGATGCAGCTGTCGATGCGCTGGTCGGCCGTGAAGAGCAGCTGGCGGTAGCGGCGCCTGTTCTCCTCTGTGTTCTCGACCCCGATGGGGTTCAAACGTTTCGCCATGCTGCCTGCAAACCGCACACGCACGCAACGTAATTTTTCAGACGCGCTTAAAAGGAAGACAATTAATACCTCAACACTACTGTCACTGCACGGTTAACTCGTCAGGCTTTCACACTGCTTGCAGTAATTTCATTTTTTTTTAGTTACGGCTATTGGTGAAACCACCAAATGAAATTAAGCCAGTATCTTAGCTTTGGTACTTCGCAGGAAAGACGTTAATAATGCAACCGCGCACACAAACGCACGTACCAGTGGACTCATCGGCTGCGAGGATGCCCTTTCCTGGGGCTACTATCCTCTGAGCGATGTCCTGCAGCTCCTTCTTCTGCTCAGGAGTCAGTGCGGGATACTGGTGAGTCATGGTGGCTGAGAGATAGAGAGATGGATAGAGAGAGAGAGGCATGGAGAGGTCACGTTGTGTCACATTGTGTCGACTCCCCGGCACGGGGATCATCTAATGTCCTTCTGTCCTCCTCAACATGGTTGCCTCGCTGCACATCTGAGCACCTCTGAGTGAGAACAGGAAGATGGGTGAAAACGACCAAAATGGGTGCGAAATGTCATAAAAACCAAAATTCATTCATTTGCAGTCACACCGTCTGCGGCTGAATATTCTCTCTGATATGCGGTCTGCTCTTTCTGGTTTCACGCAGAAACCGTTTGGTGGCAGCAGCCGCGCTGTCACGACGTGCCGCCGCGCACATACGCGCTTCAGAGTGGATTATTTTGTTCCCTATTCCCTTCTTCGCTCAGCCGTAAATAAGCAGTTACGTAACCCCTCCCCTCCTCACCCTCCTCCCGAACTGCGGAAGACAGAGCGAGAGAGGGGGGGATTATGTAACGACGCTCCTCTACGCTCTGCTGCCAGTCCTCATTATAGCTGTAGGACTGGATGCAGCACGGCTCGTTTCTCTCTCCTCAGCAACACTCTGCTTTCTCTTGTTTCCCACTAATGTCATTGTATCCCTTTTTGTGCAATGCATGCACGCATTTCATTGCCTTGATCAATGCAGGACTTGCCTCCACATATTTATCTCCCCCATCCAGTTTCCCTCAAGCTTCCTGCTGCGCTCGCTGAGGGGTGGCCGCTGCCTTCTGACTGCAAAAGCGAACTACAGGATGCATACAACATGAGCACACATGGGATGTGTAAATTCCCATTTTCGCATGACCCGAAAATGCATCACTCCCACGAGTGGAGACTTTTCCAGGAGACAAGCTGCGACTTCTCTTTGTGGTCGGCTAAACCCGTTGCCAAGTCCCTCCCAGCTAACAACCACACTGTTAAGGCTCTGTTCAACATCGCAAGTTCTCCGGGCGTGTGCCGTCACGTTGGATCTGTTATAGATGACTCTGTTTGATGGGTAAAGGTTAAAATACTGAGGTTAGCTCCAGTCAGCTGTGCAGGGAGGTGGTTGCTGCCCACAATAAAAGAGAACTGGACACAAACAGCTACATTTACCACAAAAGGCAAAAAAGGAATGTTTAACACAAACCACATCAACTTCAATCCGCATCACGCATACAGGCTAGAAAACACGGGTTTTAATCAAGAGCGTCGATCTCTACTGATACTAACATTCGTATAAACTCAAATGACTGCTTAATTACCAGCCGAGGCTGGTTTGTTGTGGTAGGACGCTGCCGGACGTACCCTGTATCCTCTGTGTTAATCCTCAGCTTAAAGCTATGAGATAACAACCTTTAGTGCACACGCACGCACACAAAAGGCCTGTCAGTAATAACAGTCGCGCAGTCACCGCACAGAAATGGCGAGCGCAGCTCACTGCTGATAGTTAAATTCTACACGCAAGTGAAATCAAAGAGGCCAGACATGCAGGGTACAAAGCATCCCCTGAGAGGGGAGAAGTTAGACCGGGAGTGTAAACTGCACGTAGACATTACACTTGATAAACGCCAACCCAAGGGTGCTGGTATCAAGTTCAGGACTTAAGTAGGCAAGGCCCTGCTCCACTGTTAGCTAGACAAATCTCACACTCAGCAAATAACTGTTATCTTTCGTGAGGCACCTTCGTGCTTCAGCCGTACATTTCCATTGACTTTGGGCCCAGCGTGGCTGGGTTTCTGTTGAGAACACGTTGCAAAAAGTCATTTGCAGGGTAACATGAAGTCTAAATTTGAGGCAATGTTGATTAAAACACAAGGAAAACTGATTTTTATCTCACCCGAGGGCCATGAAAAGAGGACCCTGAAGGACAATGCTCTGTGCATGTGACCTGCCTCTGACATATGATCAGCTTACAGCAGGTCATGGTGGTCACACGCTGTTGAACACTGTAAAAAGTTTATGAATTTACACAACACACTTTTCTACTTCGGAACCAACCTGTCATTTGGCAGACAAATCAACCAAGAGGGTAAATTGCCAAACGAGGCAACAGAACCAAAATCCTGGTTTTTCGGTTTTACTTCCTGTCTTAGTTCTGTTCCCTCCTCTGTGATTGCCTGCCCCGCCCTCATCTTTGCCACCTGTGCCTCATTATCTCTGCCTCCTGCCTATCCCTTTGTCATTTCATCTTGTATAAGGTTTTGTTCAGCTGCCTGGTTCTCCCTCTTGTTCCTGTTCTGCAACTGTGTATTTTGTAATTTGTGGGGGTTTGCTGCACTTTTCAGTTTTTTTGTACATCCTCACAGCCCACTATCTGGCTGCAGAGTGCCCTGCCTTTTTTTTTTGTAAGATTTTGGTTTAGTAATATCCTCATTGCAACTTCCTGCCCGCCTCCTGTCTGCGTTCGAGCCCTGTATCTTGAAACCTGCGATGAGACATTGTATTTGTCACTACTGGTAATACTGCGGCGGCAAAGGTGAAACAAGACGACATCCTGATCGTCGCCAACATGATTTTTCCAACACGTGTCAGAAGACAGCTCAGAGCTGCTGAATGTCGGGCTTTTTCCGATCGCAAGTTATTCATAAACCCCAGAGACGACCGCGCTTTCTATTTGAGTCTCTACTCTTCATATGTCTCCAGGAAGCACTCTCCGTCCATGGGGAACTAAAGAACAACATGAAGGTTCACTCATTAAATCTCACCCTTCTTCAGGCCCTAGCACCACAGATGTGGCCAGTGGAAGGGAGTCTGTCATGCAGAGATGATTTGTAAGGGGGAACAACATAGAAAAAACAGTCAGGAGGGGGTTTCCTCCCTTTTACAGATACTGACTGCTGTCTATAATGAAAAATTGGTTTATGCTGATTATTCGTCACTAGACTTCATTCATTCAAGTTACCTACAAAAAGGAGAAGCCTGCCACATGGGAAAATCAAGAAGCAAAGTTATATATTATAAAGTTATTATTAAGTATATTATAAAGTTATAAGTCATACTGGTGTAATTCTCAAATTTACTGACAGATCAATTTCAGTCATGTAGGAAATACGGCCACAATACAAAATTTAAGAATTTCATTATTTCAATTAATTGACATTTTTATAGATATATATAATGACAACCTTGAGCTTGAGATTTTCTGCTTTGCTTCTAAAAGGCTGAATTGTTTTTAAAATGGAGGAATGCTGATGTTACTACTAATGACAAAATTGGTTCTTTTGAAATGATAATATCAGGTTTATTAGGTTTTGGGGAAATTGAAGAGTGGTGGTGCATCACATGGCGATGGACATACATTTACGGAGTGAGAGGGTTTTTTTAACCGCCATTTCCCGCCTTTACTAACCCACTTCCTGGGGGGAATCCCTGATGTCAGATTGATTTCATGTTCTGAAGTTAAAAATATAGATTTGAATGGTCTCCATCGTGTCTCTGTGATCTGTTATCATTCCGGCCTGTTGCACAGGTGATGGAGCTCGACCAAGACAAACGCCACTCCTGCACTGCGACATCAAGATGCCAACTCCCTACTGTGGCGTCATTCAGAACCATTAAAAGCTGTGATCACGCCATGTTTAATCACACTCCCGTAAAGCGTCAGGTGTTTGTTTAATCAGATCCTAGTTAACACAATAAAACAGAAGATTTCACCATTGTGCTCTTAATGCCACAACAGCCAGTAAAACCATCTTTCTGTAAACTGATGACACAGAAGCTCACTTACCAAACCCAGCTTGCTGTTAGAAATCACAAATACATAAATATCAAACTCAATCCAAGAATACATCTACATCTCAAGCAATCATGCTGCAGCTGGTCTTGTGAAGCGTTGCTGCAAGCATTAAACTACAAAGAAGCTTGCAAACTATACTGCGTAGTATTCATATGGCTGCAGGCAGGGGGCTTGGTGGGGGTTTACATACCTAAATTCAGGCAGTTATAACATTTATTGATAATTAATATTATAGTAATGAGCACGTGGGGAGCGGATGGGGTGTTTGAGGACAAAATGCGGCGACTTTTTCTGCCACGTTTGTATCATCATCGCCACCTGGAGGCATACCCACCTGGTTATTTCCTCTAAATTGCAAGCTGTGAGAGCTTTAAGGAGGTGAAATGGTTGCCTGTGGGGGCAGGGGGGGCAGCACTACTCAAAAAAAGTAAAAAGCCTGCTCGTTGTGCTGCGTTTTTTTACCAGACGGGCTGCTGGCCTTGGCACTGGTGCACGTCCCAGTGTTTGGGCTGTTTCTATCTTCAGGCCGTGATCCAGCAGCGCCAGCAGGAGCACTGTTTCCCATGCAGCTCTCGGATACAAGAGCCTATGGGAGACGTCAGAGCTGCGTGCATTGCAGTTCAGGAAGAGGTTGATACTGGTGAGAATGTGCAGATTACACCAGGTGATGATTCTCTCTTAAACACTGCTGACAATTTCAATGCATTTTTCAAGTGGGAAAACAGATAGCAGAGGAATAAAATTTGGTTACAACACGATTTGTTCATATCTTAACAAAAAGTACTAAAAATAATTAATCAGTTACTGAAAATACTAATGAAACACCACACTCTGTTGTATGATGCTCCATATATAATATACTTTACTTGATCTGAAGCTGAAGCAGTTTGTCAATAAATCGATTTGATTGATTGGACAACCACGATATGTGGTTCATTGTAAAAGCAGGTTGAATCAGATGGGACTATTTTCTGGGTTCCTTGACATTCTTTGATGTAAAAATGGAATACTTGGGATTTGGACATTTTTCACTTATTTTCTCACATTTTGTAGCCCACAACAATTCATCCATAAATTACTTGGACGATTAATGCTGGTCTTCGACTAGCTCCATTGTTAATTATTGTGCTGTAATTTTAATGTTTAGTCCATAAACTAATCAGGAAAAAAAGCTAAAACTACCCATCAATTTTTTTCAAGGCGAAAGCCTAATATATTAAAGTCGATCCATACTAATGAACCGAGCATTTCAGCTCTGCAGTACGGAGTGGATAGATTACACATACAGCACATCCGCCTCCCATCACGTCAGAGGAGGTCTACGTGCTTGGGCACATATACGCACTGACGGGCCGCTTCCTCATCGCCACCCACCTCTGCTGCCATCCGAATCCATACCCACAATTTCTCTTTTACAAATACAACATAGCTAAAACGACAGATTTCATCGCTCCTGTGCGTTCGTATGCGTGTTTAAATGTGAAATCAGACGCAACAGGCTCACATCCTTGAAGGTCATCGTGTTTGCCTTCTTCCTGTTGCGTATTTCGGTGATGTACGGAAATGCGCCAACTTTAAAGAGATATTTTTAAAAAGGCAGGAGAATTTTAATAACATTTGTCAAAAGCATACGACGCCATTCGGTGCCACATTTACTAAGTGTAGTTATTAATATGTGAGTTAAGTTGCGAGGAAGATAGAGTTAGATTTAGGTTGCGTACAGCATCCTTATTATTATCATCTAATCAGCTTGATCAATAACATATGTGGAGGTTGTGTAGCTTTCCCTGCTGGTGAGGTGAGGGGTGCTCCTTACCTGCTGATGGGTTTCTGGGTGCGCAGAGAGTGGAAGGGCGGTGTGCGGATGATGCGAGACAGTCTCCTGTTTCACTGCTGCAGCGCAACGTGACCCTTTACAAAAGCCTCGGCGGGGCGGAGCTTGCATCACTGCGTCGCGTGACGCCACGACGCTGACCGGCTAACGCGCATGCGCCGGAAGCCGTCACAGCTCTCAGAGCATGAATGCAGCATGATTTTGCAACTTTTCGGTAATGCTATGGTGGAAAAGTCACCCCACGTCCCTCGAAGAAGAAACACATTTCGTCCATGAGGTTAATTTTACCAAGTAAATTTTGTATTCTTAATAATGTCAAATATATAGATGTAGCTAAGTCTTGTTCCTTTTGTGGTCATGTTGATGAAACATTTATCAATTTATACTTTCACTGTGATGTCACAATGATACTGTATGGCCTGATTTAAATTATAGTGCTTTCTATGACACCAATGTGACTCGTTGTTCATTGTTGCTATGACAATATCTTTTATTTCTTTATCTGTGCTATATGGTTATTACAAAAATACACCATAACATATAACATCAAACAGCATTCAAAATATTCATATAAACTTTGTACATTTTATAAATAAGCATTTCTGTGAAAACAATAAGCTCAGGACCAAATGTGAGGCATTCTGGGTACATATTGGGGGATACTTTACAAAATCATAGTATAATCCATTGATTGGGTAAGGGCATTGAAGGTGTGATTACTGGATAGGGTTACAGCAACCTTAGACAATAGAAAAAGCCCTGTAGCAATCAAAATGTTAGCCGTAGGTAAACAATACTGTTGTTCATTCATCTCCCAGTTCAGATCAGTAGAGCTGGGTGCCACCTTGGGGTCAAAATCAAGCCTCACTTGGGAAAACTGGTGAGTGCTGCCCTGAGTCACAGGTTAGAGATTGTAAAGTATATGTAGTAGAAGTCGTATACATCTTGATCTGATGTTGTGATGCTTGCATGATTTTTTTTTACATAACACAAGAGGCCAATATGTTTCTGCTGCACCAGAATTGAGGCAGATAAGGTCAAGTTTGACAAAAGTTGTATCACACCATGAGTAAGGTAGATTTTAAAGCTCCCAGAATAATCTTGTCATGACAGAATGAGGCAAGGAGTTTCTTCTCACCAACTTCTCCCAAAACACCTCCATAATTGTGAAACATGAAAACAAAGGCAGAAATACACTCACTTTTATGTTTTGGTTTTGGTTGGACTGCTACATAACACATAACTACACATAACTTTTTGCAAAAGAAAAAGAAGAAATTTGGAGCACTGTCTTCAACCAGCATGGGTGGGGTGAATTTGATAGTAGTTGTATGAACTAACAGGGCAACCATGACCAGTCACCGGAAAACTGAAAGTAGATGGAGAATAGTGCAATCTTTCTTGCACAACTGTTGAGTAAATACAATTGGCATGAAAAGGTGCTCATTGGAGAAAGGCAAACAAGTAAAAAAAAAGAAGACAATAGTGCTTAGTACATCACAAAGCCAATATAAGTATGGAAGTTGTATTTTTCAATTGAATCATTCCATTCTAAACTATAAATCCAATTAAATCATAACCCCCTTTTTTGGCTTTTAGTAGTCATTTTGCAAGGCGCACCGCATCTATGGGTGAGGGTGAATGAGTGTGCAGAAGGACATTTTTGTTGTCCTTTGTCTTCAATGTGCTAATAATTATACTGTAAACTCAAAGTGTCAAAAACGTCACACAAACACTTCTCTGCGTGGACCTTTTTCCTGAGCAGGCTGCAGTGGGAGTGCTGGGCCGAATAGCGGTGCGACTGTGTGAGTCTTTTCGTCTGCATCCAGCTGCGTGTCTGGTGTGGCTGGAGGGCTGAGGAGTGAGTCATAGTCGAAGCCTTTAAGAGGCTGCAGAGACAAAGTGAGTCCTCGCCGAGCTTTGGCAGCTCGATCTGGTCTCTCTCTCAGCTCCAGGATCACCTGGACAGTGAGAATGAGGAAAAATCACTTGTCTTTGCCTGCATATTGAAACATTTCATCAGCAACCTAACTCACGTTTGAATTTAATGAGCGAACATCCAAACTTGACTACATTCAGACATTCATCAGTTACCTCCACAGGCTGGCGCTGCAGCAGAGCGAGGTCAAACGTTGTTCCGTGGAAGAAGGTTTGGCGTTTGAAACGATCAAGGGTCCTCAGGCGGCGGGAGGGAGTTTTGCACAAAAGCTGGACATACAAATAGATACAGGTCATGATATGACATCAAACTGGACAAAACATCATCCTGGTGCATGTTGTCAAGTAATCAGTATAGCAGATTTTAATGTTTTGGAGCATAATTATTACACTTTGTGATATTACCTCAGTTATTAGCAAGGCAAATCTGGGGCTGAAGCTAAGAGGCATTTCATATGGAAAACCCCTCACTTTCCTCAGCATGCTGCAGTGGTCAGGTTCTGGAGGTAAAGGGAACTGAGGAGAGTTGGAAGTACATGAAGAGGAACAATTCAGCGTTCAAATTTTTTGGAAATTTGACAAATTATATGCACTTTTTCATGGCAAAATAACAAAATTGAAGGTCAGCTTTGTCACTGGAAGAGTAATATCCGCTTGTCGTGCAAGACATACGGAGCCTATTGGCAACAAGAGCGCACCTTCCCAGTAACCAATGAGAAAAGCAGAATTCCCAGCGACCACCAATCAGCTGCGTGGTTATAGGGGCCACCACTCAGCACCTCAGGGGCTGCAGAGCAGACAGAGGATGTTCATAGCACAGGAATTACGTTATATTTGCATATACATATAGTCCCTTTCAGTATAACACATTAAAGATGCCCTAAGTGTTTGTCTGTTTTGTGTCCCAGCATCTGCAGCTCTGGAAGGAATTAAATCCAATAGCATTTCTCACCCATGTATTGGATTGTTCCACAAATAGTAAAGGCTCGTCCTCCTCTCTCCAGGCGACGGGACAAACCAAAGTCAGCTAAGCGGAGGTGTCCTGGAACAGACCATTTTCCCTACATTATTACACATGATGTGAGGCTCTGACTTCAGATTTTTCTCATTGATGCAGTTTTAACTGTGAACAAATATTTAAATATTTTCATCAGAATCTCATTGGCAAATGTAATTAGACACACTGGTTGTTCCCTCTCAGTGCTAACAGATGTACTGTTTATATTAAAGTGTAGCGACTAGCTGTGCGTAGCTGCACAGTCAGGATGTTCTTTGGAAGGAGCTGTGCCTCTCTCGCACACCAGAGCTATGCTGCCCTCTGCTGGGGAGGTGTTTTTACTCACCGTCATCCGTCAGCAGGATATTCTCCATCTACAAATAGTAATAAAAACACTTACTTAGACATCCATGCATGTTCAGCGCTCAATTTACTCAAATAACTTCATTGAAAAAAGAACCTTTTAGCTGAGTTTCCTTGGAGTAGCCTTGGATTTCTTATTCTCATCATTAAATTACCAGTGAAATCTTATCACACACACATGGGTTGACATTGAAATAATGCAAGCAGTTACTCAGAGAGAGACAAGGAAAAAAAAACATTTGTCAGGATAAACATCATGTTTGTACCATTTTCTTTTCATTTTTCAATCTGTGCACAATTTATTTGAAATTCAGTAATCTGAAAGAATTACATGACATCTGAAAGAAGTCTGAGAGAAGTTTTCTCATTTTGGCCATCTGAATTACCTCCCTCTCTTACCTTCACATCTCTGTGGATGATCCCAAAGTCATGCAGAAAACCTGTGAAATAATGGCAAAGATGAACAAAAAATATAAAATGTAGTAAACATGTTTCAGGTCCATCACTTCATCTTCATGCTGACATTAAAAACCCTGACACTGCCTTGTCACTTTGGGAGATCCCTTGAGAGCTCGTCTCATTTTATTTAGATGTCCTTTTATAATTTCTTACGATTAAATAACTATGGAAACCTTCATGTAAACAAGTCTGCTCTCATTATTATTTGCATTGTGGTGTATATGAAAGTGGCAAGAAACAGTATGGAAACCATTTGAATTATCTGGGTTTCAGCATTTAATATGATTTGATTTTCATCTGAAGCTAATAACACACAAATAATTCCCTGCTTTTATGGAACAGAACCACACACCCAAAGTGCTGGAGGAAAAAAAAGTGAACCCTTGGAACTGGTTGATCCTTATGTGGTAGCAATAAACTCAAACAAGCACTTTCCAGATCAGACTTACAAAACGTTCAAGAGGGGTTTTAGACCATTTTCCCTCACAGACCTAGTTCAGCTCAGCTATATTTTTAGATAGACTAGTGTCAGCTAGTAGACTAGTCTCAATGGGTGAAGGTCTGGGCTCTGACTGGATCTCTCCAAAAAGTGAATTTTCTTTTTTTGAAGTCATTCTATAGAATATTTACTTCAGTGTTAAGGGTCATTGTTGAATAACTGCTGCATCATCCAACTTCCATTTAGCTTCAGCTGGCAGAGAGCCACCATGACATCATCCTGTAGGATGCCCTGATAAACTTGAGAATTCATTTTCTCTTTGGTAGTAGCAGAAACCAGCCACAAATCATGACACGCTCTCCACCATACGGATGATGGATGATAGGATGATGTTTTCACGTTAGTTGACAGTGCCCTTTTCACAGTTGAACAATTCCTTATTGTCATCAGTCCAAAGAAATCCCAGCAGTATTGTGGAATGTCGAGATGCATTGTGCCTATGGAATCATCATAGTTGGAGGTCCACCTTTAGGGAGAATAGCCACAGAGCGTACTCACCGAGCGCACATCCCAGCTCTGCTGCAAACACTCGCGCTATGTCCTCTGTGAACTGACCAATCATCTGCCAGTAGGTGTACAGGTCTCCTGTGCTGCAGTAGTCACACACTGCAGGAGAAGAGACACCATTAAAACATGCCTCTGTCATGTAATGAGAGGTGTATTGGGGTAGTGAAGGCCTGCGGGATGTGGAACACACACTGGTGAAAGAAATTGGGAAAGGAGTCTAATCTGGAAGTGCAGCCAGAGGAACTCTGTCTTCCATTACAATTCCATTACAAAATTCTGTAATCTGTTTTTTTTTGGCCAGACACACATTTAAAAAGAAAAAAAAGAGTACAAAGTGGGTTGGGGGTGCAGAAGTGAACCAGTGATTGTATCTGGAATAATGGATCATCCCTATCCAACAAGGGATAATACTTTTTTGAATGCTGTTAAATAAGGCAGCAATGCTTATGCTCCATTTACATATTTCTGATTTAAATGACTCAGTGATGATTCACTGTATAAGGAAGCAGGGACATCCTTTCTTTTAAATATGTGACAAATGTATTCTTATTGAGCTGCAGCAGCGTTCAACATCTGGTCCCCGGGCTTTTACATTCTCTTTTCACAGGGGGTGGGGAAGCAAACAAACTGGGTCACACTTTCTGAGTCACTGACTGATTTCGAAAAAGGGTAAATGCTCTGGAGGAGGAGAAAAGGGGGTAAAGCAGCTACAGGATGCCTTTGCTTGTGCAGGCCAGTGGTATTTTGTGGGTTGCAAGGGTTGTAAAGGTTTGGTAAAGGTTGTGTCTCTAGGTGCTGTGCAAAAACACCCAGAGTTGAAAGACTTGATACTAAGCTCTTTGATTTATTTTCATCATGTTCTCGGTGTTGGGTTGGGGATTGTGGGTAGATCCTAGACAAGACTACCAGTGTTGAGGGGAAAGAAAAGTGGAGTGAGGGGTTTTGGACAGTGGATCTGGGTTGGATCGGGGTCACTGGTCTCTGGCTGACTCACTAATGTAGAGGTGGCGCTGTGTCTGCCAGCAGTCCTGGAGGTCATGGACAAATGGGTGGCGAACCTGACGCTGCGGGCAAAGGTCAAAGGTCAACCGGAAAAGTCCAATTTTTTTTCTTCATGTGTCCAACTACTTTTCTGAGATATTACTTCAGTCGCAAATTTAGGAACCATTGGTCTTGAAATCTGATATAAACCTGATTGATCAGACATTACAGATGCAGAAGTTTTGAGGAAAGGGCAAATAAACATTGCTTTGATACTTTTTTATATGAGTTAAAAAGTTTAGGGGGAAGAAGAAGGGCAGTTGAAGGGCAAATCCTATTTAATCTTCTCCTCATACTATTAATACTACTGCTAATAAATTTAATTTTGAGGACTTTTTGTACAACAAGCAAAAAAAACCCCAAACCTTGAAAAGTGATAAATATCTTGTTATCTTGAGTCTTGAGTGAGATGGTGAGTACCAACTCTTATTGCTTTTGGATTTGCAATCAAGGCCTGTCCTTAGTAATTACCTGGACTATAACTTCTTCCTTCGATTGCTCCAAGACCCCAAGTCTCAGAATCTCCGACTTAGGTATAACCTGTTAACCGACAAAAATACTGAGATGAAATAAGAAGACACAGGACACACACAAGACTATGATGGTTTCCACGTGCACACAAATATTACATAGGCTATTACAGTTACTGTGTATGTTAAGGCCTCAATCACTTTAGTAAGGACGGTATCAAATTTCTTGTTCTAACCCTGTTCCCTATCACAACTGCTCTGCATGTACTGTACATGTAATGTGAGGTAAACATATTAAGTCAGCCAGAAGACTCACTTTGACAGCAAATGTTTTCTGTTTGGCCTTGTCCTTCACTTTCAGAATGGGTCCAAACGAACCTTTGGCGATGTAACCCAACACCTGGTGGTGTGAAAACCATAAGTAATGTATAATAAAATCATATAAAGCCTCATTATGAGTATTTATGTTTGGATTGAGCTGTACCTGAAAGTGTTCGTGCCCAGGCACAGTTCTGTGGGGGAATTCGGGCAGGAACATGGTAATAAACCCGGGCAGGCTCCACTCTGCTCTCAGCTTGTCTGGGCCAACTCCTGCCAACCTCAGGACGTGCTCTGGGATGTCAGGGGACTTGCCGTGGAGCATTCGACGGTGGCCCAAGCGCAGGGCAGGTGGGGCCAAGCGACAGAGGCTTGCTGGGATAGACAGACCCATGCTGGAGAGGAAACCACGCCATCCAGATGGGAAGTGCTCATCCTCCTGCCCTTCAGTGGGCCTCTGTAGAGGAGACAGGTGAATCAAGAAACAGTAGTAGGACAGGTTAATAAATGGTGCTGCAGATGTAAAAAAAAAAAAAAAAGCTCATAGATGTTTGGCGTTATTACCCTCAGTGATTATGGATCATGTCAGTGCTCAAAATGACAAACAGTGTTGATCCGGTTAGGGTTAGGGTTAGGTTTTGGGAGATATATTACGGAAGGACAAGTATCAGCACTTATCAAAGCTGGCGTGCTAAAAGCAATGTTTTTTCTTACTTGACCTTTTGGAAGTTCCAATCCCAGAAACTCATGAGCCAACAGAGGTGGCATAAGGACAATGGGAAACTTTTTAAAATGTGTTCTCACTATTTAACCAGGGAAAGTTGCCTAAGCATTGCTTCATGCTCACACACTGGGGACCTGCCAAGTGCAAACTGTTAGTCTGTGTAGCTCCACTTAAGCATTAAGACATATTGAAAACTGAGGAGGTCTGCAGTTAGGTTCACGTGGGGGGCATTTTTCCACAATAGGGGACCTAAAAAGTTTTGCAGGTAGTGGAGCTCCAGCCCCATTGTCATTGTTTTACTTTTTACACTTTAGAGTTTAATTTAGAGTATATTGAGAGTATCTTGAGAATTTTAAATGAAACACATTTACACAGTCTGTTGTTTTAGGTTTGTACCCAGAAGCAAACATTACTTTTTAGCTAGTGAGAATTAACAGAATTACAGAATCTGTGTTACTGTAAAGCTTATTTGACAAAAAAGAAGACTCATACACAAATGAAAAGCAGAAATGTGTCTCTGTGACTGCCATCCATTTGTGCTTGAGACACATGGCATGTTTTTATTTGTTGTTAGGCCCAGGTCATGTTCAAAGTCACATTTATTAGGAATTACATAAGCAGTGGATCTCAATGGCCAGCAGAAGAGTTTCATTGAACTGTTCCTGCTCTCAGTGATTTAAAAAAAAGGGGGGGGTGCATGATGTACATCCAATCTGCAGTCACTTGGTCACACAACCCCTCTTCCCCCTCGGGCCTTGTGTTGCACAACTGATGCTCTGTGATGCAAGATGGGTGTAATGAACCATGCAGGATGTTATTATCATCTGAACCAAATGAAGGGACACATGGACACATCTACAGTCACTCGGATGAAATAACTGCCATGGGACATCGCCTGACGACTAGCCAGTGAAGGAATTTTCTTTGGACACTGTTTTTTTTTCTAATCAGGTGTTCAATTGCCTATAGATTACAGATGTCAATACCGGAAGCATGACTATGTTGTCTTCAAAATAAAAGAATTACAAATTTGGAAAAGTAACAGAAAAGGTTTTTTCGGGAAAACAGCAAAGTGCAACTTTAACTTCGAATTGTATCATTAACTGCGCAGTGTGATTACACGTCAGATCAATACACTGCTAAAGAAAACGTTTAAAAAGGTCACTCATGACTCGCACCATCGTTACTCTTCAGTGTTTTCGGGAACCAAAATCATCGCCATGGAAACAAGTGTAACCCCCCGCCCCACACACACCACACCCACACACCCACTCCTCCCAAGTGCGTCACACCTTAGCAACCAGGAATGTTGCTCAACTCACCTTCCTTTTACTGGCGTCGGCCCCCATCAGCGTGACGGGACATCGGCACTGTCACCTCAGTGCGACGTCTGCTCCTCATCCAGGCGCTCACATCGTCCTGCGCTCCCTCACGGCAGCATTTCCACAGACACATGCACAGCGCAACGAGCCGTTAATTTAAGGCTTGAGGAGGAGAACCGACACGCGAAATTAACAGTCTGTAGGTGATCGGAATATCATGTGAAAAACGTGAGAGATATGGCGACATAAAAACAAGTTAATCCCGAGTATGGGTAACGTCAGCGCAAATCCGCCCACATCTTTGCCAACCAATGAGACGAGAAGCTGGTAGAGCGGCGCTCCCTCTGCTGCTGCTCTCTCCAACCACAGCTCAAGACAGCGATCCTACAAATAAGTGCAATTTTTTGCCATATCTTGTGTCATATGTGTGTTTGTAGTTTGCAAAGAACAAAACGAATGCAGGCATCAATCTAGACTATATACGCGCGCTGTGGCTCGTAACCTTACATTTTCAATCGAGCTCTCCGTTTAACGTCGCATGAGTCTAAATATAAACCAACGCATGCATAATTTCTGCTGCCCCAGCGTGTCAAGTGAAAACCCAAAGGGCAACGTTCAGTGTTAATTAATTTCATGCATAATTTAGGGTAACAGCATCTGATTGGTCAGCTTTAAGGGAAGCACAGATTCAAGTGACTCGGGAAACACACAGTCGTGTGGAGTCATAGTGGCTCCAAACTCATATTAACCTATTTTTTCTGAATTTAATCACTAGAACACTCAAAGTAGGATAAGGATGATATATTTAAACCTACTGATCAAAAATTGTCCCATGAACACAATATACAGACTCAAACTGCCAAAACAGAGAATGGCTAAGTGACACAGCAAAGTAAAAACACAATCCCAACAAAGACATGACAGTGCAAGTGCCTGTTTATTTGGGACTAAGAACAAAAAAAAAAAAGCAAACAGTGCCGTCCGTACATTTTACTTTCACATATTACTTTGTCAATGGTCGTTTCTACAAAATAAACCAAACTGTTGAGCTTTAAATAAAGTAGAAAAAGGTTTATGGATCCATGTGGGAGCGTTCAGGGGTAAAGACACATCAGCGGGACAGCGTCATGTTCAGTCGTCCTCATCGAAGTCCTTCTTGCCCTGGGGAGGTTTGGGTCCCCCTGCTGGTCTGGCCATGATGATCTGGAAGGGGAAGCGACAGCAGTCATTTAATCCTTCCTGACTAAGTAGGAGATACCAGCAGCAGGCTCAGAGGGCTCAAAGGCAGGAGCTCACAAACTCTGACTCTAAAACAAAGTGGGTAGATAGTAGTTAGTTTCAAAATAAATACGTGAAAATCAATAAATAACATGATTATTTGGCTTCATAAATGTTATGAACACCACTGCACAAACCCAAAGAAATATCCGATGCCAAAACGTCTTTGTTTAAACTCATACCCTCAAATAAACGGTACATTTTCGAAGTAAAAGAGGAGCTTTCAATCCCTATAAGCCAAGGAAGGCCATTTATGGTGATGGAATATTCATGACCACATATGGAGATGTGTGTGCTGGAAGAGAAAATGCACTACAGAAGGAAATGTATGTAGCACAGGCAATGAATGCATTTAAGACACACACACAAAAAAAGGCCTTCCCAAAGAGAGATCCGATTCTCAGTGCTGGACTAACAACAGCACCTCAGGTACATTTCACAAAGTCTATTCAACTTGAGATACTGAATATGAAGGTCTATGGAATAATCTTCACATTTACTGATTTTACAAAACATAAACACCCACTGATACTTTTAATCTCATCCATTTAACCGAGGGCCTATAAAAAGGCAGGTAGAGTGCAAGTGCGTACGCACAAACAATTTCAAGAAACTGGACTCATCTGAGAGGACAGAGGTGGTTTTGATAATCTCGGGCTCGACCGGTGATTGGAGTATTTCCCGAGAGGAAAACCACCTCAGCCTCCAGAGCAGCACATCACATTTAATTGACATGCTTCCTTAATATTTAACTATGTTACATGCAACCTGAGGATGTCCGCTGCAAGGAAAAGAGCTTGTGAGTGCATGCGGCATGCTACCACGCCACACTGTGTATGTTAGGTGCAGGTTTAGTAGCTGCCAGTGACACACCTGGTATTAAAAAACCAACACCACCTGTAAAACGGCCCGAACCCACTCAGGTCCACAACATTGTTCTGCATCGAGTTTTGTGTCACACTCAGTGTTAGCAGTGACAGGCAGGACAACAAACGCTTGAAGACTTCAGCGACTGCACTGCATCCGTGTGAGTGCAAAAGAAAAACAAAAAACACACACACATTCCAGGACCTACTGACAGAGGGTGCGCCCACCCCTAATGGTGAGTTTCAAAATTATCAGGTTCTTCGTCCCAACCGTCCTTGTCCCAATGGCCCCTCTGCTTGGGAGCCTTGGGTCCCCCTGCGGCCTTAGCCATGATGATCTAGATCGCATACATATATGCACACACACACTGACATGAACTATCTGGATCTACTGAGTCACTCCAGAACACTTCACCTGCTGATTTCAAGAACATCAGCTTTGTATTAAATCAGTAGCTACGAGCGTGGAAATATGAAATGGGTTGAGTGGTTAATTGTCATAAGCATGAATCAAATACTTCATATGACTCTGATATAACCGCAGCAGCAAAAAGTGAAATGCCAAGATATCAAGTAACAAGAATAGCATAAGAAGCTATAGAAATAATTTCTAAATATTAAAATAAGGCAGTGAGGGCAGGAATGATTATTATGCATCTTCCAGAGTATTTTTTTTGTCTTCGTCTGATAATGAATAACTATTATGAATAAGCCTCACAGTTGCACTGGGTGACAATTAATATGGACACAGTACATCTTAACAGAATTTGAGCCACATGAATTTTAGGTTGCTCATGGAATTCTACACTTTGTGGCTGCTTCTGGTCATCTGTGTGTCCCATGGAATCGTGCATTTGTGTACACACCTGGTCAACTCTAAGCACTGTGATGGCAGCGTTGGTGGCCAGTTTGATGCCCCAGTATTTCACCAAGTAAGGCTCCAGAATGCCAGCTTCAACCATGTCCTTCACAGCGGGGCCTTCTCCCTGAGAAAACAAAAAACACCATCACATTTCTTTCTTTCTTCTTTTTTATTAAGCTGACTGAAGTTCATGTTGAATCAATGAAAGGGACTAATATGTGCTGGAGTTCCTAGAAAATATAACTGGTGATAAATCAAGTCAAACGTTTTGGTTTTTTTTTGTGCACATACAAACCTCAATGTCAAAGCCCATGTTTTTGTTTCCCTCGTGGTGCGCGGCGTACAGTTTAGAGATGAGCTCGCTCGCCTTCACGCCAGAGTTCTCGGCCAGCGCACGTGGCAACGCCTCAAAGGCTTCGGCAAACTTTTTAATGGCGTACTGCTCCAGACCAGGGCAGGACTACAGAGAGGGGTTCAAAAAAAAAAAAAAAGGTGATGTTTCTGCAATTTATCATCCAACGATGCAGTAAAGAAAGACGGTGGATGACCGGAGGCTGGAGGGAAACCGCACCGCGCACTCAAATCACAATACCTCTCCGTATGAGGTGATCTGTTTGGCCAGCTCAATCTCAGTGGCTCCTGCTCCAGGCACCAGTCTCTTGTCCTGAAGACAGCGAAACACAAAAAGTAAAACAATTGTGTGAGACAAAGTGTTTATAGAAAGAAAAAGGTTTCAACTGAAACGTACATAAAATAAACTGCTGGAAATGTTAAACTTTTTAAATATAAGTTGCAACCGAAAACACTAACATTTCTGAGATTCATTTCCATTCATTATTGCTGAAGTTTATAACATATTTCGTGGTGGCGTTGACTCACCCTGACCAGAACCTTGAAGGTGTTGACGCCATCATCCACAGCCCTCTCAATGTCATCCAGCAGGTTGTCAGTGGAGCCCCTGATCACCACAGTTGAGATGGCGCAGTCCTCCTTCTCTGTGGGACACAGTCAAGACCGAACACTATGTTCAGCACAAAACTCATAGGCATCAGGTTTAAGATGAAGACCCACAGGGTGGAAGCAAATTTACCATGTTTGAAGACCACCACCTGGGTGTCCCCCACCTCTGTCAGGTACACACTGTCACAGCGACCCATCTCCTCGGGAGTTGGAGCCGTCTTAAGGAAGACAAAAAGCATTATTATACATTATATAATGATGTTTTTCTTTCATGGTGGTTCAAAATATCTGACCTGAATGACACATGACGGGACTCACCATCCTGGGCAGTGCTACAGCTCCTACAGTCTTGCATAACCTCCTGAGGTCCCACTTGGAGTTCAGCCTGACGGGCAAAAAGAAGAATTTAAGGCTAAGATGTAAGCTGCGATATAAAAAGTTAAATACCATCGATTTTAAAACCACTGCATTAATAATACTGTCATCAGTTATGTCTGCCATTAGCTAATAGTGCAAAACTGACATTTTATGAGGACGTAAAGACTTGAATCACACTTCATCTGAAAATTATAAATATAAAATACAGCTGCAGCGCAACATGCTTACTGTTAAAAAAAACAAAAACAGTAAAACAGCAGTACTGCGTAGCCCAAAAAAGATTTTCAACTAACTTCAATCTTACCTCACCACCATGAGCTTGTACTTGTTGGCATAGTGTAGCGCCATGTCAGCCACCTTCCCCCCAGTTACCACCACAGTGGCACCAGCCTCCTTGATGGCCTTCACCTGAGCCTCCATCATATCCTCCTCTCCCTTACTGAAGTCCATGAGCGCCTGTGCGCTGTCTATCAGCACTGTGCCCTATGACAAAGCAGAGTTAGCATCACTGAGATATTAGAAAAATAACACCCATGTCTTTCCTCTCTGGGGAGGTAAAGTAGATTCAGTACATATGGCAAACATTTCAGTCCAAATTTCAATCTGACCAAAATGAGCAGGAAACTAGAGCACGTTTATGCTCTTAATCAGTTTGATTTTGGTTCTTGTTATTCAGATTTCGCCAAAGAATTAAAGAAAGATGTATTCATTACCTTGGTTTCTGTCACCATGCAGTCGAAGGGGCAGGAGAAGACCGCAATCCTGGCGTCTTTAACAGATGTGATGTCTCCCTCGGCCTCCTTCTTAAAAACCATGCCATGTAGCATGGAGGACGCAGTCACCCCACAACCCTGAAAACACCACAGATGTTACCTTAGACATAAACAATACTCAAACCACCTGACAAAATATTCTCAACAGATAAGGCTACTTACCAAAATCTTGCATACTCTGACATTATCAACGTTGAAATTTCCAGACTCTGGGAAGATGGATACTGTGGCAGAATCCAGTGAAGAAAAGAAAGTTAAACGCGTACAAAGTTTATTCTCCCCATCGAGGGAGTCTCCTATGACAGCTGACGGCCCCAGTTTGGTCTAGGTAGCCTGGAAAGCCGACTCACCACAGGCCTGTGCGATGAGGCTGGCGAGGAAGTCCTCGTTGCCGTACTGTTTGCTCATGACTGCTGTACGGATCAGAGATGTGGCCTCGTTCACATCGTGGAGGTTCTTGGCTGAGGAACACACGCAGTCTGGCAGGATCTCCAGAGCCTTTTTACATGCCATCTCATAGCCTTCAATTACCTGTGGCAAAGATGCATTTATTCTTTGGCAGACTGCTCTAAAAATCATTCCAGAATCCTGATATTTAGCAGCAATAATGCAGACATTGCCATTATATCATCACATAAGCTACACAGGACAAAAGGCATGATGATGATGATGATGATGATGATGATGATGAGGAAGGGTGGCTACGCATGTTTACCTCTGACACAGACAGGCCCATCCTGAGCAGCTCCTCCGCCAGCTCCAGCAGAGCTCCAGCAAACACCAGGACAAAGTTCGTGCCATCTCCGACCTCATGCTCTTGCATGTGGGATGCCATCACAATCATTTTGGCAGCTGGATGTTGGACCTGAAAAACAGTCCACATTCAAGAAAACGGTTACATTCTTTCATAACATACACAATATATCTGGATCACTTCCCGTATGCAGTAAGCTACACACAAATATTAGCTGCCCTCACCTCGAGCTCTCGGAGAATGGTTGCGGCGTCATTGGTGACAAACAGTTTCTCCAAGTGGTTGATGACCATTTTGTTCATACCTGAAAGGAGATAATGTCACAAATTAGCCACGGCTAATCCTGCGGTCTCATCAAAATGAGTTTAAATAGATCAAAACACAAAGAGTATTAAAGTATATACAGCTGTAGAAGGATGCTTACCGTTTGGCCCATAGGCGGTGCGTGTGGTCTGAGAAAGCTCTTTACAGGCTCTGATGTTACGGAAGACGGCCTCTTCAAGCCCTGAATAATGCTAAATCAGACCACAAGGTACAACAAACAAGTCAACATTACGGTTCATCAGTGTCCGCGTCAGTCTAGTTCTTGTTGGTATTCTGCAAAACGACTACCGGAAAGAAACAAGATGTAAAATATCTTATGGGGTTCATAGGAGTGTGCGTGGAAAGCAAGCAGGGGAAATGATTTGCAATGGCAGCGGCAGATGTAAGATGTGCTGAAGCCTATAAACTGATCCAAAACAGGAAGCATCAGCTACTTTGAGCTGGGTGACAATCAAAGCTGTGACAGTTAGCTAAACGCTAGCGGGTGTGACTGCTGTCTGGCAGTCAGGTATCACTACCTCTCATGAACACCATGTTTAAGTGCTTCGAGGAACTGATACAGACGCAAAAACCAGCCCTTCGTCCATGCTAGCAGCTCCGGGTCCGGTAGCTTCGATGGGCCTGGCTGCTTTCTAGAACTCTCGCACATGACTCTGAATAAACGTGCTATGACGAGCTAGCATGCTAGCTCCAAAATGATTCTCTAAAGGCTAACCAACCGCTCCAGCGCGCCGATTTAACCTCACCTTGGCGCCATCCTTCAACATTTGGGCAAAGCCCGGAGCTTTGGGTACGTGGAGGGCCATTTTCCGATGTTTAGCAGCCCCGGGATCCTAGAGAAGGTAGCCGCGGCGTGGGTTCAGCTCTGGGTACAAAGCCGGAGAGACCGAGGAGGAGCAACTTCAGCTAGGCGTGGGGCTCATGACGGGTAACACCAAGTGACAAACTGAGCGATTCGCGTTTCACCTGCTATGACCACGTCACACCACTGGAGGGCACTGTTCTATACATGGGTGTACACGGATTGTAAATCAAGGCATATCCAAAAGTATGCCAACAGAAAAGTTTACTCCTCCATCAGATATAATAATTCATGTATAAGTCCTTGCAGTAATATTCACATAATTTAAAAATTCAGAAAGTTAAAGTATCAGATATGGACTAGAGATAGGCCAGAGTAAAACTGTCAGATTATATATTACATCACAGGATGATTATTGAGAGCAAAAATGGATTACTAACTGGGCTGGCAGGACAAACTGCCCTGGGGCCCCACAAACTCTTTGGGGTTTACATAATTGGATGATCTGCATTTTTTTCTTTGCACCATGAAAGAACAATATAAATGTTTCTATCCTGGGGCCCTGGTTTTGCAGAGGATAACTTGTGTCAAAATCTCGTTTTGAAACTTCAACTGTTTAAGTTTCTATCTTGGACATTTGTCATTGATGTCATGCTTTATTAGATTTGTAAATCTTTCCCATGTCAAGGAAGACAAACACATTTTGTGTTACAAAAAAGCAAGACTTTTGGGTTGATTTAGATTACAACTTTTATTGTGTGGAGGTTTTTTTTTCACATTTAAACACAATGCCACGTTTTGGCTGTGTGAGAACTTCATTTGAGAATGTTTGCTTGATAGTCACGACACCAAAAACCCACTGGAAATGGCTTCGTAACATCATCATCATCATGTAATTCCCCTTTACATCTTCCCAATCACAGATTATTTATGTGTAAAGTATAGGGGAATGAATCATCCACAGGCCATCAAAAGTGCTGAACTCTGTCTCAAGAAAACTATTGACCCCCCATCATCTAAACTGCCTAAGCTATGTAAAAAAAAAAAAAACACCCTTTAATAGAAAACAGTTTACAATTTGGCATAATCAAATGTCATTTTAAAAAAGGCATAAAAAAACATTAGTAACATTATTGCATACATATAAATTAGAGGAAAATGAATCTCCTCATAGTCACTATGTTTAGTGTTAGTTCTGCAGATACAATTTTGGTCTCATGCAGCATTTATTTTAAAGTAGATAACAAAAAGTCTCTATGTGGAAGGTGGATACAAATGACCACATCAGTAATTTGAAAATGTAACTAAGACATTTGGTTGTAGCAGCTATGACAGGTACATGCAACACAATGCAGAAATCCCTTTGGTAGCTATGAGGATATTTTTACCCACAACTAGCTAACCTGAGATGCGTAAACACAAGAATTACGTAGTGTAGATGCTGCGTATTACACACAACATCGATAACAAAAAAAGGTAACACAAACTGCCATGCAACAGTCTCCCAGTAACATAACGACACTACATGTAAATCTAACAGCGAACACCTCAATGACAATACATGTGAAACAAAAGGTCCTGTGTTGTACGCACTCGCGTGTGTGTAGCTCAGTTGGGTTTGTGAACGGTGTTCACAGCCGTGTGGGCCCAGCCTCCAAGTGTGTTTGTGAGGTGCGCGGCGCGACGTGTGAGGTTTGAGCGACTCAGTTTCCCGCTGGGGTCCAACTTTCTCATCAACGCTCCTCCGGAACGTCCCTGTGTAGGCCTGCTGGTTCTGCAGGAGGAGAGAGAGAATTGGGGACAATTACTACAGAAAGCATATGCAGACAGTAACGGAAACTGGGTGGCTGCAGGTAGACTATATTAATAGCAATGAGAAATGAAAGAGGAAAAAAACATTCATTCTTCAAGACACTTCTCTCCTCTGTTTCAATGTTTTTAAATCATTTCAACGCTGTTAAATTTGTCCGCACTTGCAGACATCCGGGTAAGTAGCAGAAAGCATTTAAGAACTGACGAGGCGAGTCAATATGTAAAGCAAAGCATAGTACAAGGCAGAAGGGAGTGCGAGTCTGATAGGGAGGAAGCGCATCCTTTGTCTGTACGACGTAAGTTATTCATCAGTCACAAAAGAGCGGCTCGCAACTGGTCAGAGACTGTACAACAATTTCATACACGCAGAAGCCCATGCATCAAAACTCAGACTGGGCTAACTTGGCCATGCGGTTTTAATGTCATAGAATTAGTTACACTCAGAAAATATATTTCCACAGCTCATCTGGATTTTAGTAGCATATTTGTTTTGATGCTTGACTTTACCTTCTTCCCTACTCCACAATCATGGAATAGCTGAACTGCCTGTTGTAGGAGGAAAGCAAACTTGTGTTTAATTCGCCCTGATAAGAGACAAAGTCGCCGTCCGCTGTTTTTTTTGTGTGTGTGTGTGTGTGGACGCTTTATCATTTTGAATGTCAACACAGGAAGTGATGCAAATATAATCCCAGGCACATTCTTGTCATTTCATTTGGCTCCAATTCCTACACCCACACCCTCTCCCCCTGCCCTCCCCACCCCCTCCTCCGCATCCGAATAGCAGAAACACAGACCCAGTTTCAAACCCAGGCGGGAAGAATGTGTGGGGGGAGGGGAAGGAAGTCAGGGGACCCAGAAGCAGCACAGCAGACTGAGATACTTTGGGTGGGAGGGCAAGGAGCTAGTGAGATTCTGTGGTCTCCTTGACGCAAAATATGAAAGAATAAAAAGGAAAAATCGACTGGTGGCTTCCTCATATACACAAAAAAGTCACATTGACACATACAGCAACAGTTCAACTGTTATAATCTACCATGTATCACCCAGAAACACAAAACAACGCTTAAATATTACACACAATGCAAACAAAACTTCTGATTAAAAGTAAAATTAAAAATCAGAGATATTTCAATTGACCACATGCCCAGTCACGAATACGTTTAACTCAAAGTGAAGGCGCCTTACCTGTCATCTCTGCCAATTATATCATCAAAGACCTTGGACAGATGTTTGAGCCTCCTGAGTCCACTGGACACGGACTCCAAATCTTGGTCAAATTTTCTGTCACAGCAGAATAACATATAACAAACTCAATCCAGGACAAACACAACAGATATAAAAGCCACATACGAGGAATTTAACCATCAGGGCCGCCTAACATAATCATCAATCTGTCAGCTGTACAATGCATGCATGCAAGTTCGTAGCTGGTAAATAATAAGACTCACAGCCTCTGGTTCTGCGTGTTGGGCGAAGCAAAGGGGCTTCGTAACGCAGCCATGCGGACCAGCTGCCTCCTGCCTCCTCCCGTCTTCACCCCCCGCACACCGGCCTCAGGAGTCTTTCTCCCCCTGGAGCCCGGAGTACGACCAGGTGCGGCTGCTGCTCTGGGGGTCCGTCTGGGCGTCGCAGCTCTGCCCGGCGTTCGCCTTGGGGTGCGAGAAGTCGATGCACCGGCTTCTTCCCCATCACATGGCCGGCCTGGCGTCGCTACCAAACACTCCTCCCGTGCAAACTCCCTTTTCCTCTGTAGCTTCTGGGTGGAAGAGAAAAGGAGAAAAAGGAAGAGGTCACAAATGGCTGATAGCTGTTGCTGATCCATATGGAATCGCACGTGAAAAGGAGGCAAGTTTCCATGAATTTTCACACACAAAACTACTTTGGCTCTGGATTCAGCCAGAGTCAGACCATGCCAATTCATCTACCTGATACACTCCGCCTATGGAATTCCGAGCACTGCGAGTCAGTTTGCGGACCGTGCTGGGCTTCGGTTGCTCCTTCTGGGTTTCCCAAGTCGGATTCTCAGGGAGAGAGTTGGCCTGGACAGAACGTAGCGGGAGCCGCTTGCGCAAGGACATTCGCAGAGAGTTGAGTGAAGACGAGGAGCGAAGCTTGCGGAAATGGTCTGGGGCTTCCGGGGAGCTCTCTGCCCCGTCAGACTCATCTAGGACGGTGTGTGCCCGCCAGACTCCCACCACAGCTTTACCAACTCCATCCATCACTGAAGACGCCATGCCGACCACGCTGATGTGAGATAAACAAAAGCACACTGAAATAAATGTTTTTACACAGATTTTAGATAAATGCCGCTGAAACTATTGCTGCATTTTTTTCAGTTACTTGAAAGAAGTAGTAATAGTAAATACAATAAGAGTCATTTTAAAAACTAGACAAAAGAACCCAGTAGTTACCATTTAAAGAAAGGCACATTTTTAAGTTTCGCTCGAGTTTTGCACATGACTGCAGGGCATTATTTAAAAGATAAAGAAAATTTAGTACTTATAATAATGTTTGCATTAAAACACAAGGCATCATGACACATTATATGGAAGTAAATAAGAGAAAACTGTCCTGATATTAAACTACAGACCATCAAGCAAAAGAAACTCTTTATAATCTTATGCTGATCCGAGTTTAATTTATTTTGAAGAATTACTCCGCAGTAATCTTGCCAATTAATGACAGAGATGAAGGATAAAATAAGCAGTAACAATCAGGCAACAGTAAACGGCGTTGGTAAAAGCTCTATTGTTTGATCGGGATTTCTTGATTTGCTGCCGTGTCTTTTTTTTCTTACCTTAGTCTACATTCAAAACCCCGCCAGGAGGGAATAACAGTGATTAAACCTCATAAATAGTAACGTTAACGTTTTCATACTATACTAAAAGACTAAATGGTCTGTTATTATCACTCGCAGATAAAACGTTAGAGCACAGCTCAACAACTTTAACTCGATAACTTTAACACTAAGACAAATGTTAAAATACTTGGGGGGGGGGGGGACCAAAAAAGAAAATGAGCTCCACAACAACGCTCTGTAGCGCCAGTTTACCTGAAATTAGTGAAACTCTCCTCTGCGCTTCGACTGCCTGTTGCTGCTGTTTCTTTCTTCCTCCGTTTGAATTTGGCGGCGGGCTGCACGCACCACGCAGGCACGCCGCATCACCACGCCCCTCACGCAGAGCCCCCTTCTCAATGACGCAATACGCTACGTCGCGGCGCGCGCGTCACCAGAAAGAGTCGAAACGTTTTAGAGAGATTAAAAGTGCCCCCTTTGAAAATAAAACAAATGGAAAATAAATTTGTGATTTAAACACAACTAACCATGTCAAATAAGTATGATTTAAATGTTTACACTTAAGACCCCTTAATGTAAAAAAAATACGTTTAAATTATGTATACTCCTTTGAATGTTGAAATATTGAGATTCCTTTTTGGGTACAGTGTGCAGTTCATTATCATTATGACACCACCTCTCTGAAAAATCTATTTTCTTTTTAAAGTATAGTTTAATACACTGAAGATTCTATTTAGACAAATGAGCAGAGCACAGACTATGTGCCACGAAGAAGCGTTTTCCAGCTGCAAACCAACTTAACAGTCCAGCAATAAAGCTTATCTCCGTAAGTTTCATAATGTTCCCTTCTTATTGACTTGGCATGCAATAGATGTTGTTCAACATGGTTGCGATTATCTAAATTCTTTTACTTGTTCGTTGTACATCATTTGAATTTGCTTTTCAAAAACTTTTCACATGCCATTTTTCAAAAGTACGTACTCTTATCCCCATAGACCACCACATTATATTAACATATATTGATGATGTGGTCAAGCATACTGTCTGTCTATATTTGACAACCCTATCTTACCCTATCCTACCCTATCTAACCCTAACTCACTATAATAATCATTTAAAGGTAAAAGAGACATTAAGCTTGTTTCTTAAACATTTAATGTTCAATGAGTTTTCCATAATGTTTTCCTTTAGTGAAGAACAGACAATTCCAGGATTCCAGGATTTCCAGATTTTTTTTGTTGTTTAATATTATCAGCAATTTAAACTTTTTCATTCTGTGTCATTGCACATTTCCAAAAAAATGTTATGACCATACATAGTCGAGGATTTAAAGTAAAAAGTCCAGCAGATGTCACTATAGACCTGCATTTGAAATGCTTTCAAGCACTATTACTTTGAGGTCTTTTGTCATGTCTATCTAATTTTTTATTTTATATCTGAGGTTATTCAATAAAAGCTTTAACAAACCTGTTTTTACTTTACTTTTACTTGCAAAAAATAACTTTAACTACATTTCAACTTGACAAACTTGGCTGCTTGAGTTAATGCTACACAGTATTAAAAGGGTTTGCATCACAGCTACGTGACACAAAGCAGAGATCAGTGTTTTGCAGTATAACTGCTGCTGAGTGAGATCTGTCTTTGTAGTAGTATTTCAAAACAAATCCACTGTTGACCTTTGAGAATTATTCAATAGAGATTAATTGGACATGTACATTATTAAGAATTACTGACTTTTGAAAGCAGCTGTAGCTTAGTGAAAAATCTGATACAGAAAATGATCCTATCAATCCTTGAGTGGCAACACAAAGCTCCAAGCATAACCCAGCAGCTTCTTTCACAATAAAAGCTGTGACTCAGACAGTAAGCTTGTCCATTTGATCACCTCTTGGAGCTGATATCAGCACCTGTGCATTAAATGTGCTCTCATCCTTGTTTGATATTGCACTGTTCTACGTTAACCTGTTAAGCATTTCTTTACTAGTAAGAGCACAAAGCCCTAGACCTTGACCCTCATGACACAGCTGTCCCTGTCTTTTTGTCTCATTAAAAGTAAATGTATAACATGATTTTATCGAGCCTTTATTGTATTGTTGAGTCAGGAGTTAAAGTTCAGCACAAATGGGAAAACTATACAACAAGATTTCAACTCTGAGTCAGTTCTTTGATGAACATTTATGAGACACACCTATTTCTTCTGTCTTTTTTTAGATCATTGTCAGACATGGGCCTGAAACCTATGTCTATTCAGAGGCCTAAAAGCATTAACATAGGCATTAAAAAACAATCTATAACACGTGTTAAGCTAACTTGATATGTATTTGTTTTTTTCTGGGCAGTCAAATATTTTCAAAAACAATAATTAAAATTTAAATGTTTTAAAATGCAGTGGGCATTAAGATCTATGATAACAAGATGTTTTATTACTGCCATGTGTTGGAAAGAGGAGCGCCATTCCCAATATTAATTCACTGCCCAAAATTCTTTGGATGCTGTCCCCACAGTGGAGTGTGTTTTACACATAGCTATCTTGGCTCAGTCCAGATAAAAAAATCCATTCATTCCATCCATTTAGTCTCTACGTTAACCTAAACTAACTAGCTGCTGGCTTTAGGTTAATGAAGTATCATAGACAGATATGCTAGTGGTATTAGTCTTCAGTCTTTCAGCATGAAAGCAAATAAGCACATTTCACAAAATGTCAAATCTTTCTTTAAAAATTGTTCAATATAATAGAAAATTACAAACAGGGCTTTGTAATGGGTAGTCATAATCTCTTGGACTCAGAAGAGAGGCATGATGTCTTCATGGTCTTATTTGGTGCCGTAGAGAAGACCAGTTATTTTGGACACATCTTACTTGCAGCACTGTCAAGAAAGATATAAAAGCATTGGTGGGTTCAATTTGGAATGAGTCAGAATTAGTCCATGAGCCGTATGTCCATGTTTTGTATGTTACCTTTGCAATTTTGTGCCACCGTGATACCAAGGCAAGAAGCGCAGTGAGACACACCACCACCAGCCCTGCTATCATTGGCATCAATGGGAACTTCATGACCTTTTCTATGGATGAAGAAGGTGATTGGCTTCACATCACTGATAGATTCATCATTTCATAGGCTGATTACACATATAAAATGAATTACGAAATTAGCACTGAGATGTGGCGTACTGACTGTGTGAACTGACCTGTCACTGTAACTTGGAAGCGTTTGCTGTATTTTCCATAGAGGGGAGAGTCCGCAGTGCACTGATACATGCCTTCATGCAGGCTTCTCTCCACACTGTTGGCAGTCAACACGCTTTTTAGGCCGTCATTGGTCACAATGAAGCCATCTGCTAACAGATCCACTGCGCTTCCATTTAGCATCCACAACACAGATGAGACTGGTGGATTGGCCCAGATATCACACTGCAGGACCAGCACTGACTCCTCTTCTACTGCAAACTCCTCTGACCCAGAGAGCTGTGGCTGATCTGAAGAGGAACATCAAAGAGAAAATATAAATTTTGTTGAGTTTTTTTGTAAATGCAAATTTGATAATAGTCTTTTTTTGGATATATGCACATTTTTAAAGAATAGATTTGAGCACAGCTATTTCACAAACTTCATTTGTATGTTTATTTAGTAGCATTTTATGCCATGATACGGGCATGACTCTATGTATATTAATGTGTATATATTAATGACTGTTGATATATCTGTTGGACAAAACAGACTAACATAGCTGTGACTCAAAAACGATTAAACCAAAAAAAAAAAAAATTAGTTACCAGTGTTATTATTAATTCCGATATTTTTGAAGGGACTTACATGTGACATTCAGGGTGACTGAGGCCCTAACTGAAGCATTTCTGCTCAGATGGCAGGTGAAAGTGGCACCATTGTCTTCATAAATGACAGGCGCAACACACACACTGCTGCGACCCTTCTTATTTTCCTCCATTAGACTGACCGCTGCACCATTTCTCAGCCACACCAGCTCTTCGTCAGCCTCAGCCTCAGAGCTGCTTTCAGGCAGGCATAGCAAAGACACAGTCCCCTCCACCTCTGTCTGTACAACACCCTCTTCACTGACTTCTGGATCAGACTGGATCTTGACACCTTAGGAAAGTTGAAACTTTAAACGATCACTAAGTGAGGAAATTAAAGCTTAGACTGTGCAAAAGGGGTTGGAAAAATGTCCTAACGATTTAACCGAAGGTACACTTACCTAATGTCTGCGTTGCACAGTATAGGAGCAAATGAAAAAGAGGGTGTCTGAACAAAATCTTCATTTTACTCTTGCGTTGATGAATCTTGAAGGAAGGGAAAAATAATCTGAGACACTGCTTACAGAGATTTAAATAAAATCAAATTTAAATCTGAATTAACTCAACATTTTCGATAGGAAAAAAGTCACTGGTGCAGTGAATGAGATTAGTTTAAATTAATTTTTTACATTGTTTTCATCAATCCTCAATAATGTTTAACTAAGTTAAACAACTGATCATATGTCACACTTACCAGCCATTCATGAAATGCACTGTAAAATGCAAACATTAAATGTAAACATTTGTGTACTCAAACATCTAGGTTTTGCATTGTGAACTGACTAAGAGGTACTTACCTGGAAATGATTATTTCTTCCTCTGTATATTATTTTGGATGTTCCCTATGTGTGAATATGACGATATGGAGGACAATTTCAGTCTTCAGCAGCCCTTATATGTTTCACATGCAGATGAAGACACTTTTATAACTTCCCTCATTTGTTGCAAAAGGGTGTTCCCATCATTCCAGTTGACTGTTCCTGTAAACACCCTTTCATTCTCCCCACCTGTGTCATTCTTTCTTTTACTCTCTCTCTCTCTCTCTCTCTCTCTCGTGTAAACACACCTTCAATAACGTGTAAACACAGGGAAGGTTTTTTATTGGCTATGGCCATTACAATCACACTAAAATGTCTTGGGTGTGAATGTAAAATTAAATTAAATAATAAACATTTTTATTTAATAAAATTAAAATAGTTTCGTTTCTTATTTGCTTTTAACTGTAAAAGTTCAAGTTCAGTTTGGTAGCATATATGAGAATATGCAAATTGGCAAAGCAAGTCATTGTGGAAGCCAACAATAAGTCACAACAGAATGTTTGCCTGAAAGTTGTCTTTGTACAGAAAGTTCTTTAATTAATGGTCTGAACTTTTTAGCAAAGCAAAAATGTCTTATCTACACCTCTTGAATTTAGACATCATTCAGATGGAGTCATGTCCCAGTATTCATCTCTTTAAGCTTTGCTTTGGGTCTCTACACACTCCTGGTGGAAATATCTGGCTCTCTTTCTGCTACATAGCATCACATCACTACAGCCACCATGGAAAAGCTGTTGCATGTCGAGTTGTACGTCATTGTTGGATTTTGGTATGAGGCAGCTGTTCTACAGGCTTGTGGCATTTATTTACTTTACGGCATGTCGTCAGTGTTAATTCATGTTATGTCACGTTCTCCTGTATCAGTTCTCATAGACAGAGAGATGACTGATTCTTATTGACATTTGCCTACATACTGGTGCTGTGCCATTCTTATTTCTGTCACTTTCCATTATGTCTCTTTGTCTAGTGGTGTGCTGCTGCTGTTTGATGGTTTAAGTGAGAGGAGACACACATCAACAGGGAAACAGAGACACACTCAAAAAGAAGTCGGCAAACAACACACACTCACGACAGTGTGTCAGTAACAGTAATGGTGGCTGATGGTAAAGTAATCAATTTCTTAATTCTCCTTGTGTGGTGATCTTAAGTCTCCTGGCTGGGTAAGCTGCATCCCACAGATTCCAAGTATTTGTGGTGTAATTACTGGGAACAAGGCAACGCGGTATGTGTGTGTTTGTGCTACACATGTGTGATGTCCAGCCCTACATCTCTTACCCACTAGAGAGAGGCACTGAGCTATTAAAAAAGATTTCTTCAGCTGCACTTAGTGACTGAGTCCTACACTTTGAGGGATTAAAGTCATTAGAAAGCGGTAGACATATCACAGCATGTTAACATTGTTATTAGTTTTGTTCAACCAGAGTTTGATTTCCCTTTGTCCTGTCTCGGCCAGAGCTCATATTTAAGTTCCTGAAAATGGTATAGGGCTGGATCTGCATTCCCATAATTGCTTTTGACTGAGCAAAAAAAAAGAGATAGTTGTGCATGTCATACATCGTTCTTCTCTGGTCATGTTTTTACAGCTCTTTTATCTGTTGTTTTTTTTTTTTTTTAAAGAAATGAAACAGAATTATCAGTCAGAGCAAAGGTTCGCAGCAACTGCAGCACACCTACTTGTGGAAGAAGTATGTGTTCTTTATGTGATGTTGCACAACTGACCAGCCAGACAGATGCACACACACAGTTTGTTTTGTGTGCAAAAGCTAGAGTTAAGTAAAGTATGTTGAAGACAGTTACACTCATCTGCTGGTGAATGAATGTTCAAGATATATAGCTCTCTCAGTAAACAAATGGATGAGTGCAGGTTATGTGACTGTGTTTGTTTATGTCTCAACAACATGAAGAGTATGACACCGGGGCCAAATTCAAAGTACGCAAGTCAAAGTACACACAGAGACAGATACAATCAGTGGCTAAAACGTGGCCATTATGCATATACTATATACTAATATATAACTGTAAAACCACCATCAGTGTTGCCATCAGAGCTCCTTGTATATTATTTACTGTACACTGTGCAAACAGGCATTCCTCATCAGATTATTGTTGAGCTCTACAAGACCATGTGCACACACACGCACACACACACACACACACACACACACACACACACTGTATCAATGAAGAACCAATCTCAAGAAGAATTTCTGCTGCAGTGTTGACCCTTGTTAACAACAGTCACTACCTTTTTGTTTCAAATGTGAATTCTCTCTCTCATCCCTCCCACCTCCAGACCACATTATTTAATCAATAACACTGAAGAAGTGTATGTGTCGTATTACTAAACCCAGATAGACCGACTGCCCCCTTACCCTTTCCCCCCCTACTCCCTCCCACCTTTGCCCCATATAGCTTTTCTTCCTCCTCTCCTCCATCTCTCCGCTTATTTCTGTGTTTGAATGCAGAAGATGGATTCGCTGAAACCTGTAAAACCCTCGCCTGTTGCAGAGCCCATTTCTGAGGTTTCTGTTAACAAGACGGTGGGGGCTAAGGGGGACAAAGTGGTGGCAGTTGCCAACTCCAATCAGTTTTGGTGTTTGTGTGTGAGACGCTGGCTACCACAGGCCTACAGAGAGGAACTCTACCAAGTCTTATGGCTCACAGGCCCACTGGTGAGTAGGGGAAACTTGAAGTGTTGGTGGTGGGAGGGGGATTGCTGCTATTCAAAAGTGCCACAACTGTAATATATTTTTTTTATAAATGTATTCCTTTGATAAAAAGAAACTTTGCAAAGTTACTGTTGCATGTAAGCTGTTACAGAATACAGTCTGGCAGTGCAGTCAGATACCAATTCTGCAATGTAAATATATATATAAATATATATGAGTATGCAAAAATTGTGCCTATACTGCATGGTAGTGCAAACCAGTCTGTGGCTGGTGATTTCAACTTAAACTGCTTTTATGAGTATAGATAAGCTGTCTGAATTCAGTTACTAGAAATTATTTGCTATATCAGCTTCTCCTGTTCAGTGATGGGCTGTTTTGAAATTAGTCCAATCTTTCTGTTTGTTTCTACAGCTGCTGTCTCGGATTCTGAACTTCCTCCTGCCGTTTGTTATTACCATATTCTGTGGCCACATCGGAAATGCAGAACTGGCTGGATACGCACTGGCCTCAGCAGTACTATCTTTAAATGATTTGTAATCATTCACTAAATATATAGACATATACATACTACATAACTCTTACTACTGCTAATACTGCTCTTGCTACTTTTGCTCCTCTTATTTCTCCTATAACGTCTTCTACTGCTCGCAATTGGAATATAATGAGTATCTGCTGGGAGGACAGTGGACATTTACTATTAGTTGTTGTGACCCTAGGTGTTCATCTGCATGTGTTTGCATGTTTGCATGTTTGCATCTCTATTACACCTGAGAGGTGGGTCTTCAGTAACTGGTGTGATGTGGAGTCTCATCAAACAAACAACCAAATCAATCAAACTGGCAAAAGGGCTCAGCAATACTCTGATACATTCCAAATGGGTACAGAGGGGCAAACAAACTCATAGCACCAGCCATATGACATGGGGCAAAGACATCTAAATTGGCAAAATGATCTTGTGTAATCAGTTGCACAATGCAAAAAAGTTAATTCCTTCCTTAAATTACTTCAAAAATTTGTAAATTAGATTTTTTAATTTTCAAAATGTTCTCAAAATGAAATTTAAATACTTTGATGACTTCTCAACAGACAACAGGAGCTTTGATTTAGTTTGATCAGGCTGACAAATCCTGCCATATAACAGCCCCACATGTCTGCATGCCTGAAGACTTAATGTAGTAGAAAAATTATCTCCTGACTTTCAAGCCACATTCATTGATACAGATGGTGACTAATTAATTAAATTAATCAGCTGTGACTGATGTTACATACCAGCTGAGGTAGTGGTTGCTCGGAGCAGTTTATTGGTTTGCTTGTTTCTGGTTTCTTTTAACAAACTGCTACAAAAACATGGCACAGCCAAAGCAGAAAATTAAGGCTGTTTATCTGGTGCGACTAAAAGTTTAGAACTTTGGAATAATCTGTGAACACCCCAAATCAGAATACAGGGGCTTTTTGTTCTTCTAATACTGTTGATATTCCACAATTGCAGCAGTAGCCATTGAATATGATTCATATAGGCTAATCATTTCACATTGGTAGATACTATGAAGTCGGTCCAAAAAATATCTGTCTGTCTTTAGCAAGTGACGTGTTGACCACTTTTCACCACTTATCTTGGCTATCTGCGTCTTGGTACTGGGCAGATGACATCAAGTTTGCTTGCATGATAATGGGTAATGGGTATCCACAGTACGCATGGGGGAATCATGAGAGCTGTTGGCAGAGAACTATACTGTGGATTCAATGGCAAATTAAATTGATGAGTTGGAATTGAGCCAAAATGCTGCAACCTGCAGTCTGAAATGTTGATTTTCAGTTGAATGGAGTCTTTCAAGCCTGTCACACTACAGTTCCAAATTTAACCCCAGTCTACCATGAATGTTTGTTCTGACTGAGCAGATTTGGAAAAGATGGACACATCCAGCAGATTAAACTTGATTTAATGAAGGGTTGGCAGCCAACGTGCTTCAGTACAGGAGTGTTTTACAGAGTCTGTTGAATAAGGTGATAGCCTTAAGGAATGCCTTGCAATAATTTTACCAGCACAAGCAGTCTCCATAGAACAAGCAAATCCTATGAAGCCAGATGATAAAAAGCGCTCCATCATTCGGCTTCATAGTTCCAAATAATAAACTGAGTTGGAGTGGTGAAACCCAGATAGCCTGCACAACATTTGGAGAAAAATTTTGATGTACCAGAAAGTCACTGTCCAGAAGGTGTCAAAGATTTGACAATTTGCCTGGAAAACAGCAATGAAATCATAAAAAGACAGAGGTCTTTTCTGAATATTCAGTACCTAGAGATCAAACAGACAATAAACAATCTTCCTGAAACAATCTTTGAAACCTGTCGTGGTAAGCTATTCATCTGGATGTACCACTTGTTTTCTTGGGTACAAGGGAGATAGAGAAGAGCCCTCTATCCTGGCACAGGGAGTTCATGTCCACCATAATGGTCTGAGATAGGACACACTGACACTGGCGTGAATAAGCCAGCCAAACTTCCATGTGTCTGAAGTCCATTCACTGCTGTAAAGTTTCTGTTGAGTCATTAAAATACTAAATTAATTTAGAGGAAAGAAGAAAACCAATATGTGTGCAACAAGGTCAAGTCACTGCCATTTGCCTTAATTAACACTGAACCCATCATGTCTCAGAGTGGATAAAAAGTAAATCATAATGAGCAGTCCCTTCCTACTTATTGGTTGGCTTTTAAATAACATGGCAGCATATTATCATCAAGCACAACTCTTGCCCCAGTGCTGCACCTGCCATAGAGGATGGATTTGTCTGAAGTTGACATAGTGACCGCAGGACTGCTTTGTCTGGAAATCAGTCCTTCACATTAGTAGCAGAAACAGCTTAGGTGAAGGAAAGCAGGGTGTCCAGAGATCACATTAAAGTATGTATCACTCAAAGATGTGGACATTAAAAAAATGGACTAATGGTAAAATATGTTTTGTATGATTAAAAAGTAATTTGCAGCTTTTTTTCTTCCATCCCTCAGATCCTTAACGTGACCACAACTTCAACAGGCTATGGCCTCGCTGTGGCTTGTGACACACTGATTTCACAGGTGAGCAAACTGCATCATCTGCACCTTACTGCTATTAAACAAATGTAATCAGATTCAGTTCTCACTTGTTTCATTTGTGTTTTGCAGACATTCGGCAGTAAGAACATGAAACGTGTGGGAGTAATTATACAGAGGAGTTCACTGATCCTGCTGCTGTTCTGTCTGCCATGTTGGGCTCTTCTCATCAACACTGAGAACTTGCTCCTCATCATGTACCAAGAGGATGAGGTGGCAAGGTACATCCATGGTTTATGATACTGATGCACTGTATGTACAAATTGCATTTCTGTGTGTAGTTTCCTGACACATAAACATATGTTATGTGAATATAATGCATGTAGCCTCAGACATGATATGCTTTTCCACCACTTCATATTATAGTTATATCCCTGTCATTTCATCCATTTTATTTTGAGGATTTAAGGCAATGACAGACAGTTAATGTGAGCAGACACACAGACACTTAGTTTGATATGGATTTGCAAAAACAGGAGCATGTCTGAGTAGGAAAGGTATTCTTGTCAGTGTGTTCGCCATGTTAAATTAATATTCTTCTGTTTTCCTTAAGAACTGCCCAGCTCTATGTGATTGCATTTCTACCAGCTGTTCCAGTGAGTACACTAAACTGTAACACTCCCTACTGTGAATAATCTTTCTTAAGATTTTACAGTGGCCCAAATTCAACAACATCCTGAATTAAAAGCACTTTTTTGATGTGAGGTAGTACACAGGCGATATCTTTATTATATTTTACTACAAAGTAAATGTAAAAATACAATATGACTTCAGGCATATTTTCAAACTTGAAACGGGTGAAACCTATGTTGACAAATTTACTTGATCATATAAATTTCCATTGGTCCTAGCTATGCTACTGCTATGTCACCTTCTTGGTGCATAATATACAGTATATGGCAAAATGAAAGTAGCTAGATAACCAAGTGATTTTCCATCAAATCACAAATTAAAGTTCTGTTTGAGGGCCCTGGCTGGTATTTGAAAGATATCTCCCAGTTGTATTCTGTAAACTATTTCCTTTGTCTCTCTCTGCCACAGGCCATGTTCCTGCATCAGCTGCAGGTTGCTTACCTACAAAACCAAGTAAGTTAAACAAAAGGAAACAGCTTCTGCACTGAATTGTAGTGGGTGAACTGTCTCAAAAAATAGACTACAATGTGTTGGTCTTCCCAAAACAAATTCAGGCAATGGTGGCAATCCAGCGTGTTTAGATTAGTAGCTTTGAGTGAAATTTCCCTATGGATGGACTGTCATGAAGTTCAACTAATTCATGCCCCCCTCAGAGTGAAGTTTCATAAATTTGGTGATCCTCTCAGAGCACCACCTCACACAAAAATGTGAATTTGTCCAATGCTTTGGTTTAAAAAAAATACCTACAAATCTAACAACATTCCTATCAGCCGCAGCTGTACTTGTGTTAAGATCTAAGTAGAAAATGTCTATGATTACGCACTGAGCTAAAATAGTGAATATGGTAGATGTTTTACCTGCTAAACACATGCATGTCAGCTCTGCCATTGTGAGTATATTAGCATGCTGATTTTTACGTTTAGCTTAAAGCACTTCTTTAAGTACAACTCACCAAGCTGCGTGCGTGACTGTAACCTCTGCCTTATTACCACTGGACTGTTGTCTTGAAAAATGAAAATGAAGCTTTAGTTTTTCTAGAACTTGAATTAATTTTCAATTATGCATAGAGTTTGAATATTACCTTGACAGATTGGTTGATTGTGAATGCCTTTTTTGTTTGGCAGGGGATTACTCTTCCTCAGATGTACACAGCAGCAGCAGCAAACATTTTTAACTTGGGGTTCAACTACCTCTTAATCTTCAGCCTTAACTTGGGTGTCATGTAAGTATGTCATGCAGCTTCTCCCCACCTTTTCACTTTTTATGGTATTTGTATCACTTGATAGGGTGGCAGTTGTTGCCACGTTAAGAAATACTACTTTAGCCTCCATAGCATTTCTCCATAGCAGAAACTCGAAACGGACAGCTGTACTATGGGCGCCTAAAAACATGGCATTGTATGTACTAATACCCACCACACATGACTAAAACCACATTCTGCCTGCTACAGGAACATCAAATGACAAGTTGCGCTTTTCCTTCTCTTGCATGGGAAAAGTGTGAGCTTTGCACAAAACACAGAACTGTGATGTGCAAGGAGAGAGTGATAAAATTTTCCATTTAGAATTTTCACCACAAGTCTCATCAGAAGATATTTTGCTTTGACTTTTACTTTATTTAAATAGGGAGGCAGAGTAGGGTTAAGGAATAAGGGAGAGCTCTGATGGGAGTTGTTCTAGGTCCAGCTGGACAAACATGCACTTGATTTAACAATGAGGCCTCTGTGGTCAGGTCAGGTCTGTCCCTCCTCTGTCATATCAAGTGTGGATTCCTGCTAATTTTCAAGTGCGAATCCTTAGACATTAAGTGTGCATAAATCACATTCTAACTTTAACTGTCTCAGTGCTGATTTACTTTGACTGCTCAGTTTAAAGTTCCCCCCTGCCTTTGCTTAAACAGAGGGATGTAGTCAAAGTGTAAACAGTCCGTCACAACGTGTATAAAAAGCTCTCTGATGTTTTTGCAGTGGATCTGCAATTGCAAACAGCCTCTCTCAGATCACCATCTGCCTGCTATTGTTTGGGTACATTAGATGGAAGAAGCTCCATCTGCAGACATGGGGAGGTGAGTTGTAAATTATATATAAAACACTAAATGTCTGCACCAGAATTTCTGCTACTCATATAGGCCAAAAGGCAAATAAAAATAATGTATATAAGCAGTATTTTCCTCAGTAATCTGTTGTTCTTCATGGGTCATATTAATTATGGTTCTCTTGAAACTTTCTTCAGGCTGGTCCACTGACTGTTTGCAGGAATGGGGCTCCTATATGAAGCTGGCTATTCCCAGTGCATTAATGATCTACTTTGAATGGTGGATCTGGGAGGTTGGCGGTTTCCTTGCTGGTCAGTACTGGAGTGTTTTTGAAACACTTGATTTTAATCCTAATTGTAAAATATTTTAGTATTTCTAAATTATTTCTTAACTTAAAAATTCATGCCTTTGAAGAATCCCAGTGGATATATCCAAACATTCTGTACCAAAGTGTTTCATCATCAGAATGATTTTCAAGATATTCTAGTCAAATAAAATTAAATAAACCACACAGCAGCATTAACATTTAGGGAACATTTAGAAACACATCCCAATAATCATTAAAACAACAAACAGGTACCCATTTCCTACTTGTAATAGAAATACAGCTTTGTTTCTAGCCTAGATAAAATAATTGGATGTTGCACTGGGCATCCTATTTTACCGTCATTTTGACACCATAACTTAATTCTTATCAGCCCCAAATAAATTTCTGGGTATATTGATACATCCCCACCAGCATGTGATGAACTCAAAATTAAGAGTCCAATAATCTGAACATACTAAATGTCTGACCTCATAACATCCGTCAGGTTTCCTCACTGTGTTTGGTCCTGAATCTGACCTTTTCATGTTAGGTGTACTTGGTGAGGTGGATCTTGCTGCCCAGCATGTGTTGCTGGAAATAGGAGCCATAACATACATGGTATGTTTCAAACATTTGTTCACTTGAAGATTTATGTGCAAATCATTACTTAAAAAGCTACCCAGGCTAACTGTATCCCCCAGATATGCTAAGCTAAGCTAACTGCCTTGGGAACAAAAATAATAAGCACAGTTTGTAAAAATGTTAAGTGAATGTGTGACTGAAAAAATTAATATAGGGTCTTTGCAGTTCCATCACGGTATCCATGCAGCTGCCTGTGTACGTGTTGGCAATGCTCTGGGGGCAGGGGACACTGCCAGGGCTATAGTCACCTGCAAAGTGAGCCTGGTTCTATCAGGTATGAAGGCATACATGTAAACAATAATAGATTATATTTAACAGTTTATACCATGTCCAGATGTTTTAATGTCAAATGACAATTTCATTTTCAAATGTGTTTAATGTGTGTGTGAATCTGAAAGGTAAATATCACCCCTTATGTGATGTCTTTGCTGTAGGAGTGCTTGCTGTGCTCCAGGGTATCATCTTGGCGAGCTCCAAGTCCGTCATTGGCTACATATTTACCCATGATGAGTATGTTTCACACGGACGCACATTCATTCCTCCAGCTTGTAAAGGCAGCTCTGTTTCTAATGGTCTTCTTCTACCATCTGCAGCAAAATTGTGGAGATTTTGTCAGAGAACCTCTCAGTGTACTCCTTTCTACAATTCTTTGATTCACTTCTGGTATGTAATTACAGATCAGAACAAATAACTATTCACCTTTGTTGAATAGTATAGAGAGAGATGTTGTTCTGTGTGTTTTTTCAGTGTGTCTGCTCAGGGATTCTCGTGGGGTCTGGAATGCAGAAAATCGCCGCCTTGTCCAATTTGATATGTTACTACTGCATTGGTCTGCCAGTGGGGATAGCTCTGATGTTTGCTGCCAAGCTCAGAATAAGAGGTAATACTTTTCCTCTCACTTTGGACAAGCTAGAAATTAATATGAAATAAATACATCACGTCTGTTATTCCTCTGATCTTCTGCCATCCTTTTATTGGCTCAAATTTTAGGTCTCATGTGATTATGGTTGGGAATTAAGAACTGTCTCTCCCATGTCCCAATGTTAATAGAACACTTGCTTTCTCCATTACTGGAGGGTGCTAGTAGCAGCTAGTGTAGCTTTGTACTATTAGCTTCAAGTGAAGACGACAGGTAGGCCGCAGAGGTCTGGTATGTGCAGATCTTTCAAAATCCACACCACCAATTTTTTATTTTTTAATATTTTGAAACTTACAATACATAGACTGACACTGACTCAAATGACACCACTCCAGGAAATTCAGCAGACTTTAAGTAGCTCCACCACAAAGCTACAAAAAAGCTTCTTGCATTTTTTTCACTTATGCAATGGTGCTCCCCAAGACCTGTGAACAAACACTTGCTTAGTATTTAATGAGTAGCGCATAAATATCAGTTTTTATTTCAAAAACATTTTTCCTGTCCCATTTTTACGTAGGGCTCTTGTCATTATAAACATGCAGGTTTACTATCTATCTGATTAAATATCTAATTTAAATTAACCTCAAAAGGATGATGGGCCCTGACCTTGTGGACCTAGTGAAAACAAGGTGACTTTTAGTTTTATGGTTCAAAAAATTTCTCACTAACATTATTATGTTCATGAATTCAACAGCTGTCGGTGATCAGTGAGTTGCATCCATTTTCTTATATAACATCGAAGATTTTGACATGGTCATAAATATTTCTTGAATCATCCAATGAGCAGCACCTTCGAAGTCTGCCAGCAGACATCCGAAATGAGGTAGTGTGTCTATATTTAAGTACAGGTTCATTAGTTAAGCCTACAAACCCACTGGGCCCTTCTGCCCCAGCCATTCCTTAATTTTCCTTCCCTGCAGCCTGTCATTTACCCCCTGCCAGAATAGCGCTCTTTACTGTCCACTCCAAGTGTGCATGTATTAACAAATGCGTTTGCATGCACGTGCATGCACACACACACACACACACACACACACACACACATTTAGCCAATGTCCAGCATAACTCTGACCTTGTGAGACTCATATCTTTGTTCTTGTTCTATAAGTATTTTTGTGACAATTGTGTAGCTCTTTGAAAATAGAGTTGACGTGACTCTTTTTATGGTGGATTGAGTTAATTCAGTTTGAAATGCTATCAGGACAAATTGTCTACAGTGAACAAATAAAAGGTCATGTGCAGAAATAAGAGGAGAAATTTAAGATGGGAGTCCCTGCGGTGATTCAACTCCATTGTAAGGTCATCGTATTAGAAAGAGGTGTGGCAGGTTTAGACACTGGTTGTGGTGATGATGGGAAGAAGAGAATGCTGAAGATCTGCCTATGATGAGGAGTAGACTGAGGTGAATGGAGTTGAGGATGGTGGAGGAGAGTCTCAGATTTTCTCACTGAAATGACAGTTGACAGTAGAAGAGACCAGTGGTGCCTCCAGAAAATTTTCTAGGGGTCACCAGATGATACCACTACAAATCTTGGGGTGGTACATGCTGTTGTATCATACTATATCATAGGTTGTGATGTATGAGAGGAAGTATGGGAGAGTATGAGAGGAATAACAGACTGACATACTTTGGTTTCTTGTTTTTTGATGTACACAAAGTAATACCTGTAAAGTGAATTTCTTCCACAACAATCCTGTTGTAATGTAAGTGTTATGTATGTACATGTTTTAAATGATTCATTGTTCCTCAAATAGACCAGACAAATATACAGCATTAATTTGTACAATGAGTGCATTGATTGTGCATAAAACATTTACTGGGAACAAGCCGGCTCAAGTTTAGAAACAAAACAGAGAAGCCTTGGATAACGGGCTGTTAGCTCATAAAGTTACATTAGGACCCATTAATTCTAGACTTTTTTGCAAGGGCCCTCACACAATCCAAATGTTCAGAGAGTGGGAGTTCTTCTATACAGAGTTTCAGCCAACAATCGGATTTGGGGTGGCAACAAGGGCAGTTCCAAAAGTAGTTGAGAGTGTAATAATAATATAAGTATGGCTCTAATTTACCATACAGCTATGCAGTTTGTTTGGAATTCATTTGTGCCTGAGTTATTTTTATGCATGTAGCTCAACACTGCTGTGCCTGAGTACAGCCTCAATTGTTAGTGCAGCTGTATTCTAACGTTTATATTTATAATTACTTACTAAATATTATATTACTTGTTTTCCATTTTTTAAAATGTATACATTTATATATTTATTATTTATATCTGTAAGCATGTGTATTTGTGTCCCTCTTGTCAGGACTGTGGCTGGGTCTCTTAATATGTGTTTTCCTTGAGACGGGTTTCTTTCTCATGCTAATCTTCAAACTCAATTGGAAGAAAGTCACACGCAAGGTAGGATAATCTTCTCTTTAAGGAATGTAAAAGATTATCAAATAAAATTTCCTATCAGGCAAATTGTCTGCTGTAATTGAGTTCCTCCAGGCAGCAATAAAAAATATAACCACTGTCTGTGGAGATTCTCATTCATCTGGGTCAGAGTATTCAATTTAACTGGCCATTCAACTTCTACAAGTCCATTTGATTTTGATTCAACACCCTTTGGGATGTAACTGTTATATTTATGAATTTCACAAAATCATCCATTGTGTTTTCAGGCTCAAATGCGAGCTGGACATAAAGTCCCGGTGATACCAAAACGTCCTGCTAGTACACTGCTGAATGAAGCACTGGTGCCTGACATCTCTGACTGGTCAAACATAGTAAGTGCATATGTAGAACATTGTTTGTGTTAGTTTTATCATTCTTGAGCTACTCACATACTGATTAACAGCAACATCTTCGCATCCTGAAGGCCCAGGTGGACAGTGAAGCAAATGGCGACAGTCCAGTCAACACCCAAAATCAGAAGCTGAATGCGAGTCTTTATGCTGAGGGCATCGACACCAATGCTAGAGATACGGAGCAGGACGCTGAGCAGAGTGCTTCAAACATCAGACCTCATGCACTGCTGTCTGTCACCCAGCTGATCTTGCGTCGGGGACTTGCCTTGTTTGTTTCAGTACTAACGTTAGCCATAGGTGTTGCTTTCCACATTGCATTCCCTGTGCCGGAGCCCTCTGCTCAGAGCAGGGCCAACTTTACCCAGAACTGGACCAATGCCTCCATTCCTACATCACCGGCTCTTCTGGATATGACCCTAAACCTCTGAGCTATCTTTGACCACTGAATATGTACACCAAATGGCTGAATACAATTCTCACAAAGAGAAAATGTATTCCTGCACACTTCTCATAGACCTGGGTTGCTATTTTGTAAAACACAGGTTACTGTAACTATTTTGCATTGGCAAAAAGATGAATCTGTGCTGCACTGTTAATCTTATCTACGTAAAGCAAAAAGAATATAAAAAAACGAGTGAGACTGGAAGGATGAACAAAGGTTTTTGTTTCCAAAGATCACATTTTAATCCACTGAATCTGAAATGCTTAACTGAGACAAATACACATTACCAATCCCTCACAATGACACCATGTGGGCATCGAGGAACAGATGTTTTTCATCAACATTTTCCTGTTTTGACATATTACACTGATAAATATCTTCTTTCTTATTGACCTTTAATCATTTTCTAATATTTTCACTAGACAGTATAAGACTAACTGTGAATATCTGATGTAAAATTTACATTTGTACATGAAGATATACACCATATAACTAGACTATATATTACTGCTTTGTATTCTTTCGTGTCCTGATATTATATGTTCAGGACAGAGGTTGTAGGGATGGCCAGGTATTGTGGACTCTAAAACTCTTATTTCCTGTATATATTGAGTTGAGAGAATCCATACTATATTGCCCAAGATTTGAACCACCAATTACTGAGTTGGTGTTTTATACTGAGAGGAAGAATATGCTAACATTGGTCCTGCTAGCATGTGAATGCATTAGTACAAACTGCTAACAAACATAAGATGTGCTGAACCTAGAATTGAATTTCATTAAGAAACATGTCTGGAATGTGCTGAAAACACAGTACCACACGCACAGTCCCAAAATGACAGTGGGTGGACATTAAAGGGAGCTCTGTACATGTGTGGTAATGGTACTACTGCCCTTCAGAATGGAACTTGATGTTAAATGAGTCACTGCAGGAACTCAATAAATTTTGTCAAGCTCTGCACCTCACCTGATTATTCAGAAGCAATCAGTACTGAAGACTGATTTCCTGTTTTCATCCAAGAGAGGTGACAATCACTGATTTCTGATATGTAACATAATGTAGTAGTATGTATTGGAGGATATTTGACACAAAGTTGGCACAAAAAGTAAAGAACCCCGTCTTTCTGTTTGCTGGATTCGGGCAAATTCTGTGAAATAATCTCTGCAATTATTAGAGCAACTCTGTTTAAAGATCAGTAGCCATTCATTGCTCAATATTATCCACTGTAACTTCCAATTAAACACTTAAGCCTGGACTCACATATTAGTATTTGTGCATATGCAGTGCCTACTAGTTATAGATTGTATTAGTAATATGCAAGATTATGAACTCCAACCATTTTAAGTTCCAGGTGTGCAAATGCACTGCATGGCAACAAAACCAAAAAGTTAATATGTGATTTCTTAAGATAATGTGTCACGCAAGTTCCAGTTCAACAATACTGGAAGCAAAACATTCACTTGTTAATGATGCCACAGCATGCTACTGATTGCAGTCTCTGGAGGTGAGTGGGCCAAGATTAGTCTCCATGAGGAGCCTGTGGTAGTGTCTGATGAGCAAGACTGGAGCTCTGACAATAATGTAGCCATGTATGAATCAGGCCTGATTTACATGTTGAGTAACGATAAAATTATAATGCAAGATTTATGTGACTGTTGCAAACATCAAGCTGTTGCAATCCAGTGCTGGTGTCAGTTTGCAGAGATACAACATGTAAATCAGAGATGCCAGTAGGTGGATTTCATTACAACTGGATGAACCAGACTTGCTATTTACTTATATTTCTAGTCTTTGTGTTAAGCTACGCTAAGGGAAAAATATAAAAAAGAATCAATCTGCCAGAAGCATATTTATCATTATTTAAATCTATTGATTTAAAGGAACTATGAGAAATACCATCTTTGGATGTACTGCAGAAACTCACATTGCTTGCTTTATTTGTGAGGAGGCTGTAACTGTGAAGCCTGAGCAAGCTAGTTATCTGTTCCTGCACAGAGGGAACAGGTGGTTCATTTGCACCATCTGACATGTCTTCATCCAGCCAGTATGTCACAGTGTGAGCATACAGACCTTTCATTATCACCAAATTTGGCGACAAAGATCAAATGAAAGAAAAATAATCCAAAGAAAAAGAGCAACTTGTCTGTCTTTGATGTTGAAAGCACATATCCACAGATGCGCGATAGCCTAAATATAGCATTTAATCATCCTATTCCTAATTGTGGCATCTATTCAGATTATATACTGCAGGATGAGAACATATTTTGACAGTCTTGTTTGGAGCCTTTCTTACACAACATGTTCTCTATGTGAAAGAAGCCATGCCAATATACGATATTTTTTCTGTTGAGCTTTTCACAGGCTGCCTGATTTCCTTTTTCGACTTTCCAATACATGACAACTGCTAAAGAAAATGGGTTTGAAATGTTGAACTGTTGAACAGATTAAAGCAAGAAAGTGCCACAACATTTGTATAATAAAAAAATAAAATATCATAAATGTACTGAAGATTTGTAAGTGTAAGTGTGAGAATTGGATGGAAATTTGTCTTTCCAAAATGCTTCAGGTGGGAAGATTGTAAACTGTTAATCTTGTAAGACCCAAGGGACATATATTTTGGTATAATTTTGCTGTTAACTGTAGGTTGTGTCGCTGCATGTGTTCCCAGTATTTTTCTCTCTCATGAATGACTCACTGCCAAACACAAAGATACATCTGTGCTCTTGAAGTCAGACTCACAGAGCTTTGTTTCATGCTGCAAGCTCCACAGGGTTCACTCATCTAACTGGAGCAATCTGATGAGAAGCTCACTGATGAATACTCCAGCGGCAAGGATGATGAACATGAGCAGCACGGCAAGGCCACGTCGCACCAATAGCTGCCTGACTGACAGTGCGTTGTCATGTGAAGTCTGCTGGTCTGTGGCAAGTGCCTCCACCCGCTCCTCTGTTGGACCAAGAGAACTGGACCGACTGGTCTTCATGTGGGTCTGTTTCTCATCAAAGTCCAGGGCTGTGTGAGAGGGATTTAATGTATGGATAATGTTAGTGGTGCAGTGGTTTCCAGAAAGATGTCCATACAGTGTATGGCTGTGTGTAGATTGTTGTACCGTTATTCTCTATCCCACAGATCTGGTTCCTCTTTGTAAGGCAGACTCCAGCTCTTATCAGTGCCTGTTCAGAGGTATAACAGAGAGATATATTATAAGGTATTGTCTACCATAGCAATATCAGGATATTCGTGGAATTAGTTGTATATCTTTAAGTTACACACCTCCTCAGTGGCTTTCTTCCAGTTTAATTTGCAAAGGAAAACTATAAAGAATATGGACTGCATCGAAACACAAATTAAAAGCCCTGACCACAGCCCTGCCACAAAGATGGAAAAAGAGCATTTTATTAATTTGCATGGAAATACAACTAGATGGTCACTTGGTTTATAAGTATTTATCTGTCCTCACCTACTATTCCCAATTTGACAGGGAACATTAGAGACACACCAATGGGGAAACCAATGAAATAGTAACCCACCAAGCTACACACAGCACCAATCGCCTGCTTCCCTGCTCCCCTGACAATACCTCCTGTCACACCCTGTGGAGGAAAAATTAAGAGAAATGTAAAATCAATACAGAAAAATTCATAGTTATGTTAATTGTGAATTGTACAGCAAAGGGTCTCACCGCCACAGCCTCAGCAATGTGAATGAAACTGTACATCATCATGACGTCGGCCACTCTTTGAATAATATCTCTGGAAGCAAAATGCAAAAATTGAAATGGAAATGAAATACCAAATGTAAGAGATGAGTGCAAAGTTGACTGAAATATGTCTTTGCTTGAAATAACTGCATCTATCATGACAGTGCAAGAAACAAAAATCCAAGTTTGCTGGTTGATGATGCATTACATACTGGCATTATATGAGTTTCTTATTGTTTTAGAGCCAAGCAGACATAAAACTATGAATATAAGAGTCATAATCTGCACATACTTCTCTGTTGTGAAAATGTAACCGATGACATCCTTGGACACACCAAGACAGATTCCAATGAAACATGAGACGATAGCTAGTCGGGCATTAGAAGCACATGTTATACAGAAATCGTGGACTAATATGTGATAGCATCAGACAGAAAATTAAGTGACAGAGAAGACAAGAGAGTCAATGGAATTATCTTTGGTGGCACAGCTAAATAGGCAAAACATGTCCATGACTCTATGAAAATCCCCCTGTGAATCAGAACAAAGAAGACAAACAGATCCAAGGAAGGTTATGCCATAACACAGCTTCCATTTGCTTCCTATTTTGGTACAATGGGGTGCCAATATGTCAGGCTACATATGTGATTCATACATGCACAGATGAGGGAGACCTTGCCGGACAGTTTAGCTTGCTGTGTGTTCCCAGCACCGAGAGCATTTCCAACCCGAACACTGGCAGCAACAGAGAAACCCATTGGAAACTGTGGGACGAGATGAGGTAAATGAAAACAGTCACTTCAGGGCCAAACATAGTGAATCATCAACATTCTGGGTGAAGTCTTAAAGGTCAAAACCACATAAATCTTACTCCAGTATTGTGTTGAAGGCATGAAATACCAGTTGTTTTTTTTGCAGTAACACAAGAATGTTTACTACAAGGAAAAAAAAGTAATGTGGAAGAGTTACCATGTAAGCGATACCGCCCAGTTCGTACACTATAGACTGAGCGCCTAACTCAACCTCACTGATGATGCCTGCAAGGAACCCTGCGATTTCATACAGCCACCACTCCAGGCAGAACATCAGCATGCTGGGGATGGCCAGGTGGAGAAAGGGACCCCACTCCTGCAGACAGTCCCTTGACCAGCCTAGGAAATCAAAGGAGCTATGATGGATCCAGTGAAATAATTATATCCATTAGGAAATGTCATACTGCCATTTTAGTGATGACTGTAAACTCTTCATGCTACAGGTCTGTAATTTCTTAATACTTTTTTGGGAAGTCAATATAGATATTTATACAGATAATACATGTCCAGTTAATTCCAATTAAATACTAATCTTTGCAAGTACAGCTGAACAGGAAAGGGTAATATCTATAAATATGATCAGGAAGATGATCCAACACACAGAAAATAAAGTATAAAGTAATAAATTAAAGTATTATACAATAGTGCTTCAATAAACCTGAGATACATTAAGGCGATTATTGTATTGCTTTATACAGATAGCTATTTCTTTTATTTAGCATACCTTCATTGATGTAAATGGGGCTGCCAAAATAATAGAAACAGCTCTCAGTATAACACAGCACTATTCCAACAGCACCGCAAATTACACCCTCCAAAGTGATCGTAAAGCTGAATCAACACCTTTGTTAAAATAGTTTAAACAAGAACCAAACATTCGATCCTTCATGAGGGTAGGATTTATGGGAGGACTATTGTATTAGCCTGCAGCATGTCTACTTAGGTGTTCCTAATACACAGGCAGCTGAGTGTATGTTTAATTTTGGGGAGCATTTCATTTAAATTGAGCAGTTATTTCAAGGAAAATCCTCTGATTAAGCTAAATTAAAGTAACAGTCTTATAACTTTGTGTCTATTTTCCTAATGATTAGCACCAAATTGCAACATTATTTCAAGAAATCATTAGGTGGTAATGGACACATAAGTTATCCCTACAGTAGTTTAATCCCCTAAATTTACCATCCCACGTGGCTTTGTGCAGGCCCCTGGCATGGATGTACACAAACAAGAACACAGCCAAGGAGTACTGTGAGATGGCATTGGCAGCTGCAGATCCACTTCAGTGATGTCCAGAGGATTAAACAAAAAAGGTAGAAAAACAAAGCCTATAGTCAATACCAGTCACTCATACAAAGAAATCCTCCATTTGTCTGTTAAGATTGATAATCAACATTATAATCTATCTTTAAAAGTATGCTATATCCATACACTGATTACTTTGAAGTTCGTTATAATGGATGTGTACTCACACGACCCCTAGGCCTAGAAGACTGAGGAGGATGTAGTTAATTATTGCATTTATAACATTCCCCACCGCTCCGGATATCACCTGTGGCCAGATGATGCCCTGTGAACCACAGCAACTGTTAAAAAAGCACATCAGTGCACCTGCTGTTTGTTCCTTTCTCACAGCACATGTTCCTCTCCAACACACACACACACACACACACACACAAAAAAAATGATCTCATTACCAACAATCTTCAGTTATTTGGTTTCACACCAGTGGTCTTAAAGTCGTTAAATGCACCTGATTCTGAAGATACTTCCCCTGCAGCTGGTACATGAAGGCAGCCTGCAGAAGGCAAAATGAAGCAATGAATGGGGGTTAATTAGATCAATAATGCAACACAAGATCAGATCTATACAGCTTAAAGGATACAGATAAAAAACAGTTTAGAAAAGCATGGAGGAAGCTGAACTCACAGGCAGAGCCGGCATAAAGATCTTCACATACAGCTGGGAGAGCCTTTATGACATAGAAAATAGGGGGAAAAATATAAATAAGTGCAACAACATCAGATTGAATAACTTGACATCTGATGTCAGCATGTGCTATGTGGCTGTGATGCACTTATTTGAAAGTGGAAAGGGTTCACCTGGCGACCTCTCCACTTTGCCTGACAGCCAGCAGAATGGGCTGAGTGTTAATGAGGATAGCCCAGCAGGGGAAACAGGCTAAGAGCAGGATGAGAATTCCCCGTTGGAGTATCACCCCTACATGCTTTAGGTTACCACTCCCATAAGTCTGCAAGAAAGTTGTCAGGAGAACAGGTAAATGAAACAGTCCTTGCCCATGTGCAACAAAATGGCAAAACTGTAGGAGGAAAACCAATATGAAAACAGCAGCATACATTTAAAATGGCAGCAACTGGTCAGGACCAGCCTTGTTAAATAAATAATATGAATGGAATACCTGAGATATGGCAGTATCACATGCTGATGCCAAACCATAACCAATGGAAATACCCGTGATATTTATTACCTATATTGAAATTAAATATTATTAAACAGTACAGCATCAGTACAGAAAGAAAATAAAAGCAATTCAGACTGCGGTAGGTAAATGTCTGAGTAGAATAAATGGTTAAATCTGAAAAGCAATGCTATGAGCAGTGATCCTTGAAAGCAAAATGCCAGTAAGAGCACAAACAAAGCTCTGGATCGCTCACCGATATTGCTAATGCCACCCCTGCCAGCTCTGTTTTCCCCAGGTGACCACAGAACACCATGCTGACGAAGCCGATCAGCAAGCTCATCAACTGTGAAATGAACTGAAAAACAAAATCCCATGCCCTGCTTTTCAAAGCAATAAAAGCATAAATGAACTTCAACAAGCATCACTGAAACTTTACACCCCAAATTCAGTGCAAGTGGTAGCTGATTGAGTTTGTTATTCATAAAAAATAGCCCATTGGGGCCTTGAAGTAAGAAAAAGTTCTGATTTCCTCTGGCATCTGACATGTGTTATGCTCCTTTGTATTTCTAAGCGTCTTTGCTACTTCTCTTTTCTGCTTGAGAAAAGGTTTCTAGCAATTGCTAGTGCAGGTTTTTGACAGTGCTTGACATCAAAAGGTTTGCACAAAAGGAAACTAAATGTCCTCAGCTATTAACCTTTGGTTTTATGCCATTAATAGAAGTCAGTGAGAAGTAGATATTGGTTAGGTTTCTCCAAATTGTAAAACTATTCTTCTCCTCACAGAGCAATAATCTTCTTTTGAGAAGACACTTTGAAATACACCTTATTTTTGTAGAATATTAAAAGTAAAATATGAAAAATGTCTTTGAGCACATACTTACTATAATAACACAAAGCACATCACTTTTTAGCTATTTGGGAGTTGATTAAATTAAGTTTGATATAGTTAACATTCTTTCCTATTATGTGGAACATCCTCTGGAACATATTCAAATAGTAATCTAATATGACAAGGCTTTATTCAACATATACTTTATCTTGTGAGGCCTCTAAGGCTACTAGTCTCCATGTCACCAGAAAAGTAGTAAATTTTCAACTTAGAAGCAAATCAGAAATGTTCACATTTGCTATGGCAATAAGTGAAATACAAGTATGTAAAATGCTTTAACTTATAGGCTGTGGATATTCTCATTTGCCTAGGTCATGGTTTAATCGATTAAAATTTCCTTGAGATGCTTTAATTTATAGCTGCTTTAAAAAATGTGCAGTCCTAACAGCCCCAGGATTACAAATGTTCCTTTATATATATATGTTCCTCTATATTACCAAAAGTATTCGCTCACCCATTCAAATGATCAGAATCAGGTCCTAATCACTTGGCCTGGCCACAGTTGTATAAAATCAAGCACTCAGGCATGCAAACTGTGAAACAAGACATTTGTGAAAGAATGGGCCGCTCTCAGGAGCTCAGTGAATTCCAGCCCGGAACTGTCATAGGATGCCACTTGTGCAACAAATCCAGTCGTGAAATTTCCTCGCTCCTAAATATTCCACAGTCAACTGTCAGCTCTATTATAGCAAAATGGAAGCATTTGGGAACAACAGCAACTCAGCCACCAAGTGGTATGCCATGTAAAGTGACGGAGAGGGGTCAGCGGATGCTGAAGCGCATAGTGCAAAGAGGTCGCAGACTTTCTTCACAGTCAATTGCTACAGAGCTACAAACTTCATGTGACCTTCAGATTAGCCCAAGTACAGTACGCAGAGAGCTTCATGGAATGGGTTTCCATGGCCGAGCAGCTGCAGCCAAGCCACACATCACCAAGTGCAATGCAAAGCGTCGGATGCAATGGTGTAAAGCACGCCGCCACTGGCCTCTAGAGCAGTGGAGACGTGTTCTCTGGAGTGATGAATCACGCTTTTCCATCTGGCAATCTGATGGACGGGTTGGGTTTGGAGGTTGCCAGGAGAACAGTACATTTCAGACTGCATTGTGCCGACTGTGAAATTTGGTGGAGGAGGAATTATGGTGTGGGGTTGTTTTTCAGGAGCTGGGCTTGGCCCCTTAGTTCCAGTGAAAGGAACTTTGAATGCTTCAGGATACCAAAACATTTTGGACAATTCCATGCTCCCAACCTTGTGGGAACAGTTTGGAGCGGGCCCCTTCCTGTTCCAACATGACTGTGCACCAGTGCACAAAGCAAGGTCCATAAAGACATGGATGACAGAGTCTGGTGTGGATGAACTTGACTGGCCTGCACAGAGTCCTGACCTGAACCCGATAGAACACCTTTGGGATGAATTAGAGCGGAGACTGAGAGCCAGGCCTTCTCGACCAACATCAGTGTGTGACCTCACCAATGCGCTTTTGGAAATTCCTATAAACACTCTCCTCAACCTTGTGGACAGTCTTCCCAGAAGAGTTGAAGCTGTAATAGCTGCAAAAGGTGGACCGACATCATATTGAACTCTATGGGTTAGGAATGGGATTGCACTTCAGTTCGTAGTATGAGTCAAGGCAGGTGAGCGAATACTTTTGGTAATATAGTTTATCATTCACAGTCCTTCAGTCATTCTCTATTGCTCTTGCCTTGAAAATGTTTGGAATAAAATTAGAATCTTGTCAAATATTGCAATGAAACATAATCTTACCATGGGTCCTGCCATTTTTAATACCTGAATTGTTTCATTCTTGTAGTCTGCCGGTACCCAGAGCTTAATACTTTTCAGACAAGATCCGCAGCATGAGTCAACACTGGGAGCAGCTGGAGAAGGTGATTCGTCTATCCTGGACTGTCCATTTACTCCCTCACATGTGCTTTCTGCAGCTAAATCTTCCATACTGGAATGAGATTTGGAAGAGAACAGAACTCGGCTGTTAACTGAATGATGTATGTACAGTACAATTCCCTGCAGACACAGACTAGAGGGCTGGGAGTAATCAATAACCAATTACCTGGGCAATAATGAATAACCAAGGCAATGTCTGCCCACCATGCTCTTGGTCTATTAAAGTGGGCAGATACAGTACACTGTATTTTGCTACAAGTGAGATCTCTCCACCCTCAACCCACCAATAAGCTGTGCGCTGTAAACCGTGCCAAAATACTTACTTACAAAATACACTTTAACTCCAAAGGACTGAACATTTCTGGTCACTTGGTTGGGACTTGGTTAAAAATACCGAATGAGCAACAGTGTCCCTGTTTACCCTCACTTTAATAGGGCATTGACAGGAGGTGGTGTTGTGATGGCAACAGTTAATTACTACAGAGAATAATGTAGGAAAAGCTTTTTGTGGTGTTAATGTGTGTCTCCATAAATCTGTTAAGAGCCTCCCACTACTTTACAGTTACATTTTGCCTCTGGTCTATGAAGCAGGAAATGGCCTTTAAATATATAGGACATCCTCCCATTTTATCAACCAGGCAGATCCCTCAGGAAAACCTCCTACTAATTTCAAGAGTTTACTCCAAATCAGACAACAGAGCAATGAGTGCTCATGTTCGTACAGTGCAGAGAAAAATCAGCCAGCTGAATTTTGGTTTGCAATAACATTGTCCTGATTTAAGAGTAAACTGAAAACAGTGTTTTGTTTATCTTTTGCTAAGGTACATGTGAGTGTGTGCATGCATATTTGTTTGTATGTCTGCCTGTATGTGTCCAAACATTTTCTTTTGTACATTTTAGCACTAAAGTAAAAGATGGCTAGGTGAATGACACATGGCTTGAAATGTAATCAGGGGTTTAAAATGAGTCATTGTCATTTGAGTCATATGTAAAAGCTAAGTTTTGATGTTACTGATTTTTTATTAAATACTGACATGCAAATTGCAAGAAATATAATTTTTTTAAGATCCATCCAAACACAGACCTGGCAAAGCAAAATACAAGATGTTGCACTTAGAAGCCCTGCTTCTCGTGGGATCCTGTTTGTGACGCAAAGTTGTGATAGAAATCTTGCAAGCTGGTTAACTTGTGATGGAAGAAGTTTCAGGAGACCCAAACGTCTTGAGCAGAAGCATTTACTGAAGCCAAGGAGAATACAGATGAGCATTGCAAGTAATGCCACCGAGTGCTGAAGGTCATCATCCTGATAGGGGATATTTAAACCAATACAAAACTTATGCAAAACTTTCTACATGTTCAAATAAGGATATTCTTCTTGGGACTGCAGCACATATCCTTGTATGTGTAAAGATTCTATTGGGCACCAGATCCCATGGAATAAATCCTGTTAACCTAAGTTACATTGTATATTTCATGCAATAGCAATGTCATCTCAAAGGGAAGACTGTGTATTTCGTGACCCTGCAGGGCACCAGCACTACAACTGTTCAGGCTCAGTTCATCATATCATCATGATGACCTTAGTTTTAATGACAACCATTGGGGACAGGGCCAGTTTGATTCTATTTGTTTCACAGCTCCCTTTAAGACAGAAACTTAGCTATTGCTTCCATGTTTTACTTGTAAGTTACCTGTTGAAACACTGCTGCTTGATACCTGTATAAATATATCTAATCTATGTAAATATTGAATAATTGTGCTGTCAAAGGCTTCACTGATGCAGACTCACTGAGCAGCCTTGCAGCAGTGCAAAGATATTCCCTTCCAGAGTTTTTGAGTGTGTCCTCAAACTGTGACTAACCAGAGACGGCCAAAGTCTGGGGTGGGAGTTCGTGGCTGTCACTCATTAAGTGAAACACGCCTGTTCTGTTGCTTATGTACTGAGGCTTCAAGTCACGAGCTGCAGGACTACAGCAACTAAAGCTGACTACAGACCCGCAAGCTGCTGATTCCTGAATCTGGTTAAGATTTTTATTTAAATAACCTCTACAAGCCAAAGGCAACATTCAAAACTCACATCACCAGTACAAACATTGACATCTTGACAGCTAGAAATAAACAAACAAACCATTTCATTACTGCAGGGATACATAAATAATGGACATTGTATTTTTAATGCACAGACAGATTGATGTATAGTTGCCCTCACTGAGGTAAATCAATAAGTCTGTCACTGTAAAGACACAAACATTCTTGTATCCTGTCACATCATCGTGTAGGATGTTATATTCCTCCTGACACAGTGACGCCTCTGAGTGAAGGGCTCCTCTCTATGCGGCTATGAGAACTTCCATAGGGTGGTGCTGTTTTGCTCTTGCTAAATCAAAAAATGCTCAAAATTTCTGGCAGATCAGGTGGCTGCTTGACTTAAGTTTGAATGGATTTCTAATTATTTAATCAAATGATGTAAATATGTGTTTCTTCTTCTGCTGATTCAAATCATTAATTGCAGTCAAGCAGCCCTCCGACAGCAACATACCGTCGAACACATTGTCAAACACTTGGCTAATTATTGCAGTTTCACCTGTATTGATCGTCTCAGGGGTCAAAAGTAGAGTGGAAGAACAGAAAGGAGAATGGGAAATTAGCGAGAGGAAAGGTGTGATACCTTGCATAAGCTCTCATTCATTTTCCTGGTTCAGTGATGCAGCAAGGCCCATCGGGTCCACCCACCCACCAAATTGTATTCCTCTGGCTCCCCCATCCCCACCACATGCACAGAATCTCTCTGTCACACACACACACGTAAATATGTTCGACCAACCAGCGGGACTGGCGTCCGCCGTGACGTCACACTGCAGTTCTTGTCGGGCTCCACTGGATGACAGTGGCAAGTCACTGCTGGCACATGACGAGCCGCCATTCTCAATGGCGACTGCTCAGAATGTGTGGTGTACGTGAGTGCATTTGGATATGTGTTTGTGTTTGTGAGCATGTGCATTTTGGGTGCGGTTTGTGCCGGATGGGTAGCGATGGGGTATTGAAGAGGTGGAGAGGGTTTATTGGAGGGGGGGTAGGTGGATTGATGGAGGTGCAGGAGGCGGGGGGTGGGGGGTGGGTGGTTGATGGTGGTGCAGGAGGCGGGGTGGGTGGGTGGGGGGGTGGGCAGTAAAATCGCAAATGAGAGGAAATTGTTTTGAGTCACAGCAGATTTGGTGGAGTGAGATAAGGGCTGATGACGGTGGTGGTGGTGTGATTAGGATTAGGGTGGGGGGGGTAGGGGTTTGGAGAGAGTAGAAGGTGGTGATGGTGGTGGTGGGTGGAGGTGGGAGGGGGATGAGTGTGTGCATGGAAGAAGGTTTTGGGAGGGGGTGTGTGTGTGTGGGTGTTGGGGTGTGCGTTTATCTGTGTGTGTGGGTGTGTGTAGGTTGTGAAATTTTTCCTGACTACAAGAGTGGGGAATTGAGAGAGAGATGAGGAGATGGGTGGTTTAGATAATGGCGGCCAGAGAGAGCGGATGAGGGCAGAGTGTGTCACACAGAAAGATAGAGAGTGATGGAACAAGAAAGAGTGGATGAGACAAAAGACGTGAACGTTTGATAGAGAGGCAGAAAAAAAAGAGAGAGTATGGATGGGGGAGAGAGACGCTGAAAGACTGCCAGAGTGATTTTTTGACGTGTTCTCTCCCCTCCTTTGTTGGTTACGTTGTGGGTAGCTTTAGTAGCGGGAGCTTTGGGGGCTTTTGGAGGGAACAATGACGCAGAGGGACCCGTCGCGTCTGCTCCAGCTGATAATGATGATGCCTCAAATTGATAACAGTAATAAGCGGCTTCTCGTGGAACCCTAAAACCGCTGGCACGTGACACACACGTCAGAGATTATCACACATGACACACTGCACTGGACACACAGACGTGGCTATCTCACGTTGGCAGTGTGTGTGAGGGTGGCCGGGGCGAGACACAAAGGGAGACGGGGTGGAAATAGAGAGGGGAGCGGGGAGGAAAACGGATTATTGCTTGGAGTCTGTCACCTGCATGCGCTTCATACATCTACATATGGGGCGGATGTATGAGATGTGTGCTGAAAAAAACCAAAATGAATGCATTTATAGCTGCCCTAATTATACATGGGGAATCATGGGCAATTTTGCTTTTATCACAGAAAAAAATAAATCAAAGAGAGCATCCGCTCAGAGAAAGCTGAACCCTATGGAGAAGCATTAGTTTGAAATGTGGCAAAAACCTGAATGAATGAGCGGGTAGAAGAGGTGGGGTGCCTGGTGTCAGGGTGTATGGGGGTGGGGAGAGTCAAACATATTTTTGAGCACATCTTCCATTTGAGTCCACACAATGTCTGTCTCTTCGATAGAAGTTTTTACTTTGTCATAGTGACAAATTATTGAAGTGTGGACTCATCTCGCTCTTAAAAAAAACAACTATATATAGATGGAAAGTAATTCAGCCATGACTAAAGCTGAAGAAAATTTGCAGTCTGGTCTTTTGATGATGTATGAGCTTTTGAATATCTTTGGTGAGTCATATAGACATTACTTGAAATAGTCACAGTGATGCTGCGCTCACATTGTGTACTAGGTGCTATAAATGCCGAATGTTTGGAGAACATCGTTTTCATGACGAAGGGTGACAGATGTTCTTAATAAGACATTCTTATTTGACCACAAGAAGCGATCATAACATGTTCTATAACTGTTGGTTCTCTCAGGTAGTTAGGTTAGATTACGCCTTCACAAATTCCTTGTCTGACCTGCTAAAACAGGCGTCATAGAAGCACGTTACAATTCCACTGTCAATTTCACAGCATTGTTCTCATGCAATGGACCAGCCTTCTCAAATGCCAGAAACCCTGATTCATCTTCTGTGACTCATCCAGCCTCTAAAACAATGCTGCACCATGCTGCTTGGTCCCTCATGACATGCTGTCCTTTCCACTGCACCCTTGATGAAGCCACGGGTTTTTCCACAGGGATAAACACAAACAGACAGCACCCAAGGGTGTCTCACAGACTGCCCCACGCCAGCAAAGGAGAGAGCAGAAAGATGAAACCTGGAAAACATCTAAAGTAAACAGGTATTTGAGGACCTCTACTAATGGTCAGTGAAAAGTCTCATTGAGCTCATATGTGATGGGGTCAGAGGGTAGTGTTATATGTGACAAATTTATTGTTGGACTGATCCTGTGCTTTGTGAATCAAAGCAAAGACACTCCTTGCTGTGGCAGCTAGTTGACCTTGGAGACAAGGCAACCGGTTTCTCTCACTTTCAGTAACACCCGCGGGAGCATTTTTTTTTCTCCTTTCTGGTCTGAGGAAGTGAAGCGGGAGATGTACAATCTGACACAAGAGACACAGGGGGACAGTGGGGACCAGGCCTCACCTACAGCACATCCCACACAATGCTACACAAAAAGCAGCTTGTGACTCCTTGAAAGTCTATGTCTCTCTTAAAAAAAATCAATCTTTACACACTATTTCAAGTGGCTGAAAATAAATACGCAGTGTATTGTTTTGGAAATCGATTGAGAGCAAAGTGATTATTGGATTTACTCGGCCTACGGCACACCACTCTTAATTGCATGATAGAGCTTCGTCAGAGCCTGCAGACTAGATTTTGCCTCCAAAAATCCGGACCGGATTTAGTGTCTTGGAACCAAATGCAGATGGGAAACAGGCAGAATGGTGCAATAAGGAGAGTGAATGACAAAAAGGCTGGAGTCCAGAATAGAAAGGGCAGATGAGAAAACCAACTCAAGAAGCAGAGAATCCAAACTAGTAAGAATGCTGGAAACTCGATTACAGGGAAACAAGCAGGCGACACGGGGGACATCACACTCAGCTGACCAGCAAGAACAGAAGGACAAAGGAACACCTATATAGGGATGCGAGGATAACAAGGCACAGGTGAAATACATTAAGTGAGGCCAGATAATCACACTGCAAGGAAAACACAGTGACAGGGAGTAACTAGACCAGGGAACACACTATAAAAAACTACAAAAAGGAAATGTGACAATCTCACTCAACACCAAATAGGCTAATTCATGGGACTAAAGACTGACGTACAGCATTTTGATGCTTTTCTGTTTTCTTCCCCTTTAGAGAGGGTTACCTTTCTAGCATTTACAAAATTGCACTCAGGCCAGGACAGGGTTTGGTCCAGTGTGGATGTTTGTCAACGTGTTAGCTACACAGTGTGTTTGAACAGAGTTTGGCCAAATATGTGCTCCTACTCTAGTTAAAGGTCACAGACAAACTGTTTTTTGTTGCTTTTTCAACAATATAAACTTTCCAACTGAGTAAGGGGTAGTCAAACATTAATAATCAACGTAGCCAATCTCTCTCCGACATTGTTTCCATGGCAACAGTGAAAAAAGCTAATAGCTACTCTGCAGTCTTTCATACCTGAATATTTCCAGTCTCCCAATAAGTTGCATAAATCACTTAACTAGAATATGCTCAAAATGAAATGCTTTAAAATATGGATGTGTCCATGAATACAAGAGCACCTCAGAAGAACTTGTGAAAACCTGTGCACGCGCACACAGCTGCGTAGTACATACTCACACAGGAGAGACCAGGGGCATGAGCTTGTGAGCACACCAGTGAGGTTGCAGCGTGTGAGTAGATGGTAAATGAGGAGCAGAGATTTTCGACTTTTGGCTGCTGTTCGGGAACCGAAAGTAGCACAACCAGCTACTACTAATAAAAATGGACTGAATTAATCTCATTCTTGTTCAGGGACATGAAAGTGGATGGTGGAAATTGTGGAGGGAAGTGAGGTGGTGGGGCGGGGTGTGTGTGTATGCGTGTGTGTGTGTGTGCGCGTGCGTGCCTGTAAAAGCCGGGTGGTGGCGGAGCTGTGTGTTAGTGATGATGCTGGAAAAGAGATGAGGCTTGGATGGAGGGGAGGGGAGGGGAATGGGGGAGGACTGGAGAGTGTGAGTTAAATGCTGAGAGAATTAGAATGAATGATGACAAGATTTGCTCCTTATTTCCCATCTTTTTTATCCTCACTGTAGGACTTAGGCAGAAAGAAGGAAGAAGCCCAGCATCTGTCTCTATATAAACACATGTAGGTAGTAATGCTACTACCTATTGATGAACTGACACTTCAAAATTAACTCATGCTGCTTCTATTGAAAGCTCACTGGTTTTCCTGTCAGGCTGCAGCATAAATGTGTTGTTTTTCTTTTACAGTAACCTTGTGTTATCTGACAGCAAGTGAATAATGAGTCAGTTTAACATACAGCTTTGCTACAAAGTCCTTTTCTACTGAAGAAAGAAAAAGTCAGAAGCTGAAAAGAAGATTTTTGTGATTACGAAATCTATGCATTCAATGTTAAATCAAATGTTTCATTGCTCTGTTCTTTCCTCTTTGTGTCTCAAAACCAAAGCTTATTTAAATTTTTGGGATCTACAAAAATATGAATTGCTTTTATGTATGTGGTTTAAGTAGTTTCCAACTCTAACAATGATTTACATGATTTACCGATTATCTTATTAAAAAAATTATTGGCTAACTATTCTGATAATAAGTAAATTGAAAATTACCAAATATTTTGGGTTCTTTTTAAAGCTTTTTGAACAAAACAAGATATGTGTTGACATCACCTTTTGTTGTAGGAAGTGGTGGACATTTGGTGAAAATAATTAGCAGATTAATCATTAATGGAACATATGTATACAGATGGCTGATTTATTCCACCGATTTCATTTTAAATAATTACAAGAGTGGCAGAATCATGCTGGAGGTAAACCATCTAAACCAAGACTAATTTCTCTCTTTCATTAACATTTGGCTCAACATTTTTTGTTCATCAAGTATGATACCTTGATTTTAACCCGGAAGGCGGTGAAAGGCCGATATTTTGTAGTTTCTCTTGAGTTTTTAAATTCCATCTTTTTTAACTTTCATCTTTTGTTTCAGATTTGACAATGCAACGCTTTCAGTGAATGCAACGCATGAGACAATATGGCATTGTAACTACACAGCTGTGGGCTGTGATTGCAAAGCCTGTCTCTTTGGGTTTGTGTGTGTGTGTGTGTGTGTGTGTGTGTGTGTGTTGCCTACAGGTGACTCATCGCACTGCAGATGACCACAATGTTTTTCTGCTGGCTCTCTTTCTACCTTTCCATCTCCTGTGATTCTCATTGTCTCACTTCCCCTTTTTTATTTTTGCTTCTCTTTTTCTCTTTACTCTCTCTTGCTTTCTCTTTCCATCGCTGTTTTCTTTCCCCACATTACATAATGCCTTGTCTCATCCAATTCTGTCTGCACACCAAAGCAATGAGATGCAACAAATAAAGAGACAGAGAAGAACAAAGTGTTCACATTTTGAGAACATGTCATACATGTCTTTCTGCTTTGTGTGGTACATGATGCCTAAGAAAACTGGCCACCAGCAGCCGACCATTCATCCAGCCCAGGTATAATGAGCCATAATGTCATGTTACGATCTGATTGGCAGAGAGGGACGGGAAGAGGCTGGTGACAGAAAGAGAGAGGGGGAGAGAGAGAGTGAGAGAGAGAGAGAAAGAGAGAGAGAAATCATGATGGTGATGATGATGATGATGAGGGGCCATGAGGCGAAACAAAGGCTGTATAAAAAAAAAAGGTGAGGATCAATTTGTGCCTGCCACCTCATTTTCTGCTCCCCCTCTCCCCCTTCCTCTCTCTCTTTCTCTCCCAGCATCAAACTAACATCAATCATAGAGCCATTTACCCCATCCCTCTCTCCCTCTCAATTACACTCCCATGTCCATTTCTTGTCCTCTGCTTTCCTGTCATCTGCATCCAGTGCTGCTGTCAGTGTCACTGAGTTTTAATGTTTCATAGCATTTCAAATGTGCTTTACTCTCACAGAGCAGACGCTGTTATAATGTTGTGTCTCCTCAATGGCAAATCTGGATTTTCACTGAACAGAGAAGGAGCTGAACTTTAATTTGAACAGAAGGGTAACAGAGATCAAACACACGCACACAAAGATATGTGTGTGAGCTTTGCTGAATTTTAACGGGAACTTCAGCTTTGCAAAAAAAAAAAAAAAAAAATGGCATAAAGAATGAATCTGAAAAAAAGTGGTATTAACTCACTTGTTTTTGATGTGGAAGGACCAAATGAAATTAAGTTTCTTTGTTTTATTTCATGCAAGTTTATTTATATTATGTCCATTACCTTTTTTTTTATCATAGTATTACTCAAAATAAACTGAATCATTACTGCATCATTATTCACGTTTAAGTTTATTCATTTTAATATCTAGGTATGTATTTTGTTTAGGAAAGCTTTATGCTTATGCTTTTTAAAATGTTTTTAGCTTTTAAACAGGTGTACATATAACAGGGTTAGTTATGTTAACATACTCTAAATAATTAAGTTTTGAGATTAAATGACTGATTTTCATTGATTTTTACAGCCACTGTGATCAAAACTTGCTTTGAATTGTGAGACTACAGATTAACCTAATCTTGGACATGCACATGCAGACTTGCATGCACACAGACACACACACACACACACACACACACACACACACACACACACACTCACACACACAGAGCATTTCCATTGTAATTACCCCTGAGCCTCTCTGCAAGTCCCTGTGGGGCCTCAGGCTGAAGACGGTCTCAGAAGAGTCCCAGTTGTCCCATTGAGGAGATCATTAGCCTGGTTAGAGTAATCCACAACAATCTGTGTGTGCACGCTCACATGCATAGGTGTGTGTGTGGGTGTGTGTGTCACTTGTGTGTTCATGCGTTAACCGGCTGTTAAATGGACTCCACGGCCTTTAGTGTCCGTGGACATTAGCTTTATTGGTGTGATCTGAAAAGTTATTTAGTGACAGCTGGGATTTCCCTCCCCAGGGACGAACCCACTGATGACACACAAAGGCAGACATGAATGAGAGGGGAAATAGGCGTTAAATTGAAAGTCCCTGGAAAACTGCTGGAAAAAACACCCCTGAATTAATTTAAAAAAGCAGTCACAAGAAAATTTACTAAAATTATTTGTTGTTGTTGTGTAATTCTTATTGCTTCTTTATTTTATGAATCTAAAATGATGATGAATGTTGGCTTGTTTTATTAGCTTTTAATAAAAATAATCAGTTCCTTTATTTTGAAGATTAATGAAATTACACTGCAATAAACAAATAATCTGTACAATTTATTTCAGTAACAACAAAAAGCACAAAATATAAGTATTCATGAACAAGTCAACATGGGCATGGAGATATTTCTGACACTGGAAAATAAATGAAATCTGGTTTGGTTTCAGTCTTTGTCTGAGAAATATACCTGCATGTCTGATCGCTTGTGTGTGAAAATCAAATGTGTCTGTAAAGAATTTTCAAAAAAGCAGAAGCTGTGATCCCCATCAGCTTCTTTGTTGCAGCCATCATTTTAGCAGAGTGAAGTGTCACAGGCAAGCGTGGCTGTGTTGTTGTGTATTTGGGGGTTTAGAGGATCTGTGTCAGAGGTGACAGAGCAGCTGTGCATTTGCCTGTCTCGGGCTTAAACCAGCAAACATCTGCATGAAGTGTAATAATTGTCAGATGCGCCTCTAGACTCTTTGAACTGACATGACCCTGCCAATCATCAGTCCCTCTCTCTTTATCTCTTTCTGCCTCTCCTTTCTCCTCCCTCTGCCATTTTCCTTCCAACGCTGTTGTTTGGAAAAATTATCTTCCCTTTGCACTCTCCGCTGGAAAAGAGAGTGGAGTAAAGGGGCACACAGAGGGGGAGAGGAGAGAGGGCAACTGATTGCTCCTATTGTTTAAGAGTGAGGCTTGCAGCCTCTTAGGGGATAATTGGCACACAAGGAGGGTAATGTGTTTGGATGGGGAAGGGAAGTCAAAGAAAGAGAAATTAAAAGAAAGGTGGCAAGAGAGCTCAAGGAGAGGAGGCTGCTGGGTCAGTCGAATTTGAACATTTGGTATCAAAAGTGAATGAGCAAAATCAGCGCATTCTATAAACCAAGCAGGCGTATAAATTCACGTCAACTATTTCATTTATTTCTTATACACAGAATGCTCGTTGTATGTGCTCTATGGTGGAGCTGTTTTAATGTGAGTTCAAAGGCACAGGAGTCCCTGAAATCAATTTGCTCCACAGTTTGCTAAAATAAAACACAATGTAGAATTATCTATTTATTCCCTAAAACCAGTGATTACACACATATCTGACTGCACTGCAGGTAAATAAAATCATGAAAATAGCTGACAGCAAGAGTAATATCACGTGGGACAGTAACAAAAAACAAACCAAAAAAACCCAACAACTTTTGAGTACGTTGCATTTTGAGTTCTGTGTAGATGTATGGTTTAAATATTTAGAAGTATTCCTTTTATTCATGTATATTGGGGATATTCCTATCCAGTTTAGGGGGGACAAAACCAACACCATAACCACAGACTGAATAAAACTTGTAAATACATGTGAAAAAACTTTCTTCACAAGCCCAATTGGATGTTTTTGCATAGAGCTGATCATACAAGCATCACAACAATCAAATGCAAATTGTAAATGTGTCACATTTCACTGCATTTAACTGCATCTTATTATCTTATATACAACAGCAAACAAACAATGACAAATGCAGTTATTACTTATTGTAAACACATACTTACATACATTTGAAATTAAGCTAATGTTTAGAGTAAAAGTTAAAAAAATACAGTTTTATACTGGATGCGTGTAAAGCTAATATACATTATATTTTCAAATTACACCGTGCTCTAGGTTATGTGCTAAAATATCTATGCATCTTCTTCCCAAAATGTAAGCTATCAAAAATATACATAGCCAAAACTGTATAATACGGCTGTCACACGTTCTTTTGTTCCCGTTTTCAAGAACAAGCTCTGCCATCATTTCCTTGGCATTCACCGTGTTCTTTATTCTGTTTCTTATACTCTCATTTCTATCTGCATGTGTCCTTTGTCTCCCGTCAAGCACTTTCCTCAAAGTGAAGCAGGTGTTAAAAGTGCTTTTTAAATAAACTTGACTTAACTGGAGGACAAGCATTTTCTGAAGCGGCAGAGAATCAGCAAGCTTAATATGAAAGAAATGATACCATGAAGATAATTGCACAACTGTTTTCACAGTCGAGCACGCCACAGAGTCACTCACATGTGGCATGTCTTGCATGTCTTATTCAAAACCATACGACCGTAAATAATCAACAGAACACATGACAGGTGATGCAGAAATCCTGCCCTCGCAGGGATGACCTTTAACCAGCAGCACGACTTTTACGTCACGTGGCGCAGGCTGTATTGTGAAAACTATCATGCGTGCACTATTATCTGACAGAAGAGTTTGCTTTACTGCGTCATCAAAGCGAATCCTGCACGTCCCTCTGTATGTCTGTGTCTCTACTTCATATTCCAGTCACAAGCTGTGTAGCGCAAGTGCTCAAACGGTACCATTTGGTATTTTGGATTTTTGTGTGTGTGTGTGTGTGTGTGTGTGTGTGTGTGTGGAGGGGGGGGCTGCTTGATAAGTTTCATGCCTCAAGGTCTGTCTGGGATGGGATGGCTGCACACAACAAAGGACATGCATGCTCAACACGTTCATGACCACAATCGTTTTAGCTTGATACCCGTGATGAAAAAAGAAAAAAAAATAATATAGAAAAAAAAAGACCAGACACATTTACATTCAGTTTGCAAGTATGCGGAAGACGCTGCGAACATCTCTGAGTGCTCGCAGTGTGCACCTCCGTCCGTGCATGCCCACATACTTGTGTGCGTGCGTGTTACAAATTAGTGCACTTGTAAGAGTATTATTTGTGATATTATTTTGTGCGACTGTGTGTGTGTATGTGGAGGTGCGCATGTGTACAGTGTGTCTAAATTGGAAGGCTGTAATTAAATGCGTAGACCTCTCCACTATCTCCTCCTCCAGCCAGCGCCAGTGACGCACAAACCGCAGCACAGCCATGAGTCATCAGGCCCCCAGGATCACCACCCCTCCTTCTATCTCTCTATCCCTGCCTCCATCCACCTCTACACAGCTCTGTGTAACCCTCTCTGCCTCTCACTACACATTCCTGTGTCCCGCTCTTTCTAAATTACCCCCCCAAAATGTGCACGATGCGAGCACCTGCGCCCCCCATACACTCCTTGAGAATTCGTGCTCAATTTCCACCTCAGTCTGACATGTTCCCGTTTATCTCACCACATCTGGCCATCGCTCTTGCTACTACACCCCCTCCCCACCACCTACCCTCTTCACTCGATCTGTCTTTACTCTTTCTATCTCCCCTGTTAACCTCTCCACGCCCACCTATGAACCAGTGGGTTATTAAGTCTGCCTCAGCTGCAGGCAGAAGGGGAACAGAAGGTGACATCGGGAGGAGAAAGAGGGAAGACGGTGGGAGAAGACAAGCAAGCAAAAGAGCAGAATTGACAGTGTGTGCTGGAGGAGAGAGAAGGCTGTGAACAAGTGAGAGGAAGAGCAGAGAGTGAAAGCGAGAGAGAGAGAGAGAGAGATAGAGCATGATTTCAATCATTTGCTACCTGCCGTCCTGAATCATTATCTGACTCATGCTAATCTCTTATCATCTCAGCCAAACACACACACACACACACACACACACACACACACACAGTCTAGTTTCCATGACTTCAGAGGACATTACACTGATTTCCATTCATCTCCTGGAGACTTACCTGTACTGCTTGCCTAACCCTAACCCTTATCCTAACCTTAAAATTGTTCTTCATCAGATTTTTGTTATGGGGATTTGCTCTTTGTCACTATAAGGGATACAGGTCCCCACAACATTAGGTATACCTAAACCACACACACACAACTTATACTTCCAAAAAAATAAGCACAAGCAGCATTTTTGAGCATCATAGAGCATAAGAGAAGAAGAGTCAGGGGGCACCAGTGAGTAAGGATGAGAAACACTCAAAGGACACAGAGGAGAGAATCTCTCTCGACCGCCTGACGAAGTCGCCAACGTGGTTACAGAGGAAAAAGGGGATGTTTCATTTCCATCTCTCCGAGTGCTTATGATACGAGTGGGAAGGGAGAGCATATTAAAATGTATGACTCATAAATGTGTGTGCTTCTGTGCCCCACCAACGCCCTGCAGAGAGGGTTGCATCCACTGCTGCAGGAGGGACAAAAAAAAGGCAATTTCGTGCTTTACTTGGTGTGGTTATCCAATTAGTTACACAAAACATGTGGCTAAGCGGATGTGTGCCAATATGCTTCTGTTCCTGATAGATGTTTTATCCTCGGGAGAGCCTTTGCGAATATGTAGCAAAGCAGTCTGATGAAATATTACATTTTGAGTGCAATAGTTTTTGTGTTTGGCCTTAGTTGTTTCGGCTTGACAGAGGGGATCATGCACTATTATCCTCTGAGCTGACAGTGATAATTCAAGGTATTCTACTCACAAATGCTGTGTTCATTCACAAAGCCAGTGCAGGTTGATTGTACAAGGGTTTCCCAAAGTGTAAGTATTATTTATTATCTTGTTCCAACATGTGCATCCTGGACATTCCTGATAAAGCCACCTTGCTTTTCACCATGTGAATGGCCCCAAAATGATATGTGTAAATCTTTATTTAGTATGGGCTTTGAATCTAAATAAATAAATAAACCCACTGCAGACTAATGAATAAATGCATCTCTGGAGTGCTTAACTTTCAGACAACAATGGTTTGGTACAAAATAAGTTGTGTGCCACCTCCTCATTCAGCAGCTTCGAAATCAACTTTTCTCCATTTCAAACTTTGTGTGTTGTTTCCATATGCAGGGAACAGACAACACAGCTCTCACTTTGGTGCTGATAATCCAAAATCCAAGCCATGCAGTGGGCGAATGAGTCAATGTTATAGCACTAGATGCTACTTCACTGGAGTACACCACATTTATTTCAAACATTTTACATATTTATGGCTTGAATTTCAATGCCTAGAGCAGACTTTGAAGCATACAAGACTTTTAATAGCCCCATGAGAGTCGAGCACACACAAAAAAAGCTAACGCTGTCTGTTGGTGATAATATCAGTGAGTGTGGGATTTAAATGATTGCCTCAAGCCTACATAGCCTAATTTCTGAATATATCTCTCTGCCTGAGCGTGTCGGAGTAGCTACACAAAGTGATACTTGAATATGTGTGTGGAAAAAACTATTAATATTTGCAGATATGAAAGCAGATTGGAATTCCAAGATAAACAGATTATCAGAGAAATGTTGCCTTTTGTTTGCTTGTTATGGCAAGGATGTTCTGGCAAGGATCAGAGTCACTTCAACGTCAATCTCTCACCAATCCTGCTTAATGTAAATTTTTCAGCTCGAAACCCAAATGAAAAATTTTGTGCCTCTCCAGGTCCCAAAGTTACAAAAATACATTATAACATCAGCCATTGCCAGTAACACTGACAAGTAATGTTAATTAGCTAGTAACACATTAGTTACCAGCTAACAGACACATAAAACAAGTGATGTACTGACTAACTTACTTTCCACAGTCAACACACTTCATCTTCAAAGTGTTTTCTTTGCACAGCTTTTTTTGTGTGTTATGTTTATTCACTGTATAGGAGTATAGCCCTTTTAACGCATAGTGCCCACATTTTAGGGGTTCAAAGGTAATTACAAATGCACATAACAAATCCTTTGCAGTCAATGACTGCCTGAGGACTTCAACCCACAGACCTCAACAGATGCAAAACTGAATTTTTGCTTTGGTTTCTTTAGGATGGTCTTCAGCAGATGAAGATCAGATCAAATCAGATCAGGTGACTCAGCTGGTCAAGGATATTCCACCTCTTCAACTCTTTGTTTGCTTTGGCCATATGTTTAGGATCATTGTGCTGCTGAATGATGAAATGTCGTCCAATGAATTCTGATGCATTTGACTGAATCTGAGTGCAGAGTGCCCCTGTGTGCCCATGCATTCATCCCATTGCTTTCGTCAGCAGTGAAATCATCAATAAATGCCAGCTCCATTACCAGCTGCACATGCCGAGCCCTAATAGAACCACTACTATGTATGATAGATGAGGTGTGTTTCGGTCATGAGCTGTTCCTCCACACATTCCTCTTTCCATCATTTTGATAGAGGTTGATTTTGTTTCATCAGTCCATAGAACTTTGTTTCACAAGTCTACCTGTTTCTTTCTGTGAGTTTTTGTGAACTGCGCTTGTGGTGAAATCTTTGCAGTTACAATCATGAAGTCCTCTCTTGATTTTTAACAAAGAAAAATATACACCTAGATCCTGGAGGGTGCTCTTGACTTACTATACAGTCGAAAAGGAGTTGTAACTGTTGCAACTGTTGAATTTTGCAATTGGCAACCCAATAAAAAGTCTCTGTGACCCATTTTGGGTTAGGACCCTATACTATATATTGTTCACTCTGTTACTTTAAACTTTACTTCTGTTTCCTCTCTACCTGGTGCCTATTGAGACTAAAAGAAAGCATTAAAATGGCAAACCAAGAATCATTAATCCAACATTTACATATTATCAAGCTCTTATAAAAATTGCTGAGTCTCTGTGCTGTTCTCCGGATGTCTTTAGATGCAAATTTAAAACCTGACCAGTTCACTATCCTGCAGATTGATGTTTAACCTAGTCAGACAGCACCTGTTCTTCATGCTGATGGATGGTAAGAGTTCACCTGTTATAATAAAGCTTCCTCCTACTTCTTTTGATTCCAGATCATGGCTGCAGCTGGGCAGTGATCTGTGCCCTTTGTGGTCCTTGACTCTTCCTGCCTCCTCGCCTCTGGTGGTAGCCGTAGTTCATGGTGACTGCTGATGTTCACACAGGCTGTGCAATCCTCTGATGACCTTTACAAAAAAATAATGGCAATATGAAGTAAATTATGATTGCTTGCTGGCGTAAGATCCATACATGCACCAACGCACATTGTTATTCTAATTTTGCTAATTACAGTCACTGTGAGTGGATCACTCAAAGTTTTTGCCATTTTCCCCAGTGAATGTTATGTTAGGACACTATGGTGTTTCCATTGAATTTTCTGTTTCATATTGTATGCATTGTGAAGCCTAGTCAAACTGTAACCTTCAAATAAAGGAAACACAAATAATTGAATCTGGTGGAAATGGTTAGACTTGTTTCTTGCTGTTTCTACAAAAACAACAAATCTTTAAATTGCTGCTTCTTTTTGTAATGATTTGACTGATTGTCGTCCCTTCTAGACCTTTTCAACTGTGTAAGTGACTATTCCTCGGTGATGAACAGCTATGTGATGGAGTGACTGGTGAGTATTTTCACAATCTATAATACAAAAAAGAATTCGGAAATCACATTCTAAGCAATCTGTCGATAAATGTCCATGTCTGTTGGAGAACTATTTATTTCCACTAACTGATGTCAACAAAATGTAGTTTATATAAAAACAGAAGTTTACAACTGCACCTTGTAGGCCTCAATTGCTGTTTGCTAGACAACCACAGACACCAAACTACTACTGAAATGATCATCACACTTACAATTATGACCTCAACAGAACACAAACAACTTGCTGACAATTGCTAATTGTCAGTACTAAGGTTTTAAGTGCTAATTACACAAACCCACAAGCATACTCAGCATTCATTTAAAAAGCACTACAACTTTCACACAGCACAGACGTAGATAAAGAAAAGCTTACCAGTGTTGACAAGGGGTGTTTGATGTTTCCAAAATCCCCCAAAAGCACTCCTGTGCGTCTTCTTCCTTCCACAAGATGAGAGCAAAGAGAAACTTGCTCCCGGACTGTAATGTCTGCAGTTTTATCCACGTAAATGAAAAAGACATCGTTCATTTTTCTGATTGGAATCTGCTCATCGTATTACTTTATAACAATGTATCTCACTTTACTTTCCATGATTTTGACAAAAATTGGTGTTTGTCTTCGCCTAATCCAAGATAATTTCAAGTCATGAGCATAATTTCCTTGAATAGTTTATCTCTGTAAGGGAATGGACAATAGAGCTAATAGATAAGTTCAAGCACTTCTGTTTACTTTGGGAGATCTCATGACTAAATTACTACTGGTAATCCACTGACTGCACTAACTTAGGGAACTGCTCTGCTATAATTTGGCTACTGAATTCCTTTGGTACCTTCATCCAGTTTGACATTCCATGTTTAATGAATGCACCACATCTACACCCACAGACAAACTGAAATATACAGTAAAATGTGTGCCAAAGACTAAAAACTAAACAACCAGCCAAAAATAACTGCTTTTGATATCAAAAGTACAAAAGTAGCATCTGGTGTTTTAGTATTTCACTATTTAGCTACACTTTCTTGGAGCAAAAAAAACAAACAACAGACAATCTTTATTTCGCTAAAAGTCCAGCCAAAATAGAAATTGTGCAAATGGTGGTAGCATAATGTTAGCTATTAAGGTTTGGTAAATTTTTTGACAGTTGTCAACAAAAAATTGTGTTCATAATATGGTATGGATAAGAAAATGCACACCTATTTAAAAATCCTTTAAAATAATTTGGAAAAATATTTCGAGCAACTTAATTTTTATGAGTAATGAACTTGAACTCTTGTGCTTATACTTCCAATTATTAAGTTGGTAATAATTAAAAAATACCTTTGATAGAAGAGGAAAAGTAATTCCCCTAAACTTACTGCAGCTCATTGGCTGGTTTTGTTTTTAGAGTGTATTATAATATAATATAATAAAAAGTCTGTAAATTCTGACACTCACTATATTACTACTTGGGCTTTCCTCCCTGTCATGTTTGCATCTTCTCTACTGTCAATGCTCTCTTTTGTTCTTTCTCAAGTACACCAGTAAATACAGATAAACCATCTTAGGCCTGGAAATAAAGAGGAGAGGAGAGATACAGAAAGGAGGGGAAACAGAAAAATATAATGAAATCCTGCTGCCATAAAAGAGAAGGTGATGAGTTGAAATCATAGAGGAGACAAGTGAAGTGTTTATGACATTCAGTTACATATAGAAAACATTGCTTTGTTTCAGTGAGATCAGTCTCTGGATTAGCAGAAGTGACAGATAATGAAATGGGAAATTTCATTGTACACTGCTATCTGAAAATGGATTTAGTGAATTCCAAGCTGGCTGGATGTAAGCTTTTATTCAGTCTTTTATTGTCTGAATGTCTGAATCCTCTCACTCTCCACTCAGCCCCCCCCCCGCCCTGTATCCCTTCACCTCATCAGGCCTCATGCAAGTACCTTTGCATATTCATACCCTAAATACTCTAATAAATTACTAATAATATATCATATACTCTAACAACTCTAACTAAACAAATGTTCCTAGTTAGTCTCATCAAAATTTCACAACTGGACAACTGGAAACTTCCCATAAACTGAAAGGAATTGAGAAATTACGAGAACTGCTGAATGCCGGAAACAGCTGGTTAACTTAGCTAAACACATATACTGGGAACAGGGGGAAGCAACTAGCCTATTAACAAAATTATTCAATCAGGACCTCTAACTGCTACTACTTGAGGTGTACCAGTGAGAATGTTATGGTTCTGGGGATTTGTGGACCCTGAAGAATAAATTTAATAAACAAAAGAGGCTTACAGAGTTCCAGCCGGCTGATTGGCAGGCAGATGTAATATTGTAGTAACCAAAACTCACAGGTATACAGGAAATGAAGCGTGGGTGGCAGGTGGCAGACAATCACTTGGGTGGGAAAATCACAAAGATGGGAAGAGAAACAACTACAAGACACATCAGGTAAAAACTACAAAACAGGAAATTCAAGTACACAAGACTGACAAAATGTCACTCAGGGGCAAACCATGACAAAATATGATTCAGGAAGTCCAGTTTGAGGGGCGTGATGCATGTGTATTTGTATGTAATATTCTCAGTTATTTCACCTTTTCGATACAATGACTGTGAGGTCAACAGTAGAAATACATTGTTTTGTTGTCCACCAGGAATGTGTACCAGGATTGGCTCCATTCAAATGAATGAGAGGCCTGTGTCTTTTTGTTCATGTATGGGGCTACTGGTACAGCCTTTCTCTCAGCAAGTACACAAGTGTATTTCACAAAAGTGAGAGGCTAAACAAGATCTTATTCCTGACATGTTGCCAGTGTTGAAGGTTTCCAATTCAGTAATTTCACTGCTTACTTCTGTGATTTAGAAACAAAGGTGTAGGATACGAGGATTAGGCTACACACTTCAATGTGATTAACAGTGACAGGAAGACATCAAATGAATTTTTTATTATTTAAACCTGACTCCCACACATTCATGCATCGCAAAGGTTAAGCACATTTCTGAGAACCTTGTCAGGCGCAGATGTTTAACAGATGGTTTCGCAGATGCCACACTTTAGCAAATATACGAAAATGTCGAAGCCCTCTTTTCCACATACCATCATGTAATGTAGCCTTGCGGTGTATAAACTAGAAAAAAGCTTTTGTGAGAATGTGTCTAATTGTACTTTAAATTGCATCATACACCACAAACACCTTTTGAAAGCAGCTTGAGTTTCCTAGAGTTTTCTTCGAGTGACTTAGAGGATGCTTATTAATGAATTTCTTTTAACAACTTGTGTTTACACTCAATCTGTATATGATTAATCTCCTCCTACAATTTGAAGTAGCTCGTAGTCCAAGAATCATGACTCCATATTGGTTCATACTTACTTAATACTTAATAAGGTTAAAGGAAATTTCACTGCTAAGGAATTCTGTTTCTGTTTGGTTTCCTTGTGAGCACCCATGTTATGACCTGTCAATTGATTCCTGCAATATGAACGAAGAAGTTATACATTTTAGCCATGCAGAAAGGCATGTAGCATGTAATGTGATTTAACACACTTGTAGGTTAATAATAACATATGGCGTCTGCTCATTTTTAATCTTACTGTGTTGTCTTATTCTATTTGAATACCATTAAGCACCTTGGTAAATCTGTGTATACAAGTAATGCAATTATTTTTGTATAAATGTGTAATTTAGCATGAGTTGCTAACTCCAGTGCTTCATATCTCTGCCTCCTAGAATTACAGCTCACCATTTGATGAATCATTTTAAAACTGGATGCATCGTAAGTCTTTGCCCAACACAATAAAGCTTGATATCTTACGTTAAATCTTGAGCCAAAATTAATCAGGAAGAGATAATGATTAACAAGTGAGAGGCTGATTACATTCCTGCCTAGTCGTAACCCTGCATTAATCATGATAATTTCCCTCACCCTGACACCTCAAGTGAGCGTGCCCCATTTTGCTGTGATACCATCAGGTTGTCCTCAAAATTGTATTAACTGGACCCGGCTTCCTGTCTGATATCAAAATGTAGGCAGTTGATTTTATACCTCGGCCTACTGATATCCTTTTCAACCCAGAGAAGTCCTATTTCCCATTTTATGAAATGTCAATAAATCTGTACAGTACACCTATCAAGGCGTCTATCAATAGAGACATCTGTCAACTGGCTGAACAATAAAGGATGCAGTGTTACAGTTAATGTCAATGTATTTAGGTTAGCATGACCCAAATGCAGACAAACACCAAGACAGGTTGTTCCAGAAAATATAATTAACCAGATAGCGCTCTTAAAGCTTGATCTCCACCAAGGATGAGCATTTCCCCAAAACCAAAAGAGAATCAGATCTAGGTCAATTCATATTTTTATTTATATATATATATATAATTACTTTTGTGCAATCCATCTTACCAATTGTTTTAATTTTATTAATTAATGATTAGGAAATTAAACTTGAAGCAGGGCATAAAAAATATTGTCCTATTGTCCCAATTATATGTTCTCCTATAGCTTCTTTATCAGTAAACCTCACTCACCAGTTCGTTGGTTTATTGCACATGCAGAATTGTGCGACCCTATTCTTCCTTTAGCGGATCAGAGGTTTTGTCGCTGTCGGTGTTGGCGATGAGTCACACCAGCAAATTACCGCATATCAAACGGCTTTCAAATTACTTCCCTTCCAGTCAGGTGGTGCGCTGATAACCGATAACAGTTTTCATTTCAACAAGGAGTTTTGGAGGACTCATCTTTCCATCTGTTTGTCTGACTCAAGGTATAGCCCTGTTTGTAGCTTTTGCCTGTTTGCATTAGGTCTACAGCAGAGTACACACAGCACGGATTCGAGCTGATAGAAAAATAGGCCAGTTACTGCTGGGACTGCTAAAACCAAAACTATCTGTGAATCCACAACTAAAGAGACAAGTGGGAAAACATTTTAGGGTATGGCCTATTAAGTCTTGGTTCATAAAAAGGCTCATTTAAGCTGACAAATGATTATCGTAGATATACAGGGCATCCCAGTCTCCTACCTACAGAGTCACTTCATGACACAATGCACAAAGGGTCTTTATTTAAATCCTCCAATGTTAACATCACAGAGGCCTGGGGTAGGTGCAGCTCAAAAGCTCCATGCACTACACTTGGACAAAACACATTGTTTACATGTCACTTAAAAAATCATCAAAATCAGAACTCAGGTACAGAAATGCTGCAAATCTTACCAAAAAGAAAAACAAACAAAAAAACCCAGAAACTGAAATAAACGAGGACAACCCAAACTCAATGAATATGTTGACAACACAATCAATGAAGTTAGTTCACTGTGCTCCCTGTTAGCTTGTATGTGCTCTGGGTGTGGCTGGAACTCACCTGACTGATGACGAGCCTCCACACCTGGATCCAATCACTTCATCTGCCCGGCCACAAAAACCCCAGCAATCCAGTCGTTCTTTGTCTGAGTGTTCAGCCAACCTTGCTCAAGAGAACCCAGCCCATTGTACCCCTCTGCTCTTTAGTGTGCCATTTGATTACCTGAGGAAACGTACCTGTGGACTACTGTCATTACTCTTCAGGGTCTCCAGCCAGCAGCTGGCCTCACTCATGTTCATGTTGAAAAAAAACTGTCGCTCAAACCTCAGCCACACCCTGCCCTAATAACAATGTCAGCCAGCCAAGCCCGCAGCCATAGTACCTGTACCTATGTCAGTCTGTGTGCCAATACATTCACTGTCAAACTGGGACACAAGTGGGATTTAAATAGTCTTTTACGTTAAAGGTGTTCACATATCTGGTGCAGATGGATAAAACCAGAACTAGTACCTCACTGAACAGTAGAGGAGACTAAAATGGTGAGACTAACTTTTTTTTTTATCATGAGTGCAGGCTGTTCAAACAACACACTATAACCACTGTTCATTTACATACTAATTACATTTATCTGATCCTACCCATACCTCTAGTCAGAACAACACATTCTTGTGAAAATAAAACAAGAGCTAGAAAAAATGAAGGAAATGATATTAAATATTGGACTCAGCAATGCAAGCAAAACAAAAATCTGACACAAATCAACAGTACCTACCAGTACTATACAAATTGGTCAAAATAATAATTCCAGCTTCTAAAATGGTGACAAATAATTTTCCCCCAGACTAACATCAAAATGCAAAGCTTGTCCAACTAACACTTTGATTCACTCATTCTGCACCCTCAAGGTAAAAGACCTCTGCACAGCTGCTATACGATCTAAAATACAAGCTGTCATTGTCACAGCATGACGCTTGTACAATCATGAGGTAGTGAACGTTTCTGTGCCACATTAATGCAAAGGGAAGCAGGGGTTTTGAAATTTGGCATGTCACAGTGAAGGTCTGCAAAAGCGTGCTTTCCCTGCCAATACATCTGCACACTGTCACTTCACCATCTGTGCTCTCTAGTGCAGTGATTACAAATGATGTGGATGCAAGCTATTATTCTAATAAAGTCTCATGCAAAGTTCTACTGTAGTACATTAGAGCCAGCTGGCTGCAGGCCAAGTGTCTTGTCATGAGGCCTTGAATGTGCAGCATTGCCTCTGAAACTGTGTATATGAATGTGTTATTTTTTTTTATTTTTTGTGAGGGTTGGGTTCTATTCATTTCCAATAGTGTGTTTGCTGATGCATGTGCCAGGTGTCTACTGGGGAGAGGGGAAGAGATTGATGGTGAGCGCTGATGTCGCACGCTCTGATATGAGTCGCCTCATCAACCTCGAATTCATTGCCTGCTTCTGGCCTCCAACACCATCCGTCACTGATGCCACCAGTCTCTCAAAGGTTGCAATGCGCATTTTACAGCTAATATTCATGGGGTAAATAATTTCCGAGGAGCAGACAATGAGAGAGTAGGACAACAGTCGCCACAATGCCCACACATTATTCACACCGGATCCACTTCCCAAGGGGTCCGTCGACTCCCACCATAACTCATCTTATCGGCCTAATTTACGCCATAGACATTTAGAATTCAGTGGCTGCTCACAGCTTATTCTCTCACATCATTTATATTGGCTTATAGATTCAAATATTGCTTTTAACACTGTATCCATCATGCTGAAGATGTGAACCCATCACAGATTACTTATGAAAGGATGGTTTTCATTGTCTCTGCTGTACAATGTAACCAGAGAGACATTTTTCTTTGCAGCACTGGTAAAGGATTTAAGGGCACTGAGACAATGGCGGCAGCACAGAAATCAGGAACATTTGAGTCTGTGCCAATTTGTAAGACTTTATCTTTTCCTGTAAGCTATCTTTGAATTTCAATGACATATACAGTTTCCTGCTATTTTATATATCACAGTATAGAGTGTATAGGCAGCTTCCTCTAACTATTTGGCATTGTGTTTACATTTTGTACATTTTCAACTGTATCTTTTCCAGCAGGCATTAGCACACTACTGGCTGCTGTGTCCTTTTGGAAAGTTGAAGTGCATTAAAAGTAATATTGTGTTGAAATCTGCAGCACATAAGACACTGACATATTGTTGGTGCCAGAGCTCCTTGTAGTTATTACAGCCCTCGTCAACATGACATATTCTGTTTTCCCACTTTAATATTCAGGTGTGTTTCTAATGTCACCTTGATTAATTACCTTATTAAAGATGAGCATTATTAATGACAAAACACTTTAAAAGAGAAATGCTATATCTTCCATTTTAAGATGGTGACATTGTGCCTCACTCACATACCTGCAGTATTTCAGTGAGTAGAACAGGCATAGGTGTGATTTAACACTCACTTTTATTTTCAGTTTTCAAAATTCTCATTGCCGTCACTGTGTTCTGCCACATCACAGTGTTATTCACAGTGCCACATAATGCCAGCAAGCAAGTCTCAACAAGTAGAGCAGATGTTGTTGGGTAACACTGTTGCACCTTTTGACATGAAACAAATGTTTCACAAAGAGCGAGAGAATGATTGAGCGCTGGTGTTGAAAATAGACTTTTCTGCAAAAGTCGGTCAAAAAACGGATAACTTTTATTTTGTCCCTCTGTCTGAGCACTGACAAATGGACTGGGTGGATGTAAAAGGAAAAAAAATCGTCATACTAATAATCTAAACTAAACTAATAAATAATATATCAGGCCTTAATTTGCATACCCTAAAACAAAATGTTCTGGTGTCCTCTGATACAACCTAGCAACATGCATATCAGAAATTTGTGTAGCTTACAGCAAACTTTTGAAATGCATATATTAAAAAAAAACAACCCAGATGAAACTGTAGATTATTGTGTGGGCGTCAGGGTCCTGCACACATCATCAAGTCCAAGCTATGCTTTGTGTTGTAGGAACCTTATGGTGCAATTACTTGTCCTTCCCTCCCCAGAAAAAAAAGTGGCGTGGGTGGAAAAGCTTCAGTTAATCATGAGCTGTATTTTATCACATCCAGGTAGAGACCCTTTGTCATGCGAGGGAGCTGCATTAGCAACACTTGCCGAGCGATCCCTCGTTCGCATTACCATAATTGTGGCCCGAATGTCAGCAAAATCTGGGGAATTCATCATTCACTATCTCCTCTACTTTGAACCATGTCGCTTTTTAAAGCGCCGCCTGATGAACCTGCAGTCCTCCTTAGGCCAATACCAGCAGTGAAAAAGAGAAAGTTAATTAAATGGAACAAAAGGCCATCCACATACAGCCATCACCTCTTGTTTTAGCGGTTTGCACGGGGAATCATCAGAGACAGCATGCCCCAGCCTCCTCCAAAGGTTCATTTGTCTGTAACCGACATTACAATAAGAGAAGAGGAAGTGTGTTTGTCTCAGTGCATGTGTGTGTTTTTGTGAGAGAGAAAAAGACAGAGCACATAACCGAGGGAGAAATGGAACTATTAGTGTTAGCTGTGTGTATGTGTTCTCCAGTGTGGGTATTCCATTAAATGCAAGCAGTGTTAATCTATGTGAGTGGCCAAGCAGGCGGCAGAGTGTGAGTCAGTGCGGGGGTGCGGACATGGAGTGAGGGTAAAGGGCCAACTAATGCTGAGTGGCAGTTGATAATGCCAGACCGTTATATCAGCATCTGCCCTCCGGCTCCATGCTTACCTCTCCGAGCCTACTGCCGCCATCAAGCATTTCAACACAGACATATACACACGCACACACACACACACACACACAATAACAAGAATGCCTTGCAAACACTCTACATTCTACAGCATAACAGTCCCGTACACAAAATCTAATCAAACAGAGGTTATATGTTGCCTCAAGCCATTGTAACAAAGTACAACTTCATTTTATGCGTGCATATCCTGTCTGCTGACATGAAACACATATCTGCAGGCAGTAACCTAGTCAGGCCTTTCCTCAAAACTGAAACAAAGCATGTCATTTTAGTTGCCAAATTGTGGGCATGTTCCCTTTCTGGAATATTCCACTCCTCAGAAACACAGGACTGTACCGTTGCTGCTGGATAACAATGAGTTTTTTTTATTGTTTTATTGTGTTTATGTTAATTTGCTATTAAAACTCCTTTTACATTTCCTGTTCATCCGCACACTCTGTCTCTCTGATCAGGTAAGTATCTGATCAGAGATTCTAACATTCACACTGGTAGTGATGACATTTTGATTTGGCCACAGTGTAATCATTTCATAAAGTTGGCCTAATGTGACTCTGATGTCTGCAGCTAATATCCAATTAACCTTAGAACATCACTGAGAATATAGAATCCCTGTCTGTGGTCTACTGAAGTATAGCACAGTTATTAACACACAGTACAACACGCATATACAAAGAAAACACACCCATAAATGCATATGCACACACGCACACACACACACACACACACACACACACACACACACACACCTTGAAATAAAAGCCTTGATGCAATGAGGAACAAATCCGTATGGGGACTGACAGCTGAATTTAGTGGCACACAGTTCCAAAGTGGAGGCCTGGCACTGACAAATGAGCTGTATGCAAATGAGCTTGGCTTTAACATTGTGAACAAACGTGTTTGCACATTATCAGGCACATGAATGCCAGTAATGACAGTGCAGTGTCTTGCTTTAACTTCAGCAAAAGAAGGGAGCTGATTCATTCGACGTATCTGCATATTTATTTACCCTTGAACATAATGGACCCATAAATGTACAAAATGCCCCATTGCAGCAGACAATGACTGGTTGACAATGGAAGCTGTCTTTTTTATTTTTTATTTCATATGAATAGAAAAGAAAGAAAGCTGGGAAAAAGAACCCAGGTGAATTCACATGAGATTCTCATCCTGATGTTTCAGGCAGGACTAGTGAGGTTTTAAAGGCAGCCGTATTTCCATTCAACAACATCACAACAACAAAACTGCTGAATTTTTCTCCTTGAGTTGGTATTGATAATGATCAGAATTAGAACCAGTCAGCATAAAACTAATCATTAAGAAATAATTATTTTTTGCAAGCTGTACAATACATTTAGTATGGGTGCAGGTGCATTCATTTGTGGGTAACACTTGATGATACAGTACAAATCACATGCTTGTGCACGTCTAATGCAGGATCGATCACAAGTTCCTTTTGATCACTTTTAGGTATTATCATCTCATTCTACAATATTTCCAGTTCTCATAGAAATATAGAGCTGTTATACACGCCCAGCAGTCAACACCTCTCCACAATCAGATTCCTGATACATCAATATCCAGTTTTTCTTTCTCACATCAACTACAGTGTTAACTGTTGACAAATGCTCAAATATGTCCATCCATGCTCCCCTGATTTTTCAGATGGCACTTGCTCCATGTTTGTATTTCAGTGCACTCCCTCCATGCTAAATTCCACTTCAACAACGGTAAAAAAAAATACTATTTAAAAAGAACCCACTGCCTTTTGTATCTTGCAAATGTGACATAAACAAAGAGCATTGTGTGTGGCTATCATTAAACAAGCTTGTATTTTTATGTGAATAGATCATGTTCTCAATACATGTCCAATGCATGGGCCTTAAATGTCCTCCTCTGCACAATGCGCTGCTGACAGATGGAGAGCTAGCTAGAAATGATGAGAGACAGCGGGTGGAAAATTGTGCAATCCCTGGAAATTGAGCAGAAATTGAGGAATGGAGCCACAGAGGAGCCACAACCTCAAACAAAAGCAGGCTGCAAGAGAAACTGGCCCTTTTCTGTCTGAAGCTGTAGATGTAAGTCACTGATTGTTTGGAGCACGTCACCAAATGACCCGAATTGACAGCCTGTGAACGAGGTCACTCTGTATTCTTCCCTGCACCCTGAATCTGTAACAAGCCCGGAGTCAAGGGAGGAAGGACCAAGAGAGGAAGAAGCAACACGCTAACCTTTAATATGTGAGAAGGAAAATGGCTGCGTACCAGCTCTATCTCTAACAATTTTCTCTTTTCATTGAGGAAAAGTACTATTTCATTCATGCCATTTCCGTTCATTCATCAGCTGGGGCCAGCCGAGACTCACTGTGCCATCTCCACACCAACATTCTTATCAATGGAAGTGACGTCAGCACTGCCTGCAGCTGGGGGGTGGTGTTGGGGGGGGTCACGTGGTTCAGTGAGGGTATATACAATAAAGTTGCGCTGGCCGTGGTGCTGAAAACATTCATTCAATTGTACATTAGCACCTGTGCTGCTGCCATACAAACACACCACACAATCAAATAAAGAAACGCCAGTTCGTTTTTTTTCCTTGATGTTGGTCACAAGCTGAAGAGAGAGAGTGAGGGGGGAAAAGACAGAAATTCTCTCAGGTGATCCACTATTCATGAAATAATCTTGGCTTTACCCGCGTTGTGAGTTTCTCCACTTCCCCACCCCCCGAGTGGGACTCCAGGTAAGTGGAACCAAATCTTCTTTATCATTCGCCAGCTATATTAATCACATAGAGGAGGACTTTTTCCTCACCGATATTTATTTGGTTATGATAAAACTAGGATCTTTTTGTAAAAAAAAAAAAAAAAAAAGGTATGAGGCTCGTTTCAGACTTGTTGAGTGTGGAAGAATTTATTTTAAAATCTCAACTTTATCGATAGAATTGATCTTGACGACTGTTGGTTGTCTAATTGCAAGGTAAATGTGAACTCGACTCTTTCTATGTGACTTTTTTCAAATGAAATGAAACGGAATACGTTGTGTAACTTTAGATCATCGAGCAATATACTCATAAATATTTTCCAATATTTTTTCATTCAAATATTTTTACACATTGAGAATGAACACGTTTATGAGCAATTAAGTTTTTGATATTAATTTACTATACATTAATGCATTGTATCATGTATAATAATGAATAATTAAGAGATATAATAACAAAAAAAACTATGAAATCTGTTTTCATTCACTGAAGGGATGATTGAACAAATGAGCCACAACAATGCGCAGACAATTACATTTAATAAATGTTTCTGCGTGCAGCTGCTGCTCAGAGGCTCCTGTTAAAATGCCGTTGAGATTTTTCAAACCTGAATGTAACAAAATAAAAAAATAATAAACCGATTTTGTGGATTTAAAAGCCACAGCAACATTTTAACAATAAACGTCCTGCTGTTATTTCTAATCAAATTACAGTCTTAGCCATGTATTGCGGGGTAGCTACCTTATTAAGAGGATTTGTTTCGTTTCCCACCTTGCTGATCCAGTTTATAAAAATGCTAAAATTTATGTTGCACGCTGCTCTGTGCTGTGCTGCCCAATTTTGCGCTTGTCTGCATTCCACCACTGCCACTGAGGGGAAACATGCACACAACACACAAGGACAAAGCCGTGTTTCTCACGGACTGTTCCCCCGTCCCTTGTGCAAAAATTCATACCCTTCATACCCTTAAATGTAACATCCAGCTCATTTCCAATTTGGATGGACCAAACAGGGACCGTAGGGTTAAATAACTCAACCGTAGCCACCAGCTTTACGCATGACTTCCCCGTGCGTGCCGCCTTAATGCCAGTGGTGCTGGTCACATCACTTCGGTGCATGGAATACCAAAATCACAGCTAATACGGAGACAAAACATTGAATCGATTTGTATTTTCCGCGATATTGTTTTAAAAGAGGGAATAAAATGGCAGGTGCATGCGTTATGGTTGGGTCGACTTGGAGGGAGAGGTGAGACATTTTTTTATAAAGCCTACCGGAAATTTTGACTGAAAATGCAGTTTAATGACGTGCTTTTTCTCGACTATTTAACAGTTTGCTTCGTTAAATCTCAAGGCAAGACAAAAAAAAGACCCATCAGAGTATACATTATTCTCGATCAATTCATCCGCGCGTTGGCAAGATAATGACTGGGTTAACGCACGACTACAGACAAAAAATGGCAAATGCTTAGGTTCGGAGCGCAATTTTTATATGCAAATGATTACCTTTCTGGTGACAGACATGGACAATGTACGTGATAAATTTCTGTTTCATAAACGGTCAGATCATGGTTTCATGTCTGTATTTCCAGGGGCACTGCTGTATACAGCAATGGCAAAAAAAATGCACCTTACAAGAAATACTGTATAATGTAATTTGTTTTTCCATCAGAAAACATTCAGAAAAAAATAGTTCTTATGTCAAAAGAGAAACAGAAGCTAGCAACTTTCTTTGTTGCGTTTGACATGGCTCACTGGACTGCGTTTGGGTGCGTGCTTTGTCCTCAAACGTCTGTTCATTAAAGTGTTTACGGTGTTGACTGCTGTTGTATAGTGGCGACAAGGTGAAAATATATATTGTTTGTAAACAAGAGACTGGTAATGTAAATGATCTTTGGTTTTATTTATTTTTCTATTTGTGCTGTAATCCTAAAGTCATTAAGTATTTCTTACCAGTCATCCTTTCTATTTTTTCGAATGGCCTATTCACAAAAAAACCCTCCATATTTTAATGATGCACATGTGCTCATATTGCCACTGAAATTCCACATGCTTATTATTCCGGAGAAAAAAACAACTGCAACATATGATGTGAGTCATTTCTCATGCCTTTTGTCCTTCTCCCTCTGCCTTCTATCCTTCTTCTTCAGGTGCTTAACCTCCCTCCTGCCAGTTCTGCATGGTCATGACCTGTTATCACGCCCCTTCCACAGCCCACCTCATCCTATTGGTCCTGCTCATTGTCATTCCACAGCTGGCTGGCACCGCCCCTGCGTGGGGTGAGGGAGGGGAGGGAGGGGTGGAGGGGCGCACCCGGACAGACCATAAAGAGGACAGCCTTGCCCCCTTTCTCTCACCCCCACCTCAGAGGCTCTCCAGCCCTGACAACACATCACTAGACCGGGGCCAGGGCCCAGGTCAAAATAACCAGTCAGCTAAAGTGACGGACCCTGTGCAGGTGCTTGCTCTGCTTTTGGAAACCCTGGACCGCCCAGGAGAGAGTGAAATCCAGTCAAGCAGAAACAGACACTGGGAAGAGGATCTGAGGCAGGAGCTGCCCTCCAACGAAGGGTTGGAGGGTGATGAGATAAGGAGAACAGGGCAGACACAGGGAGACAGGGGGGTGGAGGATGAGAAAGCGGAGCGGAGGACAGATAAGGCTATTGAACAGCTAATTGTGGGGCATTTGACAGCTGCTCAGGGTTACGACTTAAAGGAAAGGGAGGAGGAGAAGGATAAAAACACAAGGTCAGAGGAGGATCCAGGGTGGTCTATGGAGGATGAGGGACCTTACGGTGTAAGTGAGGAGGCAGGGAAAGAAGAAGAGGAGGGGCAGGAGGAAAAGGAGGGAAAGGACTTAGGAAGCTTGTTAGACATTGCCAGACTGAGTTCCACCTTACAGGGAGATGATCCCATTCTACAGCGCAAAATAAGAGGCTATTTCCAAAACATTGACTTGGGCCTCCAAGATAATGAGATCCTTCCTCCACTGAAGGGCTACAAGGCATATAACACTCAGCTAGCACGAGCAGGGAAGAAGCAGCACTGGCAGGAGAACCAGTCCCGCAACCGACCCGTCAAGGGGGGCAACTTCATGGATGACTTCGAGGATGAAGGAGAGGAACTGGAGGAGGAGGTTCAGGAAGAAGAGGAGAGCCTGTCTCACATGGAAGAAGAGGCAAGAGCGCGTGCAGAGAAACAGGAGGTGCTCCGGCAGCAGGAGGAGGCGGAGCGAGCCAGAGAGGAGGAGCAGAGGCTGGCAGACATTGCCTCTGACATGCTGTTGCAGTACATGGGGAGAAAGCAGCAGTCCTACATCAAACCCCGGCAGAAAAGCAGCATGGGCGCCGCGGGCAACACAGCTGAGGACAAGCGCTCCGAGGAGGTTCTCCCTGATGAAGACGACATGGACCAGCAAATGATTGACAGACTCATTGAGATCAGCAGTAAGCTGCACCTGCCTGCCGACGATGTGATTGAGATTATCAGTGATGTGGAGGAGAAGAAGAAGAAGAGGAAAGAGCTGCAACAACAGCCAATCAACAGCAACCCTGTCGCCCCACGCTTCAGGCCTCTGGTACCTCCTCCTCTGGCTGCTCCACCTATCTACCACTACACAGCCTCAAAAAACCCCAAGAAAGCCCCTTATAAGTACAAGTCCAACAAGAAATGGCACAAGGACAAAGTCAAGTCATACAAGCAGGAATATTGGTATAAGCCTCAGAAGCAGCTTGACTACTGGTATAAACCCCAGAAACAGTTTTTAGCCTTCCCCTCCTATCCATACTATCAGAAGCCATATCGAGCATACTACCCTGTTTATTTCCCATATCCCAAACCACAATATTATGGCAAGCCCTCCCCTTCAAGAGACCAGCCATTTGGCCCCCAGGAACTTGACCTCCAGCCCCCAAGGCGCAGGCACAGGGCTGGAGGTAAGAACCGTGGACAGGGCTGGAGGCAGCAGCCAGCACCACGCCTGCCTCTCACCCCTTATATCTCTAACTATATCCTTCCTCACCCACGGACCTACCAACCCCTACCCCCTCCCAAACCAATAACCGCACCCAGGAGAGGTAGGCAACCCCCGTACTACTATCCACAAATCACACCAGGGAGATGACTATGAGGAGGACGGACTGGTGCCTCAGCTGGACAGTGAGGAAGAACTCGAGAACTTTATTGAGAGGATCTACATGAAACGCAGAATGTATTGAGAGACCTTTCGGACATCTGTCAGATCAGAGGAACTGACAGAGGTGGGATAGATATACAGTAGCTGGAGAAAAGCTGAGAGAGAGTTGAAAAAAAAGACTCAGAGGAGATATATGTTGTGAGCCTGATGGAAATTTAAGGGTGAAGAAGTTAAAAAAAAGTTAGATTTATGTTGTTTAAATCACTGTATCTTTGTTGTTTTTCTCAGTCAGGGAGAGGATGGAGGGCTCCCAGTTTAAGCTCCCTGTAACCATTGTAAGCCTCTTGCTCAGTTTACATTTTGAAACAGAACATACCATGGTGTATGTCTGCCTCCATTCAGGTCAATCTCTGAGGCTCTGGCATTATTCAGAGATTTCTCGAGGACACACACACACACACACACACACACACATGCACACATACACACATACACACACATGCACGCAGGCACGCACATACATCAACACATACAGTATAATCACATTTTTTTGACACATTCACATGCACATGTGCCCATTTAAGAGAATCATGTTTACAATCTCATTTTGTATTTTTTGTATTCTATGTCATATTACAAAAATACAGTAGTTCAATGACTTCTTATTGACACAAATTCATAAAAAAACACTGCTATTGTCAGATGTTGACAGTATATTTTTGTTGTATCTGATGTGTGTACACTACTGGGTCAAAGGTTTTAGAACAACCCCTATTTTTCAATTTTTTTCTCAAAATGTAGGCTATTTTAATTCAGCAAACAACCTTAAAGGATGCAAAAATAAGCAGTAAACTGCAGAGGGTTAAAAAAAATTTGGTCACCAAAAAATGAAATATCCTGTAAATTTCAAACCTTTATCGATAATTAAGAAATTGGTTAATTTAAGACCATTTTACTGATGATATAAGTTAATGTACAAAAACCCTACAGCTTCAGAGTACATGGAGTCATTACACTATTGGAAGAATGGAGGCATTAAAACCCTTTTGACCAGGAATGTATTTGCCCATCTTATTCCGGATTGGATCAACTTTAAATGTTTGCAAAGACGCCAGAAACACACATTTCAGTTTTTGAAAGAGTCAAGATTTTTGTCTTACAAGCACCATATAAGTATATAATGCATAGTGTAATCATGACTGCCAGTCCCAATGTAGAAACCCTGTGGACTCCAAAAGCACAAACTTAAACACAAAACACTTCCAACCTGGTGGACTAAGGGTTTTTTATCATTTTGGGATCCAGAAGTTATTGTGAAAATATATTTATGGCAGGTCCACAATCCACCACGCAGTACTCCTTGACCTTGTAGGAGTCCTCATATATATCTCATCTCCAGTTCACATATTTTTGTCTTTACACATTGTTCTTGTATCATATATGTACATTGATACATTTCCATTCCTTTCAAAACAAAAAAAACACATACTTGAATTCACACTATCTGTTCTGCAGCCTTTTTAAACCGATCTTCACACAAGAGGCTACAAACATTTTGTTCATTTTCAGAAGAAATTCATTGAAAAGTTTCAGGCCAGGGAGTCAGGGATTGTGCTTAAACCGTTAAATGCACGTCTTTCTACTTGCATCTTAAAAAATGAACAAAAAAAAGAACAAAAAAAGAGAAAAAATAAAACAGTATGGAGAATTCAAGATGGTTGTTTTCTCTGAATAAACTGTGAACATAAAAAAGAAATCTCAAAGGAAGAGGGCCACTGTGTCTACAGTGAAGCCATCTGTCTTGTAAAAGGAGAGTGTTGTTGTTGATGTCACCTTTAGCATTGTAAGATGTACAGTGTGAAATAAATATGCCCGTGCAATGTGTAAATAACAGCATGATGATTACTAGTTTTGCTATATGATAAAAAATAAAAGCAATTATTTTATTAAAGTTCAGTTTTTAATGGCTTTTTGGGGAGTGCTATGTTGTACTTGTATAGCAGTAAATACAGCAAGAACACATAGTGACAAAAACAAATCAAAATCCACAAAAGAGGAAGATGTTCAGTTGCAGCTTTGTAACAACTCACATATGTTGGTTGCATCGGTACAGAGACAAATGATGGGAAAAAAAACTGTAGAGGGAGTTCATTATATTCCCAGACAATAAAAATGATCATTAGAAAGAAACCAGCAATAATGGGGCTGAAAAGGGGGAGGAATAAGTGAAGAAAGGAAAGATTCAGAGGGAGGTGGGGAACAGTAACTGCAGTGATTGATGAGTCACATGATTGGTGGATGAGTCATCCATCTATACACTTTACTGCGCAGGACCACACACTCAAACACACACACACACACACACACACACACACACACACACACACACACGCTCTCTTTGAGCTGTATAGTAATTTAGCTGCTGGCATTCAAGATAAAGATTGAGTCATGTTCGGTCCTGACTCGAGCCAGCCAGTCAGCTTGTGGAAAAGGTGTTTGGTAGATAGGTTTTTGCCATATCTTGTTTCCACACCTCTTCCTCCTCCACACTCCTACTTCACACAGGCAATATGCCCTTCTACTATAATTCCTTGAAGTGCTTCTGACTAGTGCATGTCTGGCATCAAAACAAACCTCATGTATGCTGTCAGTGGTACAAACACTGACAGTGATTAGTGGACTGTCAATATGGTCTAATCGCATGTTATCTTGCCAGCTTGTTCCACATTGATTGGAATGGTACTTTCATGGCTTTGTCTCCTGGCTTGTTGAGTGATTCTTGGACACCATGTTATGAATTCAGATTTTTAATTACAGCTTGCACCTTCTGTAGGTATCCTAGCTGGATATTCATTGACTGACACCAAGAAAGAATACATTTATATGACTGTGGGCACTGGCCACCAGCCTTTTTACTGGGACAAATAAAAAGATTGCTTCCACTTCAATAAGATTACCAGAGCAGCTGACGGTATGAATGTTACAGACCCTGTCTGTAACATTCATACATGTAATGCAACGTAATCACATGAGGGGGAAAGGGCCTGGGAGAGAAAAAAAAGTGAGCCAGACCTCTTTTGGACTGTGGGTAATGTAGGCAGCAGCCTTTGCCAGTGAAGAAGAATGTAGTATCTGTGGTTTGGCTTCACTCTGTGAGTTTGACGCACAGCTGACCACTGGGTTTAAGACGATAATACTGAGCAGGCTGATCAGTTGTCAAGGTCCAACAGCTCAGAAGCTGCTGTTGCTGCTCTGAATGTTGCCTCCATCAACAACTCCATCCATTTTTGAAATTGGATTCATTTTATTTTTTCATTTTTAATTAATTTTTTAAATTTGATATTTAATCCACATGCATCCACACATTTATTTCACATGCACTGGCACAGACTGGTCACCCGTCAGCCCCTCACTGTGGGCATCAGTCAAGAGTGAATGAATTCAGAGCCATCGTGTCCTCCATAGCAACAGGGGTTAACCCCACCCCAGACCTCTCTTCTCGACCATATGATTTCTGTCATCTACCAAACACCAATGAGAGGCATTGGGACTGAGCTGTCGTGACTGAACACAGTGAGACTTTTTGAGTTCTCTCCAACAAAACTTATTTTTTGTTGGGACTTTGACCCTTCAGATGAAACATCATAGCAGAGTGTGATGTTAAATATAAAAATGTAGTTAAAGATAATCTTATCTTCTACCTCATACAGCAAGTTTGAGGCCTGAGAACATGACTAACCAGGTCTGCTCTAATAAAGCATGAGGACCATGCAAAGTAGGCTTAAACAGTGTTTATAATGAAAAGGAAAATTTCAAGTCCTCTTTCCAACCTGGTTGCCAAGCTGTGGATAAATGAAATATTGTTGAGATGCATGTTTAGATACCCACAGTCATTTTTCAATGTCTTTGTAATACATGATTGAGTTTTTAAAAAACAAACAGACAAAAAAAAAGAAAATCCAGCACAAAATGAAAAAGAAATAATTGGGTGTCAAGCTTTAGATCGTATTACGTCCTCATAGTAACCATTTATATTTTGTCTGGTGGGTTTGCTATGATTAAAATGTAATTTGAATTTATTCAACTCTCACAGGCACAAAACATTGGTATACATCCAGATTCTGCCACAATAGAGTCTGACAGCGCCGCAATTCAGCAGTGTAGGCCCAAAGAAGCCCATGCACTTACAAAATCTGAATCGGGGGGGTGGGGGGGGTTCAACTGTGCAAACTGGTATGACTGCTGAATAATACAGGTATAAAGCCTTCAAAAGCTGATAATGAACAATGATCATGTGTTTCTACAGCAGTTTGACATTGTTGAAATCTTAAATGTATAGAAAGTACATGAAGTACAAATTTACACAGTAACAAATGCTTATGCCCCCAAAGTGCAAAATGACCAACACCTGAAAAAGGCCACACATGGCTTGGGGGGAAAAAAGGAAGAAAACAGCATGAACACAACATGAAATAAGACCAAATCACCATTGCAAACACTGACACAAAAATGGGTCATATTAGGTTGCATGGCAACCAGCAGTAGCTTGTTTATGTGTTTTTGTTCAGTAAATGGTGGATGATGGTTTTCCCTTTTTCTTTATTCACATTTTTTTCTGTCTGTGTATGTGTATGATGGCTCTGTGTTGGATTCTGTGGCATAATTATGCTGCTATTTATGCCAAAACAAAAAGAGAGATTATGAAATTATTTAAAATTAAACTGAGATCTTTTTAAAAACTGTCTCCATTGTACATGCCATGTTGCTATTATAGCCTTTTGTCCCCTTTTCCTGTGTTTTTCATATGTTGCTCCTGTATAAGCATGTATGCTCATACTCAACGTGCTGAATTTCCTCTTTTGTAACAGAGATATGCTGCTAATTGGCATTTAACCTGACACGTGACCCATCTTTGTAGCAGTATTTGTAACTATTATTAAATGGTTCAGTGACCCAGTGAACTGTATTAGTCCTCAATATTTGACAAATAATCCTGAAAATGTGTACAGTGCCTTGGTGCTGTATTTGATTGTTGACTATGTAACTCGAGCAAAGTATGAATTCTGTTGTATGAAGTTTGATTTAATTGTTGGATGTGTACTGATTCTTAACAGTTTATTCCTTTATTTTTTCAAATGATAAATTAAGACATACAAAATAGAAAAAAACAAGCAGAGAGATTCTTATTTTGTTATTTGATCACCTTTTCATGATATAAAAAGGTGCATACAAAAGCTGAGAGTAGTAAAAAATAGTCACGAGACATGACACACATCTAAAATACAGTGGATAATGCTGGGGGAAAGTATCAGGTTTGTGTTAGTATTATAAGATTGCTTTAAATACTTTTAAACTTGGATAAACTTCAGAGGGCATCAATTTGCAGCAACTTTTATGTCTTGCATCCAGTATAGTAGTAACCTGTTTATCCAGTAGGCCTTTACATGACCATTAAATATCTTTATTAGATTAGAATTAGAATTAGAATTAAAAAAAAAAAAAAAAGACAAAAGGTGCTTTACGAAAGGAGAGTTTTCCCATACGGTATTGCTCCTGACCTCAGAAATCTCTTCAAATTCAATCTGATCCTTGTCACTGGAGCGCTCTCCTCCTCATGTTTGTTAATTTTGTTGTTTGTTGTTGAACATAATCTTGTACCATCAGCCATGCTTTTACTGGCCATTAGGACAACAGAAGCAGCACTATGAAGGCCTCTCCCTTGAAACTGCTTCCTTTGTTTTTCTGATCTCTGCAACCCTTGTCTTTTTGCTCCTTCCTTTCATCTCCTCTTCCCCATTCTTTATTCTGCTCTCTACCCTCATTCCCATCTTTTCCCTTTTTCTCCAATTATCCATGCCCCCTACTCCTCCCTAACTCTCCCTTACACACAATATTCCTCTCCTTCTCTGCTTTATCCTCTCTCCATTTCTTGTTTTGTATGCAAGCCCCAAGGGAGGGAAATGGGTGAAAAGCACTTTCTCTGCGCCACTGTCACAAAAGACTGGTGAGTCATCGCCACTTATGTTCCCGTCTCCCTCCTCCCACAAAAAACACACACATATACAGGAAAAATACTCAAATTACTCCCTACCTGCCGTGCGCTTACAGGATGACACGCACGGACACACAGATGTCACTGAGAGTGCTGGCACACAATACACATACAACATTTGGAGACACACAAGAACGTGCACACACATTCCATGGCTTTTCAAAATGACCCTGAGATTTAAACCCAAGTCACATAATTTAGCTGATAATTGTGGCTGAAAATGGCACTCACTGATGTGCTCTGCCTATCATATCTTGGGGGATTATTTAGTTTGTAAAGGCACACTCATGTTGGGGAAGAAGTGAATGCTCAGGGTTAGAGAGCTACACAGAAGGCTGCTCACACAAAAGATGCTTCTTAAACTATAAGTGAGACAAAACGAGATGCCAGGAGGACAAAATGGACAAAGGAGAGGGGAGAAGAGAGTGAGACAGAAATACCCCGGTTTACTGGTGCACCTTTGGTCTTGTTTGTCCAGCTGCAGTTCAAGAACAGCAAAAGAAATGCTCTTCCTCCATCTGCTGGAGGAATGAGTCACTTACAATGCAGTCGTAGTGCTGCACAAGATGGCAGTCCTGGATGAACACAATGTACAGGATGACATCTGTCTAAATCATGTCTGGAAAACTAATCTATAATGATACATCATATTCTATAAGATGATATGTTTTGCCTGTTAATTCTTAATCTGCATTGTTAACTTTTACTTTCAGTAAAAAATAGTGGGGTAAAATGAGTACGATAGCTGCCTCTGAAATGGAAGTTGAATATCTAAAAATTGTACATAAATTAAATTCCACCTCTGGTTATCTGGCAATCCAGCATCTAGCATTAATATTTACAACAATTCATCTGTATATTTAGAAGATTTTCAATAACTTGGGAGTCAACATGGTTTTGATTGAGTAACAGTCCAAACCCCGAAGATAGTCTGGTCATATATGAGACATAAGATAAGGAGAAGGAGAAAGTCCTCACAGCTGAGAAACTGCTGAATGGGAACATTTAGAAATTTTGCTTCGAAACAAACTGTTCATCCCTTGTCAAAATAATTACTTTACTGTCAATCAAGTCAGTGATCAGGAAAGAAAGATGAGAAATACAAAGCTCTTACTCTACCGATGATCAACCTGAATTAAAAGTTGCATTTTTGAGTGTCTGAAGTTATTTTTCATGTAATTTTAAACAGATGAACAGATACTGTTTCTCTCCTGCACTGCTTCTCAGTGCTGAATAAAATAAGGGTGCTTCTGATAAATGTTGTATTCTAGGGGTATGGATGCCGTGGGAGCTCTGAATGGAGTTGCCACTTTGTATGCAGCGTTGGTCTTAGCAGGCTTGTTTATTTCAAAGCACAGGGACACCAGAGCCCTCACTCAATGACTTTACAGAAACCTGCTTGTGAGCGATTCAGACACATGAAATATTGAAAGCCTGGAGTTTCCGTTTCACTCACACACACACACAAGCACACACGCACACACACGTGCGCACACGCAGCATGAAAAGGGAGGGAGCAGAGAAGTATAGAGGATATACAGGTGCTGAGGAAGAGAGGGATAAGTGAAAGAAGGGTTGGATTAAGAGGAAATAACACGTTGGGTACCTTGGGAGGGAGACCTATGAGCAGAGATGGAGGTAGAGAGGGAAAATGGAGAAAGGACCGTAAGGTAAGGCAAGGAGAGACTGAATGTGTACAACCAATCAGGTGCTCGTCTTGTAACAGTGTAACAGTATAAGGCTGAGCCGGCGTAATCGGCTGAAGATTGATTGGCTGATAACCTTCTCTTCAGGCAGTTAGGAGGGCATGTTTTTTAATTCTGCTGCTTATCTCTCAAACCTCAGTGGGACGACTTCTGCACAGGTTAACGCACCGACTCAGAGCCGCGGTGAGGACGTTGATGGTCATTGGCTCAAGGAGCCAGAGGGGGACGAGGGGGCCAACAGTGAAGCCTTTGATGGAGCGGTAGAGCCCCGGCAGGTCAGATTTGACAGAAAAAAATCAACACTACATCAGGGTATAATATATACTCCAGATTTACATCCACCAGATTTATTTGATCTCAAAGAGAATAGTCATTGGGGGAACGAGCACTCATTTTTGCTTAAGGTTTTGGTGTTTTGCTTGGTTGGTATGATTGGTATAGGCTGGGTAAGTTTTATGTATCAGTGACACAGACGACCCGCCACAGGAGACTTTGATCACAAACACACAGGACAGTGCAGACTGCCTCCCAATGTCCCCCCTGCCAACAGAGGAAGAGGTAACCCCCCCAGTGTCATCTCATCCCTCCAATGCACAGAGTGAGTCTCTCTCTCGCACACACACTCACACACAACTCACTAATATATGTGGGACCGGTGGGGTGTTACTGTAATTTGTGTCTGTAATCAACACGTGCTCATGTGAAGCTCATCACTTTAGGAGAAATGTGTTACACGGAATTCTGGTGTTGTACTTTTTAGAGTTTGTGTCTTCACAGATCAACCATCTGAACCCTGCTGGTATTGCCTGAGGTCTCTTGACCCAGAGTATCGTCCTGAGACTCCCAAACAGGTTTCCCATTTCCATTTTCTATTACTGACTTAATGCATTATTTCATGGAGACAGTGCTGTTGGTGGTGCAAACAAATGTTACCATTTTATTGATATATAAGTATAAAAATTGTTAAAAAAAAAAATAATAATAATAAAAAAGCAGCCTGATCTTACATGGAATTCATGTCTTTATCAAAATAAATCTTATCCCCTTTCCCTGTGATCTTGTCAGATCAGAAGAAAATTTGTTTGGTTGCATTTTCACAGAAAGGAAAGTAAAACTTTTGCTCATATTCAGGGCAGATCATCACGTTTATTGTAAAACAACTCTCTCCCATTAACTTTACTGCAGGACTCAGAACCTTTGTCACCACTGCCCTCAAGTGGCCACACAGTGAGCTACCAGACAGACCCTCGACCTCACTTTGGGGTCGCATGGTCCTCCCACTCCCCATGTCGCCCCCTGTGGGGCAATGAGGGGCCCTGCTGGGGGCAAAGGAACCAGGAAATGCCCATTCAGATGCATACCTGCCCTCATTGCCATCTGGGCTTGCCTCCTGACACACTACGGTGGCACGAGGTTATAAACACACACGCAAAGACATAAATAGAGACACATGAGCACACAGTTTCCACCAAACATAAACACAGCTTCCATGTCACTCTGGTTACTAGAGAGCCTCTGACTGTTGTCCTTCTTTCTGCACAGGCTAAGTGTCTGCTGTTTGACAGCGTGAGGAACTCAGACAAATGAATGGAGTCACCGTAAGGGAAAAACATAGCTTGCACTTAAAAAAAACATGTCTGCTTTCTGCATTAAACTTTGAAAGTCTAAAAGTCTGTTTGTGCTGGTGAACAACTGTCTGTTCACACGTAAGCTTAGCCATATGCATTCCTTATTTCATACTGACATCATGTTTAAATCCTGTGACATTTTTGATGGTGTGTTCATACAAATAAATTGCATGTATACAAAATCAGCATGACCAGTCTGTCTTTTAAGAGCCCTGCTTTATATTGACAATTTTCCTGAATCATATCAACGACCCTCAAGTTGTTTTAACTCTTGTTTTATTTATTTTTTCGCCCAGTTTAATACCAAAAATGCTCAGAAGCTCCATATACAATTATCAATGATTCCACAAATTTCATTTCTGACTTCATAAGATAATATTTTCAGAAATGCTTGGTGGTATCTGTAGCAGATAGAGGGAGAAACTTTAATCCTGTTATAGGGCTTTGTTCTGTATTTCTGTATTTTTAGGTTATTTTGTACAACTCTATAACAACACATCCTTTATAGGGTTTTTTGGGCTGATAAATTATAACTAATTGCTTTAAGAAGTTGTTAATTCATTTTTTATGTCAGCTATGGGCCATCGTAAAGAACACATCTGGGATTCCAGGTGGAGAAAAATCCCTTTGGCTGATGCTGAATTTCCTTTTGGTGAAAATGCATCAATAAATCCGGTAATCCAACAACAGATTCATGTCTTCAGGTATCATAAATTTCTATACATATTAATAGCATCTTTTTTTCTCACACACACTATCTGTTGGGGACTGACTGAAAAGATAAATCAGCTGCTATAGCCACAAGGTCTGGTATCTGGACTATGTATTTCATTTTCCCCCCGGTTATTATGCATACGATTAACTACATACAAAAGCATTGTTTTGTTCAATCCAAATACTACTGTCAGGGCCTCAGCTCCTGCCTGTCTAGCAATCTCTCTTTCCTCCTCTCTTTCCCCTCTGTTTGTGCCTGATTGTAGGAGTGGAGTCAGGTGTGCAGGGGTTTGGTCACCAGCTGCCAGTCATTGCTCTCATCAAGTTCAGCTGTGGGTTCCTGCCTGTAGATTCTGCTTAACCAGTCAGTCAAGTCTCCAGCCTCACCAATATGGGATGTTTGCTGATTTGTTTGCCTTGTTGTTTATTCCTGTTCTCCTCTGCCCTTGGTTCCTGACCAGACACCTGCTATTGCTCCCTCCCACAGGGAGCAATTCTTGGGTTCTGGAACCCAGCTTCCCATTTGGACTGTGTTCTCTCCCAACCTCCCTCTGTCAGATCCATGGAACCCCTGTCCAGATCTCTACTCAGATTCTTTCTTCCCACCCAATCCTTTCTTGCATGTTATTTCCTAAATCAACAAATTATTGGGTTCTCAACCAGCTGTAACTGTTAACTACACTTACATGAAAACAATGTGGATTTGTTGGAGGCAACCTTCAAAATCTAGACCCAGGTGACCAGCTTCCTCAGCTAGGGTTAGTTATTTTTTTGCCATATTCTACCCCTATGTATGATAATTAATCACATGCATTGGTCTCTGTAGACATGTGACAAGTGCACACCAAAGAACAATAGCTGGTCACTGATGAACTGACTGTTTTTTCAGAGGAGGTAGCTGTTGTGGGTGTGCATGTGGAAACTCTGACCTAGTTTCTTTGTAAAGGGTGATGGGGGAGGCTCTGTGTGTGTGTGTGTGTGTGTGTGCAAAAGCACTATTTAAAGGAACAGGGCTTGAGAGACAACAGCAATATACCACAGTCTTGATTGCATGATTGATGACAGCCTACTGTATGCATTTAATCCTTTCTTTTTATTTCCTCTTACTGGTTTTCCATTATAATTCTCCATGTCTGAGAATAGAAGTACAAGTATATGATAAGACACTACCCCTCTACTATTTTGTATATAATGCACAGTTAATTCCATTGTAATATTTGCAATATATAAAATGTTATATATTTTTTTTATCCCAAGTTATATAAACTTGGTGATGAACATCAGCAGTCATTGGTTAATATCTGTGGTCAGAGCTGTGGACTGTCACAATAGCAGTGGCAGTCAGAATTGGCCACATCAATACAACAGCATCCTCCATGTGATTGGTCGCCAAAAGTCATGCACAGTCACGTGACCGAATAATGGCATTAGGCACCACGGCGAGCCAATGGCCTGCCCCATCACCTGATCGCTATTTGAATATTGACGCTCCCCCTGCCTCTACAATCGGTGCGCCTCCCCGTGTTTGTTGTTGTTGTCTGACATTGTCTGAGCGACGAGGTTCCCACAACCAGCCTCGACGACCGACATGTCTTCACTCCCGAAGCCGTTTTCGGTGCGCGAGGGGCCGTGCGAGAGCGTCAGGAGAGGATGCCCGAGCGCGGCTCCCCATCAGCAGCCTCCATTCCAACGTCTGGCCGACGCGGCGGGGCTGGGCTCTCCGACGGCCCACCAGCAGTCGTACGCGGCGAGGAGGAACCTGGCGGCTGCTGCGGTCGGAGGGAGGAAAATTACGCATCCCGGAAAAGCCATCCTTGCAGGTTGATTGTGCAATGCAAAATAATCATGTCGAACATTTACCCCATCAATCTGACCTATTGCTTTCTTTATAGCACAGCCTAATCTCAGTCTGTCACCTATTAAGTCTATCCATGCAGAACTGGGTCAAAACGCAGTCAGCCAGCAGTGATGCTACAGCATTTGCATCGCATGTCTTTGTGTCTCTCCTCTGTATTTATTTATCATGACGCTATGATTTTATTCCATTGAATTAATCAAAAAATATCTATTAAGATGCTGAAAGGCTTATCCTGCCTGTCAAAGAGACATTACAGTACATTCAGCAGTCTTCAGCTACTGTTTCCAATTCAATACAAAGTGCTGCTATAATCATTAGCATTTCATTAAAGATTTTGTATGCCAGTAATGACTGAGCACCTGCACCACAAATTTATCGTTTTTTTTAATACTGAAATTGAAATGCTGCTTCCTCCTGCCCTCCGAACATTCAAGAACAATTTTGCACAGTGAGTCAACAAATCCTGACGACAGTGTTTCTCCCCCCTCTCACTCAGGTGGCATCGCGGGAGGAATAGAGATCTGCATCACCTTCCCCACAGAGTATGTCAAGACCCAGCTGCAGCTAGATGAGAGAGCCAACCCGCCGCGATACAGAGGGATCGGTAGGTCACTGGGACATGTAAGACTGACTGACTGACTGACTTCAGGTTTGTATGCTAGTCCTTTGCTGGGTTACTCACTCTTGGATGCTCTGTGTGTGTGTGTGTGTGTGTGTGTGTGTGTGTGTGTGTGCATGCGCATTCAGGTGACTGCGTAAAGTTGACCGTGCAGGATCACGGACTCAGAGGGTTATATCGAGGTCTCAGCTCCCTGCTCTATGGATCAATACCCAAGTCTGCAGTGAGGTGAAGATGCACACATTGTATACAGTAGCTTTTGCTTTAAGGATTATATATTTTAATAAAACACTTAAAAAAAACATAACGGAGCAGCAGTAGGAAAGTACATTTGCCACCTTTCATCCCTTTGGTTTATAGCATCACAGATTGCCAGAGTTATAATCTCCAAATTAATTTCACAGTTGAGAGACATCAACGCAAGGACTCAGCATTTCTTGGTACTTAAAGTGAAAGCCAGCCAAATGTGAAATGCTGCACTATTGATTAGTGTTAACATCAATTACTCTGCCAATTATTTTCTGTAAAAGAATAACTGCCTGGTCTATAAAATGTCACCAAATAGTGAGAAATGGCCACTTGTCTACAATTTTGTAGCGCGCAAGGTGAGCTCATTAAATGTATTGTTCTGTCCAAAGAGATGTTTAATTTATTCAGACTCCAACTGGTCTACTAATTACAAAGTTACTGATGGTGCCATTGAGAAATTTATAACAGCAAACAATGGATTACAGAGGAATCCATCAGAAAAATGTCCCCCCAATGGTTTCTGATCCTTATTATTCTCGAATGCACCCCCCCCCCCAGGTTTGGCACGTTCGAGATGCTCAGCAACCCCATGCGAGATGCTACAGGTCGGCTTGATAACACTCGGAGCCTCTTGTGTGGGTTAGGAGCGGGGATTGCAGAAGCCATCGTGGTTGTCTGTCCCATGGAGACACTTAAGGTGAGTGGAGCTGGAAGCTATTACACGTTTCTTTCACTGCGAGAAGCTCCCGCCACGTCTGTTTTATGAGCAGAGATCTTCTTCCCTTTCCTTCAGGTTAAGATGATCCATGACCAGTGTTCCCTCAGGCCTCGTTACAGAGGCTTCTTTCATGGAGTCAGTGAGATAATCAGAGAACAGGGTAAGATGAATCAAAATGACCTGAGGGGCTTGTGTTTCAAGAAAAAATGCTGCAAAATATTTAGAAGTGGTTACAAACTGCATTGTTAACGAGCAATATATATGCCTGAGGTTTGTACCTTTCAATGAAACCTAATGTGCTTGGCTCATTTAGGTGTGAGGGGGACATATCAAGGTCTGACAGCGACCGTGCTGAAACAAGGAACCAATCAGGCAATTCGATTCTATGTGATGAACGCGCTGCGCAATTGGTACAAAGGTGAGAAAGCTTGCTAACTGCAAGACTGCCGCAACTGCCACATTCCCTGTCGGGTTTTTTTTTTTGACCAGTCAAAATCATTTCTCTGTCTGATCGATTGTTGCACTTTCTTTCTACTGCGTTCCGTTCTCCATGAATCCAACTTTTGGATTTGGCTTTAAAAGGGGACGATCCCAGACGGGAGATGCACCCAATTGTCACAGCGATGTTTGGAGCGACAGCCGGAGCCGCCAGTGTTTTTGGAAATACACCTTTGGATGTGGTGAAGACCAGGATGCAGGTAGGGAACCCACCCTCTGATTTTATGACTGTCAGGTTTGTTGTTTCTAAGACACTTGCTTTTTGTTGTTATTTAGGGCTTGGAGGCCCATCGCTACAAAAACACAATGGACTGTGCCTTCCAGATCTTAAAGCACGAAGGTCCACAGGCGTGAGTGACCCAGACCCTTGGCTTTGCATTGTCTCAGGTTGCACTACTGTTGACAAACCATCTGAGCTCATTTCATTTCGTACTGCAGGTTCTACAAAGGGACAGTTCCCAGGCTTGGCCGCGTGTGCTTGGATGTGGCTATAGTCTTTGTTCTCTATGAGGAGGTGGTCAAACTACTCAACAACGTGTGGAAGACCCAGTAGACCGACCACACGATGGCAGAGGTCCAGAGGGAAGCCCAGACCCGTGCCTCATGCTACGCACAACTGAACACCTCTGTTCTTGTTCATGCACTGCATTAGCCCGGAGTAGAAGACACGTCATCTTGACCAGTTTCCACTCGTGAAATAAATTATTTTGCAGGACTTATTTCAGTGCTGCGATAATAAGGAAGCCAGAGTGGCTTGCTGCGGAAAAACTGCTCCGATTTACATTTCTCCTCTTTCTCTCCAGTGGTCAGATTTAGGAATAAAGAGGGATGGTTTTATTTTCAAGGACAGGAAAAGGAAAAAGTGAAAGGAAGTAGGTGATGTGTTACTGACCAAACTTGTAGACTCAGTTTCCTGAGTCCTATAACCAGAGTATACAGTTTTTAGAGAAGCACAGGCAAGTACTATTAACCAGGGGTTTAAACTAGAAGGAGAATGAAAAGGGAAAAAAAAAACATGTGCATCCAAAAAGAAAAATGTGTTTTAGCTTTTTATGGCTGTTGTTACTGTACATGTTGTAGAGTGAACACTTTGTACTGAAACCATAAATGTGTCTTCTGATTCACCAAGTACTTACGATACTGAGGGAAGAGCAGAGATGCTGCTGGAATGCAAAACGAGCCCGCTGCAGTCCTTTAAAATGTCTGTGCAGTGCTTCAACACGTCTTGGTGTTGTAATCGCTTACTTGACTGTGCTTGTGGCATCATCGCACTAAAGTATTACACAGTTATTTCACCGCTGTGTCGTGGTGATGATGTGTAGGTGCCGCTCTTTGTGCATTTCCTGGCCGCTGCTGACAACAAGCGTTACGGCTGCATGAATCCTGATGTGGCGTCTTTCCCGTCATGCACGCCGCAGCGGCTCCGCGGGCTTGTCGAGGTGACGCACACACTGCCCTGGAGTCAGTTTTAACCCAGGCACAAGTAGTCTTTAAAGCACATATTTTCAGAAACGGATCCATATGTAGCACAATTTTGGAGTGCAGTCTTTAGAGTAGGAGATAAAGAAATTTGTGAGCTCATTACTGCTTTTTTTCCCACAGTCAGCTGAGTTACTAAGGCATTCAATAGATGCATGTGATGGCAGGGAACATGTGACCAATTCAGATCCCAAGTAAGGCTGAACCCTTGTTATTTCCAATCCCTTATTGATTCACTCAACAAATAAGACTGTCCTCCAGTCAGATATTATGTCACCTTCTTCATTTACCTCAAACTAACCTGCTTTGTGAGCTTTTTGTACACTGGCTGATCAAACTGTTAATTAGCCATCACTGAATACATTCGTTCTTATGTAGCGTTTACATAGGTGGAAAGTAGATGATGTCAGAGGCTTGTTAACCACATAATTACTGAAGCAAGGCTTGGTTTTGGTTAAACTAGCGGCACCACGCGGCCTTGCACAGAAGACTTTTGCTCTTCTTTGCCTAACTACTTCAGCAGAACCTCCAGTCTAATATCCTTGATCAGAGCCAATCTGTATAACCTTTTAAACCAAGAGCGACAGAATACTGTTTAATCTTTAATGTGTCCACCGTTTTGGTTTCATTAAGAAAAGCACATGTTTATTTTGTAGAATCCTTGTGTTTATGTGTTGGTGCTGCTCATGAACAGGCCAACAGCACGTGCACCTCACCACAGAGCAATTCTTTTGTGTTGAAGGGAAACCACATGCTTGCTTCTGAATCATGTTTAGTCACAACATAGTTTCATTGGTTTCGGTAAACCTGAGCTTAATAAACCTGATTTGTGCGATGGGAAATGTGTGTCAGGCCATCAGATTAATGAAATTAAGTATAAAACGAAGACACTATGATGGGATGTGTGTTTATGTGGATATAGATGAAGAAAGCGGGTATTTGAGCAAGCGTTGCTGTCATTAATTTTCTTAGGTTTTGATTTGTGAGAAAGAGTCTATTCATTTATTTCAAAATGGAAATAATATTTATTTGGGTTACATATTCACAAAGCCAGCTTAATCCAGAATATAAAATTTATTTCAAACTGAAACGGTGAACCCGGATCATCCACTCAGGGATGTGAATCGCACTGTTCAGAGTTGGTCACGCCAGGCTTTGCCGAATGGGCAGAAAAATCAGACGGTCGTGGCTTTGCTGACTGCAGGACAGAGGAGATTAAAGGCTGAAGGAGCGGGGTGAGCGCCGTCGGCATTAACATGACAGAGGAAGGTATTAGTGCTCCCACCTGTTGCCTCCCCAGTCCACCTTTCGCCTACAGGATACAGGTCATCTAGTAAGGCTTAAGGTGAAGGTGGAGGCAGACATGACGCAGACGAATATGCTACTTCTGCCAAGGAGGTTGTGTGTTTGGTTTGTTCTGTCAGAGTTAACAGATTTTTACTTATATTTAATAATTACAGGAGACAGCGCCAGATGAAGATGTTGGCAGCATTACTCAAAATGCAATGACTATGAATTATCATTTATTTACTGGCACTGTGTCTTGGCCACAGGACGCCTTTAAATTGTCCATGTTCATCTGCATCAGGATCCAGATCCAAAACTTATCAAAGGATCTGATGGTACAATCTACAAAATTCCATAGTAGTTCTCCATGCGGATTTCAATTCTTTAGAGTATATAGATATATATATACACATAATATTCAGATATGTCCAGGACACCTGATGTGTCTGAAACAGCATGTATGGGAAGGGAAACCCGTTCCTATCTTAAAGATAGGTAACTGAGATGCTTATACTGAAATATAGTTGATGTACAGCATCTGTTCACAGTGACCTCAATGGATGAATGTTGCCATAAATGTAAAGTCTCCCATTTTACATTTCCACTAAGCTTAACGCAATTTCAGTCATTCATATTCCCTTAACTGTTGCATCATGACCAGGCTAGAGTTCCTTGATGCGTTGCCACTTATGACAGACAGTGTAAAAAAGTCTAATGGGGGATTAGGTTCAGTCTGGTCACCCTTGTTCCAGCTGTCTGGTTTCTTGACAGGAGATAATGAATCCTCTGCCAACATTATCTTCTCCATCTGGAAATAAAGAGCACAAGGTCAGGGGTTTAGCTGTGAGGAAACACTGGTATTTAGCAATTCACAAAAACTGAGAAGATAAAGTGGCTTCTTGCCGTCTCACTCACATTCTGAGACATTTGTCTTTCCCACCACTGGCCACTCTCTGTCCATCGGGACTCCAGTCCACTGCAAAAACCTACACGTACGAGCAACAATGAAGCAGTTAGGGAAAAACAAAATCCAGTACACATACAAATATCAAGAAGCAGCACGTGTATTGGATCCTATGACATTTTTCCTTCCGTCACCTCATCAGCATGGCCAGGTAGATCCATGTTAAGCTTTCCGGTCTTTATGTCCCAGACTTTAAGCGTGCTGTCGCTGCTGCCGCTGACCAGCAGCCTGCTGTCTGCTGACCACGCCACTTGATACACAGATGCAACATGGCCACGCAAAGACATTAAGTACCTGCAGGTAGGTGGACAAGTAAGCAAGGGACGCAATTATGCTGAGAAAAGACACACATTTTAGGCTTACAGCACCATCACCTGGACAACAGCAGTATTACACCGGTGAATTACGATACCTCGTCAAAAACTAGACAATGTCACTTAGATTTTCTTACTTTCCAGTGCGTCCATCCCAGATTTTAATGGATTTATCGAATGAGGCGGAGGCGAGGAGCCTGGTGTCTGGGGAGAATAGCACTTCGTTGACCAGGGCGCTGTGGCCGGTCATCCTGGCCAGAGGCTTCTTGTCTTCTGCCGGGTTCCACAGGAACAAGGTGAAATCATCTGAGCCAGACACCAAGCGCTCTGGAGCGGAACCCTGCAGCCAGAGCACAGGAGTTAAGGGAACTGATGCAAGGTGCGTACAGACCTGAACACACCAGCACTTCACAACGCAACTTACCCTGACTTTATTATATCTCTGCAAGGCTTTCTCCTTCAGCTCCTCCACTGGGGGGTGGGTGGGGGAAAAAAAATGCTTGTTACACCAGATAATAGTAAAAGTGTTTGTCAGATAGCTTATTCATCAGAGCTGAACTGACAGAATGACTTCACATTGCATTGGGATTTTATTAAAAGAAATCAGAAAGCCTCACATGATCCGGTGAGGTCTTGCGGGTTGACGGTGGCAGTCGCTGGTTCAAAAGCACCAGTGCGCAGGATGTAGTCTGTGCTGAGTGCCAGGGTGTTCACCCAGTGGGCGTGACCCTGCAGAGTCCTGCACTGGACACCCTACCTCAACAGACAGACATAAAGACTGGTCAAGTATTGTTCTGCCACACGCAGGTGTCTCCTCCCTCTCATTCAGCTCATTCTGCCTGACGGCAGTCAACACCTACATCTTTGGCTCTCCAGACTTTGACTGTTCTGTCCTGAGAAGAAGTGTACAGGAGCCCATCGCCTCCCCACTTCACACAGGTGACTGACTGAGTGTGTCCAGTCAGGATCTTCTCGCAGCGTCCCAACACTGTGTCCCAGATCCGTAATGAGCCGTCCTTCGAGCTGCTGGCTAAGTACCGACACTCTGGGTTACTGAAAGATAGAGGAAGGGGCTGATCAGATAAACAGCAATTCTTTTTTTTTTTTTTTTTTTTTTTAAACCAAGGTTGTCTTATAAGTCTGGATTTCAGTCATTTGCATTACTGTAAATGTCTGAGTTTTGGGTGAGCTCTAAAATAATAGGAAGCAAGCGATGGAAAAGAGAAGGTGACGACTTAAGTACTAACAGATGTAGAGGTTCCCAGCAGAGCCAAGTGATCCACTTTGTGTGGCCCGTCAAAGTCTTCCCTATCTGTGTACCCGTCACTGGATCCCAAAGACAGATCTTAAAGAACATCAGCAGAGCAAATAAATACATCATGTTCATGGGATGCAAATAACAAATACAGATCAGATGTGTGTGCGTGTGTGCGCATTGGAAGCATACCTGACTGTTCTTGCACCCTGAAGCCAGTTTCTTGCCATCAGGTGACCAGGCGATGCTTAGTACCCAGTGTGTGTGTCCTTTGATAAAGCAGAATACAGCTTTAAAGCCATCAAGCTATCATTTGCATATTGATGCATGGCAGGTCATGTTGCCATACAGAAGAGGTTTTATACCTCTGGCAGTGTGGTGGGGCGTCTCGGTCATCAAGTCCCAAAAGCGCACTGTGGTATCCCCTGAACCACTGGCCAGATATCTAAAACAAAGACAACTTAATGAGCAGCATATCTAAAGATACAAAGGGTGTGTGTCTATAGAACATAATTTCAAGTTTATTCCCTTCTAATGGCTCTCCTATCATAAGGGCTCTCAGTTAAATCAGAATACAAGTTAGTATGCAAACAGGCAAAGGAATTCTACATCAGTTACTCACTTGCCAGTGGGACTGAAAGCCGTTGAGATGACGGATTCTGAGTGTCCCTGAAGTGTGCTAGTACAGCGGGCCACTGCTCGAACCCTGAACACAGCCTGAGGCTGGTACACAACCGGCAGGACCTGCTCTGTCTCGACCCCAAGAGCCTTCACACAGGACCCCAGACTGGACACGACCTCGGCCTCTCCACGCACAAAAAACGCCAGTGGCACTGGCTCTTCCTACAACAGATAAAAGCCCAAATGAGATGCATCCACTGGACTTCAAATTTCAGCTTTATTCAGTGTGACTTTAATAAGCTGATGAGAAAGCAATGTATGGCCTGTGACCTCCCTGTAGGATATTTAAGTGCTTTTAAATTGTTTCATGCGCAGATGAGTACATCCAATGTACGTAACATCCAATGTACATAACGTCAGCGTGTTACCTTCTGCAGTAGTGCATTGCAGACCAGCTGTAGTTTGTCTGGGGTGATGTCGAGAGGCACATCGAAAGGTGAACCCAGGACCTCCCCCTCCTCGTCCTGAAACTGGATCAGCAGCCGCTCCACGTCCTCACTCGTCATCCTCTCCTTGGTTTAGATCCAAATCTAACGACCAATAAATTGCATACTGACAGAGGTATAGAAACTCATGTTATACGTGTGTATTACATGTGACACTTCACATTCCATAATTGATGTAAATACAATGTAAAGTCAGCAGATGGTGTTTTAAATGTTGGGGCTCGTGGAAGCTGCATCACTTAAAGACCGAACCTTGACATTGTATTTGTATGAAAACAGATCCTATCCAGTGAATAGAGTTTATTACAAGGTGCTGTCATTCCTCGGCTACCGTGAGGACAACAATATAGCATGCTAATCTACCTGAAACAATGTCCATTAACTAGCTAATACTCATTTAGAAAACAGGACAAGGAGCAACACCCTACAGAGCCATGTTTAGCATTATATTTGTTGCAATCTGGACCGAATCGTGCCGCCAAAAGATAACTGCGGCTTACGTTTAGCTAGCCAGCCTTAACCATAGTTTACTATGTAAACCAACGAAGCTAACTCCGCTAGCCTACTGTTAACCAGCACTCTGGACACCTTATTCATTTTAGCAGCTATCGCTGTAGCGCAAAATAACCGACAACTGTTTACACAACTGTGTCCACTTTTATATGAAATAAAATTGGCGCATGGTCGTGTTAAAACTTTACCTTTAGTGAGGTGGCGATGTGTTAAAACTCCCCACGTGTTTACCACCGAAGAGCCTTCAAAAGAAAGATGCTCCGGGAGGCTGAAGTTCTCGAGTCAGTGAACGGCTTCTCGCAATGAATTGTGGGAGAGAGGAGCGAGAGCCGGTTCGTGTTTGGTTGCATTGCTCGTCTTCGTTTTTGTAGTGTTTCTGTAAGTACTCGATATTCTACGTCATGTTTCAGGCAGCCTGTCAGCTAGCTGCACAGGGACTGAAGAAGTGAACAAGCACATTGAACTCTGGAAAGACAACAAAATTATACAGACTCCGGGATCTCGTAATTGGGAGAAGTTTACCTGAGCATTATGGGTTATTGATCGGGATTGTGTATTAATGGGTGTATGGGTGTATCATAATTTAATACATCCACGACATCCGGGCGTCAGAACTACATCAACGTCGGTCAATGCAGGCGACTCTGCACACCTGACTGACCGACGGACGGACCCGTAAGTACCGGTGTGTAGGCCTGTACTGTAAATAATCACTGTTTAAACTGCGATTTTTACACTTTATTTCACTTTAATGATCTTGCAGTTGTGAGATTTTTTTTTGTTTTTTCTTCGTATTTGTGAGACCCTGATGTTGTAATTCAGAGATTTCTTATAATCCTGGATTAGTAAATCACCATATAAAGTCATAATTACATTAATTCTCCATTTTTTGTTGAATGCAATCTGCATCAGTACAAGAGAAATGTTTTTGTTAATTTAATGAAAACCCCATGCTGTATTTTTTAATATTAAATTTAGGCTAATTAAAATATAGTTTAAGGGGGACCTTTAAACAAACACGCTTTGGTTTCCCTGAGGAGGGTACAAAACATTTTAATCATGAGGAAAACAGAAGCCCTCCTTGTCCTTTAAAAAAAGAAGTCACTGTGAACTTGACAGGCATTTCTCCAAACATGTACTTGATATATTTCATTACTTCAGTGAAACAGATGATGCCAATAACACAATCTACCTGCTGATTTTTTTTCCTGTGATATCATACACTGTATCAATCAGTCAAACAAACTTACACAAATACACTATTACACACAAAAAAACAAACACAGGAATTGTGACACTTTTCTTTTTCTTTGATAACATTCATCATTTTTGCATTGGAATAGAAAAGACATTCTGTATTGCACTAATGTAAGAAACTACAAATGCATAACATATTTAGAGGAAGATAGATAAATAATTAATTAAAATCTCTAAAATTCAGGTAAATTCAAAACATAATCCTATTATGATTGTGTTCACTGCCTTAGAGCCTGTCATGAAACACGCTAGACTCACGACACCTGTAGAGGTCCACATCAACATTGAACATTAAATGTTCTCCGAGGGATTATGTTATATTATATATGTTATATTAAATCATTGTACCCAATGACAGTAATTCCCTATGATTAGAAGATCTTTCTTACACTTAGTGTAGTCCACAACTCTCTGCACTGGCGCTAATGTAGAACAAAAATAATAAAAGTGTAATTTCAAATACTACTTCATCCAGGATTTTTTTTTTACCCGCGCTACTTTCAAAAACCAAACTTAAGTACACTTTTTTGTTATTAAAGCAACTATGTAGTTTGGCATGTTTATTTCGGTGCTTTCTCTCTCAAAACAGACAAAACAGAGAAACTGTTCATCAAGAGTGATTAATTGATTTAAGGTAAACTTTTCAAAGGCAAATGCAGGGGACAGCAAATTAAAGTTCCCGGTCCATGCGATGGGATAGTGTGGAGGCTGTTACAGTGTTTAATGACTAAGTCTGTCTCATCCTGTATGGAGCTGATCTTGGGGCTGGGGAGAAGATTCCGATGTTGCACTGCAGTGAGTTTGTTCTCATTTGTTGAGCCCGTTGACGTTCTCTGGTACGAGGCCTTCCATAACTGCACGCTTTGACTCCAGGATCTGGAAAATCAAAACAAAGATAGGATATTTAAACGACCCAAACTCCTGAGATTTTTTTTTAAACAGTTACTCATAGAAACTGTTCTTTGTACTACTTGCATGTACAGATTTCAAGGTTAGTCAAGCCTTCTTCTATTTCTGTTGTTATTCAGTGAATGATAATGAGTGCAGCATCTTTAAAAATAGCACAATCTTCCTTTAAGTGAAGAAGTGATAATAAGGTACTGAAAGATAATTTTTGAAAAAGTAATATATTAGTGGTGCATGTCACCTGGAAGTTCGCGCTGAGGCCGATGATGCTTTGCATGTTTGTGCTGTAGTAACCCAAAATGAACTGTCCACCTAGCATGGGGACCTCATCCTTATCCATAGATATCTGCAACCAAAACACACATCTTTTAATAAAATTTGCACTATGTAATGTATTTTCACTGTAAAATAGCATCTAAACATACAACACATTACCTGTATTACTTCATTTGTCTCTGGCAGCTCTTCCTCCTTTACCCAAACAAAGGTCTCATAGTCGGACGCACTTTTGAATCCCACCTGCGTGAAATTAACACCTTATTATTTTTTGCGTTGTTTTGTTTTTCCATCTCTATGGCGGTCCTGATACCTTGTAGAGGCCAATCCAGTCCCATGTCGAGGACATGAAGTCTTCTTGGATGGTGTAGTTGAGAAGTGCATCCTGGTCTGCGCTCCATACACCCACAGGAGAGATGTGCACTAGGGGTGTGTCAAAGCACTTCCTCAGCTATGGGGAAAACAAGAGGAAGATGAGCTGTAGATGTGTAAAAAAACTCTTCTCTTAATAATCAATACACACAAACTTGCTTTTTTTCATTCTAATATGATGAACAGAATTAGACACCCCCAAACAAAATCTCTAAAACAAAAACAGTCTGCTCTCACCACCAGACTGAAGGTTGCAATAACAGGCTTGTGGTCACTGACTCCATAGCTCATGTCGCTGGTGTATTTATCCTGTGTTACCAGAACTGGATACTCATCCTGTCCATCATCTGTAGAAGTTGATGCTCTCTCATCATCTTCCTCAGATGGCGGGGTTTTAGGTTTGATGCGCCAGAGGATCCGATCTGTCCAGGCTGGTTTTCTCTTCTTGCCACTGATTGAAACAAAGGCAAATGTAGATACCACAGGTAGAAAATGAGTTAAATTCTCTACTTACTTGCTCACTTGCCATGTAGCATATCCATTTGTGGGTTTCAACCCAACAAATTCTTATTCTCATACAGAAATATTGGACCCAATGCTGTTAAAGGACAGAAACCAGACACAAACAGATGCACATGCAATGCAGAATTATGCAGTAGCGTAGTGTAGAATGCTGTGGAGAAATGATATGATGTCAGGAGGGAACAGTACCATCTGACATGGTACACAGCTTGCATTGCTTGCATTATGCAGGAACAAACAGTGGGGTGCTGGGTGCAGGAGGGAGCTGTCTCAGTTTGAATGAATTTTCAGATCATTTCTGAAATTCATCAAGGTTATTATGTTTACTAAACCCCTTTGTGTCTGGCCACTTAAATACTGTATCAGTGTCTCCTGTTATTTCAGACTTTAGGTATTGTAGATTTCAGATATGTATATAACCTAAGCTATTTAAATAGCAACCTAACAGGGTGCATCTATGGAGAGACCCACCTTGGCGGGTCTAGCTCCCTGTACCAGGCCCCCAACCAGACAGAGAGCAGCCCCCAGGTGAGGGAGGTTAGGAGGAAGAAGAGGGTGGTGCTGCAGCGCTGCAGGGGCCTGGGTCTGTACATTGTTAGGGGCAGTGCCACAGTGCTCTTTCTGAGAGAGACACATACATGTGCTAGTGTCAGTATTGGGTATGACTCACAGGAGGAGCTGCTCCCAATTTAATAAGTAATCAGCTGCTTTGGTTTCCTGTCTTAGTGAGTGAGTCTCAGGGGCAACGTGTTTAATTTCAGCTAAAGATGTGGTGGCAAAAGCTTTGGGGAAAACGGACAGATGGCGTGGTGACTATGGAATAAGGGAATGTGGGGCATGCAACACAAAAAAGTGGCGTCTTACTTAAAACCAAACCATGTCTTCGGAGAGCTGTGCAAAAATGCAAATGGAAACAAGAGCACAGATGGAGTTTAGGTGTTGTGCATGTTTGGGAAGTGTGAGTAATATACTTGCTTGGCAATCATGTTACCTGGTATCATAGGTGTCAGAGTTACGGTCAAACTTGTAGGTAGGTTTAAAATTTAATGGCCCTTCGTCAAATTCCTGCAGAAATGGTTCATTCTTCTTCATCATGTTGAGCTGCAAAAAAAGAAACAAAGTGAAAGAAGTTGGCAAGTGCGCATTGCAGTGTGCGTATGTGTGTGCTCATTTTGGCCCATCACCTGGTCCTTGCTCCACAGCAAATTAAGGCGTCCGCTGTTTATGGATGAGCGGAGGAAGTGCAAGCCATGGTCTGCGATACGGAAGTTCAGGTCGCCAAAGCAGAACGCCAGCCTGTGAGAGAGAGAGAATGAGAGAGAGCGAGAGAGAGAGAGCCTTGCACAACAGACCCCAGTGCAAATATTTCACAGATCAAATGTGTGCGTGTGCTGACTTGTGGTCCCGGACGTGCGGGGTTTCGGTGATGTCAAATTCTTGCGTCTCCAGGATATACTCAAACTCATCTATGCGCTGCAGAGCGTAGTTCATGTGAGCTGCTAGGTGGCAGTTGAGGAAGCACACCATGTGGCCATAGAAGGAAAAACGCACGGACACTCCTCCTTTATTACCCTAACATAGATACACGGGGGGAGGGGAAATATGACAAGTGAGAAGAGAAGAGAGAGAAGTAAAAATAGTTTCATTTTATCATGTTGCATGTGTTTTCACCAGTCTAACAATTTTACCACTGAGTGTCTTTTCATTCAGTCAAAGCTGTTGTATGTTCCAATAAACAAACACAATAGGGCTTTCATAATGTCCTTTAAACTCTACAACATCTGATGCCAGTGGGATTCCTGGTGTGCACAGTTTAACAGTGTTGTTGTCAATAAGATTCAGGGCTAACCAGTGCTCCCATTGTGATCCTTACCCAATAGCCAAAGATGCCAGTACGGGTGTAGGTAGTCTGGATGTTTCTGATGTACGGGAGGTGAAATTGTTTGGCGAAAACCAGCAGCAGCAAACCCTGCATCCTCACTGATGTGACCTACACACAGATGGAGATAGTGAGAGCTTCTTGTATTATATGAGAATATATTTGAATATACAGCTCAAACACAATATGTTGCATTCAAGACCTCCATATACACTGCTAAAAACGTCCATATTTGAATGCAGTGATCGAAGCTTTACATACTTTTTATAGTAATCTTCAGGACACTATACATTTATTAACTAGCTGCTCAGCCACACTGATTTCTTTGCACGTCGTTATTTAAAGTCTTCACAGAACCTTTGTCTGCTCTCACCTTGACAAATCCTCTGGGTGCCAGTGTGTCCATGAAGACGTGGCTCCAGGAGTCCTCCGCTAACAGGTCTGAGATGAACCTAACAGGGGTGGCGTTCACCTCCTGCAGGCTGACATGCATAAAGGCCAATAAATGGCAAGTGCTAGCCCACTGGCATCTGTACTACCTGACGTTTTGGTCCAGTGTGACAAATGACATCCCATATTTGTGTCGCTCACCCAATCACATAGAGATCTGTGGGGGGCTGGACGTCTAGTTGCAGCAAAGAGGTGACGTCTTCAGGAGGCTCTGCTGTGGCCACGTTCCAGGTCACCATGTGCAGCCTGTACGTGTGTGGTTTGGGTTAATGACGGGAATTGAAATGACCAAAGTGATAGAGAAACAGAAAATATTAACACAATTGTAATACAATTACATTGTCACATGGTCCAGATAAATTACAACATGGCTTTTTTTCTGTGTTGCTGAAGGCAAGTGAGTAAAATAAGTTCTCAAAAACTTCCTTTGTGAGGGTGTACATCTGTGTAAAATTGTATATGCATGAGTAACCACGTGCACGTGTCGACCTGAATGCGTCCGTGGGAATATAGCGTCCGCAGAGCTGGAATGCTTCGTCCAGTGTGCGGGAAACTTCCTCGCTAGCTTCGTCGTCAGAGCTTATGTCCTCGATGCAGGTCATCAGCTGGGACAGACGCTGGCGGAGGAGCATCTTGGTCCTCGAGCCCTGAGATGCAGAGCTGCTTGTGCTGTCTGAGCGCGCACGTGGGCCGTCTGTCCAGGGGTCCATCTTTGGATCTTAGATTGATAACAAAGTCTTCCGAGTGATGCCTGTCTTTCCTACTCTTGAGGGAGGCTACTTAAGATTACTCACATAAAAAAAGACGATGTATTGCTAGGGCAAATAGGCAAAATCCAGCGGATGAAATGCTTTTGGCTTGATTTCCCCCTCAGACTTCTTTGATTGGTTTGGTTGCAGCCATTTGATGCAAGAGGCCTCCACTCTGATCGCTGGAAGTAACATGAATCCTTTCCTTGTTCATTAAATCTCTCTGCATGTGCTTCAGGCAGCCTCTGTTCTCCAAACTGACCGGGATAAGAGAAAAAAAAACAAACAACGAGAGCCCAGGCCGAAGTGCGTCTGTGGTGGAGTCTTTTCTGTGGCAGAGTCCAGTGTGGCTGTGCAGCAATAGAGCAACGGTTGACAAAGCAGTGGGGTCGACTCAGGAATGTGGGCAAGAACGAGTCCGATTTGTGACAATAATCGCTGGCTTGTGTGAACGTGTGTGCGTTTGAGTGTGCGTAGTGGCAGGGAGCAGAAGAGGAGGACTAGAGGCTGATCCCCCGTCTTTGTGTTGCAAGACTTGGGTAACCGTGCAGATCCCTAAGAGGTTTACTTGCAGCATTTTCGCCATCAGCTGAGTACACTAAACAATGTGTGTAACCCTGCAATTATAGCCATGCATTAGTGAGGAGACATCAGCACACAATGGCATTAGCCTCTTTTGGCCTCAATCCAGTCGCTCCTCATATAGGTGAAAGGTTATCTTTGTGAAGCCAGAGAGAACTGAGGAGGTTAATGTAGTTTTGTAAGCTCTGACATAGATGCTGTTGTTTTTTTTTTTTTTTTTTTAAAAACAAAAGCTCAAATAAGCAAATTTTATTGTTACAGTACTGTTAAAAGTGGATATTTTACATAATATATTTAGAAGCACATAACAATGAGACAATCAGCTACTCCAAAACATATATCCTAATATGTAAATGGTTTAAAGATTTTAAAACCATAAATGTGGTGAGGAAATACTTTGAGCTTCAGATGAAAAGTTCTGTTTCAAAGTTAAGTAGCCAGTTAATGGTGAATGTATCGCTCTGTGAAAAATGACTAGGATTAGAAACTGTAAATATAATATCTTAACTCAAGCCTCTGACTCTTACAGACTGGCTTTTAATACTTAGAGATCCCGGGCTATATTCATTACACTGAAATTATTTTGTCCAGTATACTCATGATATCTTGAAATTTAATCAAACTTGAAATAAATCAAATAAAATGTTACCCCGCAGCCAAATCAAATCTGACTCATTTGAGACAGACAATCTTGGATATGATTCTGAAACTATGGACTGAATCACACAGCAGCTGTAATGACCACAACTTGTGATATCAAAAAGCAATGGAAATGAATCATATTGCATTATTTTGGGGATTACATCATGGAGTGCAATTTAAGATGGCATCTAACTGATTCATTTTTGAAGAACACCTTCATGACAGTGCTTTAATTTTTAGAGATTTGGAGGGAGCAGTACAGTATAAGGACAAAGAGGGATGGTGGCACGCTTGGAGCAGAGAAACAACCAGAAGAAATTACCTTTTAAATACAAAAAATGCTAATCTTTTGTGCCCCAGTTCTCCCTGCCACATCATGTAACAGTGTCACATGCAGAGACTTAAGGCACATTCTTTAGCAAGCAGAAGTGTTAAGTGGATAACCGACAGGGGTCCACCAGTCGACAGATAAATGATGAATGGGAGACTATTTAAGATTTATGCCAGAGCCCTGCAAAGACCACAACCTTGTCTGAAACCAATAAAGGTTAGGCAATTCAAGCACTGCAGAGGAGAATTAAGCCTTCCTTTTTCTGGGCTCGCTCTGTCTATTCATACACACTTTCCTGCCTTAATTCTGCGCTGATACTGATCTTACCTGCAGTTGTCTTTCCCAACACTTCGAGATCTTCCAGTGCTCATCTTTTCCCCTGCAGGCACATACAAACACACAAATGGCTCTAAAAACAAACTGCAAATAAAGAGGAGGCACGCATACGGAGCCCAACGACAGACCCGAGCCCAATAAAACAGACAAAGCCGTACCTGACAGGGATGCCTCAAAGTCATCTCTGAAATGGCTTTGTAATCATGTCAAATCAGGCTGAGCGACAGAGCCCTCAAGGGCAAATGTAAAAACACACACCCTTTACCCATTAGACATTTTTATAACAGATTTTGCAAAAGTCATTCAAAAGGTTCCTGATGAATAAACACATTTAAATTTTTGTGCACCACTACAAAGTAATTTTTGTTTGGTTGCGGGATCATATATTGGCTAAAAAACAATTCCAGAAAAGCAATTAAAACAAAACAAAAAAACAGTAAAGCAATTATCCCATTAAGTTTAATATTTGTTGGATTTTTATCAAACCCTACAAATCCATAGATTGCCCAGCATGTATTCTTTGACCCTGCATGACAGTTCTATCTAAACTTTAAGAACTGTCACTTCTCCAAACAGCCGTAAAGAAGAAAACAACTTTGAACATTATTACTGTTATGTGTTCTGTAAAATAGAATAGCAAACATTTAATGAAGCATATACAAGCCATATCAGCCTAATAGCCTATCTGCCTAAATCATTTTTTTAGGTGAGGACATCGGCAATTATTTAGGGTGGTGCAACAGTGTTAGGAAGGTAGTTAGGCCAATATCTGAATTTGGCCCAAAAAATGAGTTAGGCAGATTTGCTATTAGGCTGACGATATATTGCTCACCTCATAGGAGATTTATTCTGAGTCAAGAACGTTACTACCCTATATTCAGCAAGATTTATACTTTGTTGTGATTATATCCAAAAGCCCTGATCTTAGAAGGACAGATTTGTTTCTTTTTAAAGAACCTGACACTCATCCATTCAGTAAGTTACCTTTCTCTGTGCGTCTCTCTTGTGGCGTGCGGAAAAAGCTGCAGACCCCCTGTGCACAGATAACAAAGATCTCCAAAGGGGAGTCGAGAGACTGCTTTCCTACAGCGAGCCCCGTTGTTTCTTTTCTTTTGGGTTCCCTCACTTTGTTCTCGGCTGTTCCCCTTCTGGGTGCAAGGTCCCTCACACAACACTGCTCCGGACTTAAAGCGTAACATCGGCTCAAGCTATTATCCCAGGTTGGCTAACAATCCAGTGAGAAAGTATTATCTTATTCATGAATGGACATGTCTGTGTATTGAATGTCACCATGACGTATGGTATTTGTTGTATTAAAGCCCTCTTTGTATGTTCATAAATAATCCTTCACTTTCTTAACAGTGTGGAATGTGTAGGCGGCCTGCTTCACTCTCTGCCATTTCCATGTAAATACAGTAAAACCTTTAATATCTCCTAAAGGGCAGTGAATCAGGACAATGTTGTGGTGCGTGATATTAATTAATTTTTTTCATCATGGAAATGTCACTCTCATATGTTACTTCATGTAATGAAGTTGTAATCAAATTAAGTAGAAAAAAACATTTCTCGTGTCTGGTATTGGAATATTTTGGTGCTACATGGCAGTTTGACAAATATATTATTTCCCAAAAGCTAAGGGCACATTTTAAATTTTTTTTAGTTGGTCAATTTAAAATCAGCTGTGAGCCAGGTGAACCATTTCTCCCAGTTTGTCATCACTATGCTAAGCCAGTTGCTGGCTTTACCAGTGATATCAAACCTCTCATCTACATCTCAGCAAGAAGAGAAAGAAGCCTGTTTCCTAAAATGTGAAACCAACTCCTTTAAACTTTTCCAGTAGAGAAGCACAGGGTCACACTCCTTCTTCTGAATGAACTATCACATTGACATGTACACTGTAAAGCACTTTAGGCTTAGACACATGTTAACTTTTTATTGACATCTTTTAGAAGTCAGTTCTCCATTCAACATGAAGACCTTACAGCTGCAGCTTTGAAAGCCACTTTATACTCCAGTTAGTACAATGATAACATGCAGGGTTGCTTCACTGACTTTCTAACATTATAGATCTACAGGGGTAGGCACTCACATTATTTTCATTATTATTATATCATTAAATAATTCTTAAAGTTAGATGGGTATCCTTTATCATGTATTTCAATAGCCTGTTTTTTAAAATTACTTTTCATACACTTTACACACAAAAGATAAATGGAAAAAGAAAAATTAGACTTCTGTTTTTAGGAATCCCATAAGCTTATAACAAGTCTACTAACTAACTAAATAAACTTAATGGTTCATGAATTGCAGAGTCTCATCAACATCTCACAAAATGTTTAGCAGCTCTCTGTCCCGACTCCTCTTCTGCCTCATAATCAGGATTTAAAGTAATCTTTGCCATCCAAAGCCTGATTAATTTTACCCACAGTGTTGTATTTAGCTGCTGTGGCCTGACACAGTCTCTGTTATGATACAACTACAGGGGGCATCAAAGACAAACCTTCAAATTTGTGTTGCAGTACATGTATTACAGTTAATTGAAAAATAGTCAGATCCAAAACGTACGTACAGTTGCTTTGCTTCTTTTTATTCATTTCAATTCATTTACGTCTCCAATGTACAGTAGTGTTATTGGAAGATAAGATGACAAAAAGGCACAAATTCACAATAAAAGAAAAACAGGAGACAAGTTAAAAGGAGTGAGAGAGAAAGGAAGGGGGAGAGAGAGATTTCATGATTTAAAAACAGTTCGGGACTGTGGAATCATTTGGTTTCATACTCTGATTATAAATCGAGGAATCTAACAACAGATATCTATGAGATTGTCTCTGTTAAACCGTGTTCTCTCACAAATTTATATGGTGTCTTCAGGCTCTTAAAATGGATCAACTGCCAGTAGCAAACAGATTTCAAACAGACTTTTTTTCCTGTTTAACTGTAAACTCAATCCCTCCAGCACCCAGTCAAAGCTGCTCCTAAATATTAAATCATTTCCCCTCCAACCCCATCAATAACCACAAGAGGGCAAAATCAAACTTCCAGTGAGGCTCCACTTAGGGCTGACACCACCAGCTAGTTGTGTGGATCAATGACATTGACCCAAGCTGCCGTTACATATATGTTCCTTTTCAGTGAGAGAGGCATGTGTAGTTCAGAGACTAACAAGAGAGGTACAACAACATTCAGAACAAAAATATATATTTATATACTGTCCTGCCAATGAGACATGGTCCCTGTGAGGGAAGAACATGAAAAGGAGAGGAAGAAGTAGTGAACAGGGTTTTTGCTTCACGTTTAACTTTTTTTTTTCCCTTCCAGCTCCAACAACACCTCAACTCTGCTCTCCACTGCTTTGCTGGATTATCCTAAAAATCTGCAGCAAAATCATCTCTAACACTATTTAAGAATGCATTTATTATATCTACATCTTGAGGTTCTTCTCAAAATCTCTTATCAGCATTACATTTCAGCAGCTGAGGCTTGTCCCTGCAATACCTCTGTGAGAGGGACTCGGTCACTGTGGTCTGTGTATTGCTGAAGATTTAGCAATGGAATATGAGGATCAAGTGCCATGAGGGTGTGCTGTAGGTTTGGCAGGACAGTCTGGTCTATATATATATATAAGTGTGTTCATCTACATTAATTTATTTTCTATTTACATTTAAGTCAATACATACAGTACATCCACAACTCTCCATGGTTCAGTTGGTTGCAGTGAATGAGATGCTCAATGGACACAGAGAGAGGCGGAGGGGTCGAACACCCAGAGGCCAGTGTGTTTTCTTTAAAGAGGAGGCAACAGAAAACACCTCGCAATGATGGGTTTAGAAACTTGCTCTGACAGATAAGCAAAGGCATTCAAAAGTCTCGTCAGATGCATAAAAAGGTTACAAAGAACGTTTCACCAAAGCAAGGCGGAACTGTTATGCTTGAATACTTGCCAGTATTGCCCAGAGCAGTTTTTAATAGCCTCACGGAAAGAAACTTGATTTGAATTTATAGGTTGCTGTTCTTCTGCTCTGAACTGATCATGTACATGTGGAGGATAATAATCACAGAGGGACAATTCTGAAATTTCATTTTCTCGAATTAAATTTTATGTTTCAATGTGGCAAAAAGGGAAAAAAGCTGACTAACTAGATTTGCTCTTGCTAAAGACCGGGCAAATTAAATTGATGTGATAAAATCAGATCTTGAGGTAAGTACATGAGTGTCATTGCTGGAAATCTGCCAGAAAACATATGCATTTTTAGGAAATTTTGTCAAGCTGATGACAAAATGTTTATATAAGACTTAGCATAACTCAAGATATAATGTCTCTGCTACTCCCAAAAAAAGATTCAGTGCTGTTAGCTACTCCATTTATTTACAACAAATAATAACTTTTTTTAAATTGTCTGTACTGGAACTGTATTTCCTTTCAGATTCTTCCCCTATCCAAAAAGTTTAGAGCTCTACCCTTTCAGAACAGTAGAGCTGTCCTTTTATTGTTGAAGAGAGGCAATGTTTGCCACTAAGTTCAGACTAATGAAGTCTAAATAAATAAATAAATCGAAATGAAATAAAAATTAGGGCCAGTGCAGACATTTGATTAAAAACTGGAATCATAATTTTTTTGTGAAGTACTTGCCAATGGAAAGCCCTTTAGTGGAACTGATATTCATAGTGTTTAAGACTGAGTCAGATCCCACACAAGTGTGTATGATTATGCTTTTCTAATAATATAAATAAGTCAGAAATCATTCATGCAAAATATCTGCTTTTTCTTCCATGAAAATATCTAGATATAGTCCTCACTTACTCTTGATCATTCTTGCACTTTAATCATCTATGTGTTGTGATGGCAGTTTTTGTGGCCATTACACTTTGACACAAAAATGTATTAACCGTGAGTGACCTGTTGATCCCTCTCAATATTATCTGTTGCTTGCTCTTCAAAGTTTTCAACACTGTTAAAATATCTGGAAGATGTGAAATATACAAAGGATGGAAAAGTGGAAAATAAAGGGAACTGGGGACAATGGAGGCCAAATAGACATCAACAAGAGGAAGAAGGATACTGCCTGTTGTGTTTACTCCTCCAGCTCATCCTCCCTTCTTCACCCAGTCAGCATCAGATCTCTTCAAAGACACGCTACTGAACATCACTCATGTACACTCATGCATATACTGAAAAACCACACAACTACGGATAGCAGGGTTCAGATTTTTAGCAGGAGAATCCTCGCCTCCTCCAAAGACTGACACGATAAAACCAGCATTTAATAAATAATTAACAAACAGCTAAACCACCCTGACTTTCCACTTGGACTCTGCTTCACTAAAACTGTTGTCACGACAGGAACGAACTGTAGAGTAAGATAGATTTGTTGTGATAAAGGAGAGACCAACGTGTCATGGTAGTTATTGCTATTGCTGGATAATACCATTTATCCACTGAAAGGAATGACAGAATGGGTGACACAACAAAGACCGATTCTTTCTAAGGGGAATTTATCTATCTACTGCAAACACAAGGAGCTGTATATCCTTGATGGCTGTTAATGGTAAAATGACAAGTTTTGCATTTAAAGGATGTAGACAGAAAGATTTTCAAACAGAAAGAAAAAAAGACATAGTCCTGCACTCCTAAATGGCTGCTCTCGTTGTCTACAGTGCATTTTCCAATTTAGAATTATACATTTTATCTATGTCTGTCGACTATCTGTATGTGTGTGTGCATTGCTATACTGTATATTCGTATTCAAAGGTGGTGCTCAATTGCTGCATTTTCAAGCAGTCTGCTTGAACAGCCTGGTAAAACTGAAAAGCTAGAAATGTTCGAACGAAGGGAAAAAATCTAAAATATGGCTGGAAACCTTGATGACCAAGAGATGCTACAGAAACGCACACCCACACAAACTCACACATATACACATATAAACAGAAGCGCACGCACAGTGCACACACAAACTCACAAAGCAGCAGAAAAGCCAATGAATGCCTCAACACATTAAGGGAGATACTGGGGTAAAGAAGTCCTACCAGGTATGTCAGGAGTACAGCAGAGACAACATAACACTCTTAGCACAGTCGCGACCTTGCAGCTGCAGTTTGTAGATTTGCAAATTGATTTGAACAACAAAAGGAAACACTGCAGAAAGGATGACACAAATGGAGGGAAATCCGAAAAGAAAAGAAAAAAGAAAAAAAAATCACAAGATCAAAACGCAACATTACAGCTTGGTCTGGAAAAATAAGCATCCACAGACAAACTTACAGATAAAATCATTTTAAAAACCCTGTTATATATATTTATATTTATATATATATATTTCAATACAATTATTTAGCTCCCGATACACTGTATACTGTATATATACACATTGGGACATAGTAAATAGAAATAAATCCTAAATTGCAGAGATAAATGACACTATTCTCTGTAGTTTAGAACGGTTTAGAGACTGAGAGAGATAAAGAGAGGACTGACTGACAAGATCTATAGCATTGCTACTGGAGGCCTCAGAGCAGTTAATAAGATGGGGGACACTGGATGGAAAAACAAATAGAGACGGATGGGACTCAAGGGAGGTGGGATGTGGTGAAGGAAATCATCTGAAAAACTGGGAGTTTACTGGGTCCAAGTCCCTGAAGACCAGATTGTACCGCGGGAAAAGGGGTTTGGACCGGCCGGTCAGTTGGAACAGAAGGAGGAAGTGAATCCGCTGGTGTCTGGGCATTCTCATCTGAAAGAGGTAGAGAAACATGAGAGCATTAACTTAGGGTGGTTCCACTGTCTGATATCGTAGCAGTTATTTCTTATCAGCAGGCTTATTTAACGGCATGCTTTCTTAAAGACCACGTCAGATTTCCAGCTGGGCTGGTACAGGACATTTTTGAGGCTGAATCTATCTGTAAATGTATTTGTTTTTAAAGATTAACGCACATTTTTACTCAGGGCCTCATCAGTATTACAGTGTTACATTAATAATGAATCAAATGACTACTTGCAAAAAGTGTTGCTCGTAATGTCAAAACCAAAGATAAGTACCATACCATTCTGCAGCTTCCCGTACCTCTACAGAGCTTTTTAGCATCTTCCAGCTCATTGTTTTACTCCTCTGGCCCACAACTTCAACTCTTTTGATTTATGCTTATGGATCTTGGCAACTTTGTTTTCAGCTGCAGGAGGCAGCTGTTTTCAGAAGAAAAAAAAAACTTCTAAAAAGCCTCTTATCTGGCATCGAACAGCAGACAGACACAGTTAGTGGCAGATATTACCATGGATTCTGGGAATTTGCAATGGGGGATTTTTTTTCTTTTTTATTCAATATTAGTCATCTGAATAATCTATAAACCAAAATTACTAGATATTTAAAACCAAGGTGCCAAGGTACAATGCTACCTGATGAGCAGCAGCATTCACAGTCTGACATCCTCAGTCCTCTAGAGCCACCATCCCTTTCACTGGGTCCTTCACTCTCATCTGACACACACAAGAAAAAAAATAATCATACAGAAATGTTGTAGCTGAATGATTAATCACATTTTTATTCAGAATTTTTATTCACATCCTGTCCTGTGTCCGGATTCTAAGTTGTGCGTTTATTTGCACTTATTCAAAGAGTTCACATTATCAAGAATGTGTCTGGATTGGTTGTCTGCGGTTTTTTGCCCACCTCATCTAGCTCCTTGCGTGTCTCCTCCTCCATGCGGCGAATGTCTTCCATGTTCAATTCAATCCATTTGTCAATCCAGCAGAACAGCTGACGATGGAAATTAGTGAACAAGCGCTTCTCTTGCTGAGGAGAAGGAAGGAAAAAGACATTTTATCTTGGTTTGAAGAAACCGATTTTTTTAAGTGAGAATGCAACTGTTTCATTATCAAAATTAAGTTTAATTGCATCCTGCTTTACCTGCTTAATCCACTTGAGGCTGGTTTAGCGCATATGCATAGTATGTGCTTTGCAAATTAGTGATACTTTTCCACTACCATTACCTCAAGCTGTTAGGATGAGAGACACTGTATATACTGTAGGCATGCACAGGATATACAGCACAATGATACGTGCCACAGTCCGATCTGTAAACGAACCTTCTGAATAAAGTTCTCCACTTTGTTTTGCAAGCCCCACCACTTGAATTTGACAGTGACCAGCTTGTAGGCACACATGTGTGGGCAGTCCCTCTTGTTAGGAAGTTCCTTCTGCAAGAGCACAAATAAACAAACATTTTTGAATTGTTAACAAAGGGTGCTGGGATATATGCTCAGTACTTTTCATTCATATTTTTAATCGTTCAGGGCAATTGCCACAAATGTATTTTAGAACTACTGAGGTCTTAAGACTTCCTCCATACCCCAGTCAATTTTGACTCATCTACACTCACCGGCCACTTTATTAGGTACACCTGTCCAACTGCTCGTTAACACTTAATTTCTAATCAGCCAATCACATGGCGGCAACTCAGTGCATTTAGGCATGTAGACATGGTCAAGACAATCTCCTGCAGTTCAAACCGAGCATCAGTATGGGGAAGAAAGGTGATTTGAGTGACTTTGAACGTGGCATGGTTGTTGGTGCCAGAAGGGCTGGTCTGAGTATTTCAGAAACTGCTGATCTACTGGGATTTCCACGCACAACCATCTCTAGGGTTTACAGAGAATGGTCCGAAAAAGAAAAAATATCCAGTGAGCGGCAGTTCTGTGGGCGGAAATGCCTTGTTGATGCCAGAGGTCAGAGGAGAATGGCCAGACTGGTTCGAGCTGATAGAAAGGCAACAGTGACTCAAATAACCACATGTTACAACCAAGGTATGCAGAAGAGCATCTCTGAACGCACAGTACGTCGAACTTTGAGGCAGATGGGCTACAGCAGCAGAAGACCAAGCCGGGTGCCACTCCTTTCAGCTAAGAACAGGAAACTGAGGCTACAATTTGCACAAGCTCATCGAAATTGGACAATAGAAGATTGGAAAAACGTTGCCTGGTCTGATGAGTCTCGATTTCTGCTGCGACATTCGGATGGTAGGGTCAGAATTTGGCGTCAACAACATGAAAGCATGGATCCATCCTGCCTTGTATCAACGGTTCAGGCTGGTGGTGGTGGTGTAATGGTGTGGGGAATATTTTCTTGGCACTCTTTGGGCCCCTTGGTACCAATTGAGCATCGTTGCAACGCTACAGCCTACCTGAGTATTGTTGCTGACCATGTCCATCCCTTTATGACCACAATGTACCCAACTTCTGATGGCTACTTTCAGCAGGATAATGCGCCATGTCATTAAGCTGGAATCATCTCAGACTGGTTTCTTGAACATGACAATGAGTTCACTGTACTCAAATGGCCTCCACAGTCACCAGATCTCAATCCAATAGAGCATCTTTGGGATGTGGTGGAACGGGAGATTCGCATTATGGATGTGCAGCCGACAAATCTGCACCAACTGTGTGATGCCATCATGTCAATATGGACCAAACTCTCTGAGGAATGCTTCCAGCACCTTGTTGAATCTATGCCACGAAGAATTGAGGCAGTTCTGAAGGCAAAAGGGGGTCCAACCCGTTACTAGCATGGTGTACCTAATAAAGTGGCCGGTGAGTGTATATATTTTATAAAAAATGCTAAAATGTCTACCAGCTGCTTGTGGGTGTTTTAATTAACAGTAACATAGTTGGAGGTCTTTGTCTGTTATGTATATCAGTGGCGTTAGATACACCTCAACCAACATTTAACAATGCTGTACCTTCCAGTCTGGCCCAAGAGGGCCTCGCCCTGTCTTCACTGACTTGAACCTGCAAGGGTCCTCCTCTGGCTTATAGTCCTGGAGAGAAATAGCAAAAACCAGAATGGACGACACGGTTAAGAAAAAGTAAGAAGTAAATAAGTACAATCTAGTTCCTGTAATCATCCCGATAGGGATCTCAAGATGAATGTATTCACCTTCGGCTCCACTTGGCTTCTGTCTGCAATATCAATATAGACTACATCCACCTTTTTCCAGGTTTCTGCATCCAAACCATGTACCTGAAGCAGAACCACAGAGCACAGCTAGATACAGAAAAAAAGTCTCTGGAGGGAATACATGTTCAACACAGACACAGGCTCCAGGTCGAAAATATTTTTGAAGGACATGTAAACAGTTTGAAGCAGTAGGAAATGTTGGTACTGTACAGCTAACAGTACAGGAAATTGGCAATGGACAAAAATCGCTCAGAGTGAAATATGGTATGACTTAAAATCAGGCATTAATAATGTAAAATGAGCCCCTCTTTGCCATATGCATTGTTTAAAGTCACCCCCAAAAACATTAAAGATGCTCATATCAAAATGCTTGTACACTCATATACACTGCTCTGCTAATAACAGTCTTTTGTAATTACATTTTCAGCGTGTCCTAGGTCAGGTTTGTGCCATGTCTCAATCTTGATCAGGAAGTTATCTTTCATATACTCGTTCTGCAGAGAAAAGACAAATAATTCTGTGTGAATAAGGACAGTTGGTCTCCAGAATAATACGTACACAATAGAAAAACTATACAAAAACAATTAAATATAATTAACAGGGGCTTCTGCACATAAACTTAGTCTTTATCTCTTTCTCTCTCACTCTCTCGCTCTCTCTCTCACCCACACACACACACACACACACACACAAAGCAATGGTGCCTGACTATTCCTGCTGCTGCCGTGTCACTGACACAGATCACATTTCTTTCTCAACTTTCAGGTTTATTTGCTGCCTCGGTGGGCATCAAAGTTTGGTGTGTCCTTTGTGTTGACACGCAAAAATTTACAAGCACAGAAGAAAACAGGAATACTTACAGTGATAACTGCAGAGCCGGATGAAAGAATGTATAGGAGCAAACAGAGAAAGAGGGAAAAAAAACAATGCAGTTAAGGGAAATATAAAAAATTCAATAGCATCCACTGTGCCGGTCAGTGTAAGGTTGAACAGTACATGTCAGTGAACAGTGTGTGCGTCGAATCAGGTTGAACCTTTGACTATCTGGTGTGTTTGTATGACTGCTGGCTGTAAGGAAGCTGGTAGTCTGTGTGTGTGTGATCTCAGCCTGAAAGGCTCAAGTAATTGCATGGCTCTCCTCACTGGACATACAGTAAATTATTCAACCACTCCTTCAAGGTGACAGAGAGGCAGAAAGAAAGAGAGACAGAGAGGAACCCAGAGAAAGACAAGTGCTTGGACAAATTAGCATCTGTGACTGCTATGTAATTTGAGTCAATTGCATTCACACTATTTTAGGACTTAAGCACACACAATGGTGTTTAGCATCATTGTGTCCCTTTAAATCAACTACTGTATGTTGACAGCAGTTATGAAAGTCGTGGTTTCTTGGTTTGATGATGGCATGTGCATTTTTGTGTTAATACAGTGTCCGTGTGAGAGCTACCTGTGCGACAGTATGGGTATGCATTCCAGGCTTTCTCATGGATGTTGAGAGCTGAAGCTGGAGCCAACATTCGGACGAATGATGGCACTTTACTGCAGAAAGGAAGTGAAAAAAAGAACAAACCATTGAAAGTTTAAATATTATTTTTGTACTTATTTGACTTTATTATCAAAAGGAGAGACTTGGTGCAGAGCGTAGCTAATAGAATTAGGATATTGGTGCATGTCCCCAGCATTCATTCCAGATTGATTCTTGATGCTGGTGCTAACATTAGCTCGGCAAACATGAGCAGTGCCAAGTGCCTCCAAGTACAGCTTCACACAGCCCCGCAGATGGATGGAAAAGAAGTCAAAAGATGTGCCCTCAGGGGAGAAATGAATGAAGTCGCCATCCTGAGTGAACTTTCTGCGAGTCTCTTGCTCATCGTAGCGTTTCAACCTGTGCAAAAACCGCTTACCTCTGCAGATGGTAGATTTTGTGTGTGTACTGCCCCTTCTCTCCGTCTTTCTCGTAGGGCTCATTTTTTAGCACTTCCACTCCTTCTCCTCCACCCGTCTCATTTTTACTGGCCTCAGCCACAGAGTACAGCTGGCCAACCTGGTACTGAAAAAAGATAATGTGTGTTTAAAGGAAGAAATAAGGAGACACTTTTCCTCAAGATGCCTTCCTCAATCAATGCATGTCACCATGTATTATCTTGAAGATGGGGGAGCTCTTGCAGATGCATAGATATCCCTTTCTTTTTTATGTGTGTTATCGGCTCATCTATTTCAATGTTAAGTGATGGATTACTTTCTCTTCTGATTCTCCTTTCTCCTATCCCTGAACCCTCATAATCTCTTTGATACACTCTTGTTTCTCCTCCATCTCTTCTCCTTGTCACATCTAATTTTATTTTATTTTGTTTCCTCTTTAACAAACTGTACACTTTCTCCCTCTTCCATCACTCTCTTCCTCTCATCCCTCCATCTTCCTGATCCTGAGTGTGCATGTGAGTGGTTAAACACAGGACAATGGTTCCTGACATTTCTTAATCACTTCTAATCCACCATATAACCTCTACACAAAGCTCAACCAGAGTGCAGATGCACTATCAACATTGATGTACTAAGAATTATTACTTTATACAAAATACTATTCAAGTTTTACCCTTATTCTTTGTGTTCCATTGTCCGTATTCATAAAACATCATATGTAAAACCAAATCATGAGAATATAATATAATATATAATATGAGAGGTTTCACATTCATATGTTTATTATAAAGCAACTATGTCCCCTGTCAACTTCTAGACAAAACCATTGATCTAGGAACCAGTGGATTTGACATTAAAATGTCTGTCTTAAGTGTAAAAATGACCTTGTCAACTCTGTTGTTAACATTGACTGCTCCCCTCTCAACTTATGAACCTCAAGTGAGCCAGCAACATTCAATCTCTAGTCACTTTCAAGGAGTATTTTAAACTGACAGAATATGGGAACGGAACCAAAGTTTTTTAAAAAGTGCAGAGCAGAGAATATATAAAGATGAACACAACAAATGTGTAAATGTTGGAAAAAAGTACCAATAAACTATTATAGTGGATTTTGCCTGTAAAATTGTTATGATGTTGGGATGCGAATTTATTCCAAATAGGCTTCCTCTGTCCTTGATTGTGTCAGAGTGATAACAAAAAAATTATAAATCAAACATATAAATTCATTTGACAGTCCACATAAAAATCTTAAAGCTCCAGGAGCAGATTCCTCTGAAGCTATGGGCAAGCCAAGAGCTGATTAGACTTTGGTAGTAATTCCAGATAACACATATATCTTTATAGCCCTAACTATAGAATTAACAGGGTGAGTGAACTAAGGGCAAATCCTACACATGTTTGCAGTGAGATTAGAAGATTACATTTCATTGGACTATAACCAAAGATAATTTATTTAAAGGTAAATACTGGGAAATAATGGTAAATGTGTTCAGCACAACAGTGTCAGACTTTCACTACTGCTTCAGTTCTTTTAGCTACCTTAGACTTTTAGATGTTTGGAAGGTGACCAACAAATAAAAAGTCAGTGAGCAGAAAGTCTATGCAGGGACTGTCCCTTTTGACTGCGACCTTTTGACCTTTTGTGCTTATTTAAAGGTTACTCTTCTGCAGCAACAGTAACAAAAGACCAGAAGGGCAGAGACTCAGGTGAACTGTGTCAAACTGGTTTAAATGACCTTCACATATACTCATACAAACACATCATGTTCTGGAGATAAGTTTGGCCACGCTGGTCTTTGTTCCCCTAAAACAGATGCAAATACTGCAACTTCTGACAAAAGGCAGTCAAAGATGCAGGAACAGCAACGCCTCCTGGGTAACAGTGTTATGAGTAATTTCTCCAGGGGATTCAACAGCTGTATCAAGCACATTCAACAATTGCTCCTCCACCTAAACAAAAGAATTGCTGACATGATCCTATACCTTGTTAGAATACAACTGTTGGATGGATTGAGTTCACCCCTAAAATTGGTTGGGCTGATAGCAACCCCCTGCTGCTTCGGGGGGGGGGGGCACTCACTGGTGCTTCACACACATACCTGAAACTATTGAGTGTGTGTAAGGGCAGATTAAATGCTTCAAAGTGCTAAAAATCTCAACCAAATTTAGATTACTCTAATGTAAATACAAATAACCCATAAGTATAAAGCAGAGGACGAGGGTAGGGGGTGGGGGGGATTACACACAATGTCATGGAAGTAGTTTCAGGTGACTCATTTACAATGCAAGTCTGAATAGAAAAGCAAACTGCAATGGAAATGAGGATAACGGGATGGAGGGACAACCGGAGAGAACGGGGAGGAGGACGGTGAGAGGCTTCCTGTGTTGGTTCAACTGTCTAGCTGATTGTAACCTTCCTTAAATATGACAGATACAACGAAATATCAAGTTTTGTTAATTTGATCACTGTTGCATTTTTTCTGCATCAGATATGTAATATATCATTGAAAATATTTTTAAAAGTCGTATATGCACACCATTTAAGAGAACATGGGCACAATTTAAACATAAACAAATATAAAAGTCCAAACATTGTCCAAAAAAGAACAGCTTTCGTGATGGCAGGCACTTGTGCTTCATTTTCCCAAATCAAGTGAACCAAGAAATCACACAACAAAAGCTGAGGCTTGAGCCATTTTAGCTTACACATACACACACATAAAAAAAAAAAAAAAAAAATGGAAGCAAGACTTACCTCTTCCACAGAGATAGGAAGAATCACTCGACTGGAAGGAAAAAAGAAATGAAGTTACTTAGAAAAATCATGGCACAACACTCAAACCAATACATTGCTACTCCTCATGGTGTTAGTTTGTGTTTTGAAGCTCAGAAGGACTGTTTTTTTCTGGTGGGCCTAACATACATCGGGCAATATGCAGAGATGCAGCACTTCATACTGAACATGGTGAAGAAAACAAGATATCCAGTTTCAGTTTCTTTTGGAGCCTGATATGCATTAGTAATTGTTATGTCTGTTTTCCCTGTGAACCATCCAATGATGCGATTGTTGTGATACATTTACAGTTACATTTTAACTGATTGACTTCAGTTACTTCATTTTGATTTAACAATACATGTTTAGCACACTTGACAACCTGTGAGTAAAAAAATTCTACTGAATGAATTATTGGCATAACATTACATCCAGTGTGCTTGCAGGCTGGTAAGTGGTAGTGAGTTTTCTCTGTGAACTGGATTAGCCTGAAGAAATCCTTTTGAGTGACATGGTGATGGCCTGAGATGGCATGTTCAGCCATTCAGCTCAACACAGATTTGGACACCAATTATCTGACAAATGTGTCTTTTCCATCGTGCTGTTTTAGAGGACTCTTGAGCTGGGCTGGAGATTTGTAATGAGCTACATGTGAAAAGTAAAATAAGCATGACAAAGTAGCAAAGAAAACAACTTGGTAAGATGTAGAATTATGGATATAAAAATAATTGTTGTCTACTTTATATTTAGGGAAAGAAATATTGCTAGGGGCAAGTTATTAATGGTGAATGAGAACTCAGAAATACAAAAGACAGAGAGGTTCAAGTTCATGGAAACCTTGAAAATTCTTTGGTTGTAATCTCTGGTGATGTAGCACCATGTATGCGTTATAGATACTGCCCACACCCAGACAGTATTACTGTGTGATTTTGAACAATCCATTTTCAGCTCTTTCATATTTATGTACAGATCTCTGAAAATTGCTGTGCTTTTAGTACCACATAATGCACATGCGAAATAAGCAGCCTTGTTGGCTGTTCTGCAGTTGTGTGATATATGTCCAAATTCAAATAACCCTGCACCCCACTTGCCATTGAACGTAACCTGGGTCTGACTCACAGCCAGACAGACATTGGCTGGGAGACCAGATGCTGCAGAGAAGGCGGATATGAAAATAAATACGACTGCATTTACAGTATATGCTCCAACGTTTTTTTATACATTGAAGTGTTGCCGCTATTCATTAGTCAGCGAGATAAAATATTATGTTATTGCACACCTTTTACAATGTTCATCTTAGTATGAGCAAATGTTACACAGAAAGATACACAATTTTTTTGTAGGCTGAACTAAAGGCACCTTGATGCTCTCTATAAATGTCTAAAGGTCTCGACAGGGATATCAGGTGACCTTCTGTTGCCTCAGGAAACAAACACCTCTCTTCTCTCCTGCCATCTTTTCTCTTCTCTTCTCTATTTTTTCCCACTCAGTCTTCCTCTTTCACAGCCATTCATTTCCTTCGTCACATCATGCACAGTGCATTACTGCCAAAGCTCATGGAAGTACAGGAGTAAAAAAAAAGTGGATCAGGAGTTATTTAGGTCAGTGGTTCAGGTGAGCACTACTGAGTCAAAAAAACCTGTCTCTGCTACAGAAGGACATGGATCAATTCACTGTCTCTTGACCCCTGTGATGGTATCTTGGTATGTGTGTCCGCGTGAGTGTGCGTGTGCATTGTACAAGCCTTTCTGTGTGCCCCAGTGTTGACAGTGGAGCGCATTCAGCATTTAATCGTGACCGATTTAATTAATTTCCAGGCAGACTGCTGAGGCCCAGACTCTCCCTAATCACTTCAGATCTTTAGCTAGTGCCATCACTCTGTTTCCTGAGCTTTTTGTGCTGGGCCATTTATTGATTAAATGCATGTGGTGAGAAATCAAGACGATAATCAATGCTGATTAATGTATGCCCATTTAAGCCTGACTCTAATCAATATAGGTTTCTTCAAGATCAGATATGTTATTTTTAGGTGGAGGTTGCCTATAACAGAAATGGGTGCTAGTTTACAGTAGCCTAGCTCTTACCTCAAATTGCAATACAAAAACTGGATTAAATATAAAGGGAAAAAATAGATATTAGACATACAACTAATATTTGATGTTAGAATCATCTACTTAAAATGTGAAGGAAATCAGATGGAAGACTTTTTTTGCACATGTGGGTTACTACATCCTTGAGGTGAAATGAGTCTGGTGAACAAACACACCAGTTGAGAGCATGAAAATGAAGAACACCATCCTGCCTGAAGTCAACAACCGTGTTTAATGTACAACTCTTCATTTTTAAGGCCACTATCATCCCAATTTATCTTCAATTCATTGGCCTTATTCTTCTAACCACCAGCTGATGTTGGGTATAGGCCTTGGTCAGTTATTCTTATACAGCACACAGAGGCCTGCAAAGGCAGTGTGTTAGAGCAAGAACAACTCCAAACAGATCTTTTCCCATTTGCACGCGCGATCCACTTCATCTGCCATGTTCGCCCCTTCGTCTGGCTGTCAGATTGTCAGAATGGCCTGACTAGTGCGTAAAAAAAGACCTTGGCACCTGCCCTTTTATGCCAAATTTTGCTCCCACAAGCCCTACCTCCCCTTCTCTCCTTAAACATCCCTCCACCCTTAGTCCATACACACATCCCCTCATTCCTCCAGAGGTACAATGCCGGAATGTCCCATCAGTCGTTTCACCTTCACCGCGAATCAATAACATGGCCACACTGGGCTTAGACGGACGGAGGCTGACAGTCGCGGCTTTACACCAGCTGTTTCCCTCCCTCAGCACCGCGACTCCTGTCGAGCATCCGTCATTTTAGCACCAGGGCAAATGGGCATTATGCTGATTCGCCCACAGTGAAAGCCTCTTGATTTCACTTGAGGGCTCGTGATGCAAAAATGTGAAGGGCAAAGCCATGCCCGCGCCGGCTGCTGATGCAACTGTACAGCCACCGCTTTTATTATCTCTCGGTTTATTCAGTGAATGCTTGAGGGCGACCGAGTGTCGTGTGCATGAAAGATAAGGACGGACATGGGATCGAGCAGATACGGGATGTCTACATCACCCTGACCACACTCTTGTAATTCCACTGTGGGGCGAGTGTCCACAATGTCAGCGCCGCAAAATCAGACGGATAAAACGCGTACACATTCCCCCCCCCTCTCTCTCTCTCTCTCTCTCTCTCCTCTCTCTCTATCTCTCTCATACTGTCTCTCTCTCTGCATCTCTCTCTCTCTCTCTCTCTCTCTCTCTCTCTCTCACACACACACACACACACACACACACACACACACCTGCACACGCAGCTACTTACAATTCCTTTATGAGCATTTTTCCGCGGTGCTGTAGCCTATATCCCCGAGGTGAGCTGCTCACTACAGGTCCAGAAACAGGGTCGATCCCTCCCTCCGTTAGTCTCTTCTTTCTCCGCTTGCCTCTCTCCCACCTCTCCCTCTCTATGTCATTCTACCTCCACAGTCGCTTATTTTCTTCAAATTCACTTCCTGATCGGGGCCGCGGCGCGGCGTCGCTGTTGCGCGCAGAACCCGTGAGGCCTGTGCAGAGCGAACTACACACGCAGAAAAGCATGATTCACCTGAGGGTTGCTTGTGGTGGGTCTATGCAGCTTATAGCTAAAATGACTGAAAGGTCCAAACGGAGCCATCCAATTTGATAAATACACGATAGCCTGGATATATATATGTATGTGGATTTTTTAAAAATAAAATTAATTCTGATGAATTTGGAGCAGCTCATACTGGCACTGACTTCCACCCCATACGGGTAAATCAGGCTTGGAAGAAAATTTGAAATAAAAAAGAATGAAGTTTAAGTTCACTTTTGTAATTTAAAATATGGATTAATGCTGCTAATAGCCCACTTAAACTTTAATGACAATTCGTTTCTGTGGGAATAGGGTAGTTTATAGGCTTTGCTCAACCCTAACTTTGATTTACCACTGCAGGCTATCAAGACAACAGCAGCAAAACATAAAAAGATAGATTACAAAACAACTGAGTGATTGAGACTAAGATATATCTTGGAGAGGGTATTCAGTGATCAAATAGCACATGAGATCAGGATAATGTGAGATTAATATAAACAGCCGCAATAAAGGAAAAGGAATAACTTAAAATAACAGATAAGCATTGGTTTAACTATGAATGAATAGCTAACACAAATAACACAGAGTAACGACGCCTCTACCGTGATACAGACCAAATGAGTTTCTCTGCACCTTTTTTCTTGTGAGTGTGCTACACCTTCTGCGTCATCGCAGTCACGGTGACGTAGAGACGTGGTTCTTCGCCATCAGAGTATATATGGGCGTGACACGGGGACCACCACCGACGGCACAGACGCACGGTGCGTCAGCTCTCTAAGCCCTTTACAACAAAGTCCCCGCAACTAACGTGATTATCTGCAACCAGAATTCCCCAAACCCGCTATACTTGTCCACCTGACGTGAAATCGCTTGTCTCACACAGCACAGCGACTCTTAAATGCACTTGCAGTAACGACTGTATGACGTGTAAGATGAAATCGCGGGGGCAAACCTGTACTGCACGCAGGAAATACGGGCAGATCTGTGAGATAATTCTCTTAAGGGCCACTGGAGGTCCCCTGGCTATGTGGTCCACCACCCACGGGTCTAGTGCTGGCGCGTGATGCGATGACAAGGCATCACAGGTCCCTAATCCAGTCCCACGTCCCGAGGATGGCGGGATGTGATTGCGTGCGCGTGAGTCTAAAATTATGTAACAGCGCACTGCTGCTGTATTTATAGCGCATCTGTATCCATCTGCCAACATCCGCTCATCATTCCTCTGTCTTCTCATCTGTATACTGTAATACAATGAAGTGAAGGATGTTTATCTATCTATCTATAAATAAGCATCACTTAAAGGTGTATGCTCAACTTGTTTAACAGAACATTATGTGATTGATACTTTCTTCACAGTGAGTTTATAACGCAGTGCATGGTCTCATTGCCTCAAAACGGGTCAGCCAGCCAACAAACAGTTGCTCGTCCAGCAACAGCAGCATCATCAGGCCAGCACAGCTCCAGGAATCCTAGTGTCCCCGATGTGAGTGATGTTCTCTCAGATCTCTTCTCGGATGATGAGAGGGGTTGAGGTGTCAAATGATAACCATCTGCTAAAGTGTAGTATCAGATGGCAGAGCAGTATGCTGACAGACCTGTTAAAACCAAACGTGTAGTGAGAGTGTGTGCCAGGAACATCTGGTGTTAAAACACTGTTCAAAATTAGTCTAACCTCTGAGCAAGCTTCCTAGGGGACATGGAGTCAGGAGACAATCAGTTCTTGCACTGTTATTAAAGCAGATTAACATTTCAGAATGTGAGAGCTTTTTGGATAAATATAAAACATTTTATACATGAAAACTGTGTGGTCAAAAAGAAAACCTGTCTCAATTGATATCAGAAAGCATGTCTAGCTTTGCAGGATTTATTTAAGTTTCTAAGAAACTAGTGTATGTTATTTGTAAGTGTTTCAAATCCTGATGTTTGTGTCTCAACAAATTCAGAAAAATTTAACTATGATTTGGTTGCAATGGACCATAATTTACCCTGGGGTTTTATCTGGTAGGTCCCCTCAAACACAGGCTGCCAATACTGACCTCTGCTGGATGGTTGCAGAACTACCTAAAAGTCAAATGACACTGTATTCCTCTCAGAGCACTGAATATAACAGATGTCTGCACAGAGACATATAACGAAGCCAGGTGAGCAGTGAGAAATAACAAAAACACTTAAAGAGATCAACACATCTTTATTAACCCCCACAAATTCCATATGAAACTGGAGCCCCTCTGCGTATAACAACATCTCTACATCCTGCTCAGTAGAAGAAAGAGCTCTCTGTGAGCAACACAGCTTTTGACATGTTTGTAAAATTTAAATACAACATGAAATTTTAAGATGGAAAAGTGAATGTAAAATAAAATAAATACACGTGTGAAGGAAGGGAGGAGCTCTAAATTAGAGTGGGTCTGTTTCTCAAGAGAGGTGTCAGGAGAGAAGTGCTGAAATGAGCTGATGTGTGTGACATTTAATTAAAGGGGTTAACAGGGAATAAAGTGCTGCATTTCTCTTAACAGTAGGTAAAAAGACAGAATGAAATACTGCCTTTAAACAAAGGCGTCTGAATGATGGTAGTTCCGTAGGTACATTAAGTGTATCTGCGTGTTACAGTACATGTGAATTGTATTATTTTCACTGATATTCATAAAACGCTCAATAGAACATGATGCCCAGTGACCACATCTTCTCTTTTATACCTCTGGTAAACTTAAAAGTATATAACCCCCCCAAAGAAAGCAGGAAATAAAATAAATAATCTCAATATAGATGAACATTTTGCTTTTAGCAAAACATACCACTGTTTGATGTCCCTATTATAGAAATAAAATACTGACATTCATCCTATACTACAGTATTTTTTCAGCTACAGTAGTTTCAGAGAGCAGTAAGATGTTAGCCTTCTAAAAAAAATGGATACACATTCCAAAATCAGGCATCATGACTGTCTTTTCTTCTTGCTCATCATCAGCACTAAGGCTTGTCTCGTCTCCCTCTCACTCATTACTGCAATGTAGCCCCCACGTACGTTACACCATCTGTCTAAAAGTCCAGCTGATGAATAAACAGGTAGCACCATGCTTTGGGATTTACAGTCGGGTTGATTTAAAGTCAGCATATTAAACAAAAACAGAAAAAAACCTAATAACAAAAGAATCACTCATGCATGAGGTTGTTACTAGTGAGGGTGACATTTTTGCATTCCTGTGGATTTCACAGGTAGAAATCCGTGGGCATAACTAGCTTTCTTTTTCCCTTTTTTCTGCTTGTATGGGGAATATTAAAGCAGCAGTCTACCCTCATGTGCCGCTCAGAGAGTGGAGGGAATCGAAAGAGAAGTCAGAGGATTTGGGGGAATCCAGAGGGCGGATGCCTCTTTCCTTTCACAGTTTTTTCCTCTCACTTGTTCTTTTCCTCTCCACCATTTCACTTTTCTCCTCAGCAACTGTCTGGTGGACCCATTTCCATGACAACCACAGCACTGAATTTTGTTTATATTCTTGGTTATATTCTGTGAAAAACTGAGGTGGCGGCCTGCTTGTGTGTGCATGTAATAGGTGGATAAATGTGATATTTAAGATTTCAGTTGTCTTTTTATGCATGTTTGTGTGCATCACTGGATTGCCAATGTTTCTCAGTAAAAAATCTTCATTTGCTGTTTGTCATTTCTTTCACTTTTCTCTAGACGAAGGCCTCTGGGATGTCGGAGCCATTAATTTTTATGTAGATTTTAGCGTAGTCCTCCTTCTGTTGTTGCTCTTTGTTGAGTGTCCTTCTGTAGCAGATCAGGTAGAGAGGCAGCAAGAAGCCCAGCATACTGAGAGCAAGGAGTCCAATGTTGACCTGGAGGAAGACACCAGAATTAGCAGCGCCGAGGGTTTAGTTTGCGAGTGAGTCTCTTTTGAGTGTGTGGATGTTCATACCCAGAATGGATCTCCCCCAAGGGGTCCCATCATGGCCAAGAACAGGGGTTGCTGCAGCAGAGCAAACACAGCACTGACCAGAGATTGCATCCCTGTTAGACTGCCAAACTGGGAGGAGGGATACCTAGAGAGAAAGGACAGGTAAATTTAATATCTCAGTTTGAAGCTATATTCACGTACAGAAGACCAAGATGATAATGATGAGGAAGAAGGTACACCAAGACTTACACAGCGGCATAGAGGCCACCAACAGCAGAGTGAATGAATCCTCTCACGACAGTGTGTAAGACAAATGACACAATCTGAGACAAAAGATGGATAGAAGAAGAAATCAATATTTATAATCATTTATAAGTAATGCAATCAGTTAATAAGAACCACAAAGGTAGGCTTTTTAGGAAATATGAGCTCTGCCCCCTCTAAAGTTCACGCATTAACACAATATTTCTGGTAAAAATAGAACACAACAAAACACAACCACTGTTTAAATAAAGTTATACAGTTATACACAGCTTGACATGCAATAAAACAGTAAAGATATTGGGCTTTAATGCTGATGTTAAAGGCACTGGTTTGATTTTGGAACTGGATGCTGCAATTACACACGGTAATGATGTTAACCATGTTGACTTTTACACAGCTGGCTGGCTGTGTCTGCTGCCAATACTAAAAAGATGCTAATTAGTAACTTTGTTAAAGAAAAACTCTAAAGGCCACAAAGAGAACCTGCACACTTTGCCAGCGGTCATGTCTGTCCCAAAGTACTTTGAAGGCCTGTGTGTATCTCTGCCGGCAGAATAACGGACCACTTACCTGCAGGGGGAGATTGGGCACTAGGCAAGTGATCCCAAATCCTACTAGAAGGATGTTTGTGAGGACGAAAGCTCGCAAGGCGTTGGTCACCTTCTGAGTCTTTCTGTCTCTGCGCTTTTTCTGCGGCTCCCCCCTTGTGAAGAGGGAGAGGTGAGATTATCAGGCATTGGTATCACAACTCTTGTTTTGATACTATATAAATACTGTAAATATGAATGCTTGGTTCTATGAATGGAAATGGATTCGGGCCAGGGGTTTACCCTTTATTCTAAAGGATTACTCAGACTTGTCTCACTTGTTGCAGGGTTCCTTTTCCTCTGTTCCATCATCACAATCCTTCAGCTTCCAGTCCATGATCTGACCAATCACAGGCGTCGTCATCAGGCAAAGCAGCTGCAGCATGCCAAAGATGGAGGAGTATAGACTCACTGAGAGAGAGAATGAGGACAAAAAAAATTGAAAAATGGGTATAGAGTTGGAGGCTTCAAGACTGTTTTCTACCTGGTTAATCACTATCACAGTACAGTTAATTATTAGTCTTAGCTGATCGAGCCAGACTGAGTGAAAAAACTGGATAAGGAGAAAACGGCTGTTCAAAAGTCAATATGATGCCATTATTAGAGGGATTTATGGGGACTAATGATAAGTGAGTCATGTGTGTCATGTGAAACTGCCCACATGAGCTGTATTATTTGCTGGTGCCGCGGGGCAAAGTTAGTTAATGAGTACAACAAATGCTACCTGTTGCTAACTCAGATTAAAGCTGAATGACAGCTGAAGGACTAGGTTATTGACGGACAACAGCCAAAGTCAAATTATGAAATAACAAAAGCGGCTATGACAGTTTCACAGTTAGTAGTGGTAGTGTGTTAGATTGTGATGGCAGACCTTTATGAAACTAGAAGTTAAATTCTAATTGTTGTCAGCGGGAAAGTCTAATGGTTCAGTAAACTACTGATACAACAAAAGGCTTTTAGTCTCACCAACTTCCATTCTCTCCACTGAAAATTCAATGAAAACAACGTAAGTTCAGATGTGTTTAAGTCACAAACCAAACTTACTGAGCAGCCTGTGCCATATTCTTGATATAGCAAAAAGGTTAAAAAAAACTTGCAGAATTAAATGTAAAAGAACAGACCTGTGTTTAGGTCTCCATCAGTGAGAGACTCCAGGACACTGTTCATGGCCCCCATGTAGAACAAGAGACGAAGCTGAGTGACGGACATGGTGATCAAGCTGAGCAGGAAGATCGGGCTGGTGATAGTTTTCAAGAATGACTGGGCTGCAGAAAAGACAAGTAAATGATATGCACTCGAATGAGACACTAAAACACTAACTACAAATTCAAATCATATGCTCCTGAATTCAGTATTCTTACACTCTTCTTGGGGTTTGCAGTCCATTTCCAGGTCCATGGTGGATAGGCAGAGCTTGTGTCCATCCTTAGTTGCCAGTTCCTTCTGCTTGAGGCTGTTGCCCACACTGAGACGACGTCCCACGGTGGTCACTTGGCGGTAGAACTGCTTCCCTGTAATTTTGTGGTCAAATCCCAGCCAGCTGAACTTGATCTTAACACTGTGACAGCAGAGGAGAAAAAAAGAATGAAAAGGATATTTTTTAAAAAAGGCACAATAAAATGGACTCATGGAGGAATAGAAAAGATTTAAAAAATGAGTAAATACTCAATAGAAAATAGTGACAAGTCTCAATTTAAATCAGTCAGCCATAATTTTTTTTTGCTGAACAAGCCAGTCAAAGGCATCATCAGCAGGTAGACTTTAACCAAGCCACATTACACTCCACATTTTTGCTTGGTCAAACACTGTAAATGTTAAAGGCTAATTCATACATGTTGGAACATATGTGTGAAAGTGATTACTGGATTAGTCAAACTAGTTTTTTTTCTCAAACACTTTAAGATCCAGACCTTATATCCATCGATGATTACGGTATCATTGAAATGAAATGCAAGTCAGGATCTATGGGAAAGGCTCCCTAACACTGACGTTTAGCAATACCATAGACTGTAGTTACATGTAATTAGTGTGAATCTATGGTACTAACGTGTAGTCCATGTCCTCTGGTCCTGGGAATGGTTCCATTGGCCAGTTGAAGAAGCAGTTCAGGTAGACCAGTCCAGCACAGGCAGCCCACACCACCAGAATAGTGATGAAAGAAATGCCGAGGTCATAGATAACCTGAGCACATCAAAACAAGACCAATAATTGTAGAATACAGAGCAGACGACAAATATAAGAAATCAGAATTACATAACTCCTCAGTATGCAAAAAGATCATGTTGCCATAGGGCCATCGATTATTCAGTTAATACAGCACGTAGCAGATGCAGTTGCACAATGCATTCAGAAAGAGTTATGGCAGTTTAGGTAAAACAGAAGAAGTTGGTAAACTAATTTAATTTAATTCAATTGGATTCAATTGGAATGACAGAGGATTACATAAATCTTTTTTTTACAATATGTTGTTAATTGGATGACATGTTTAGGCGTGGTGAAAAAACGTTTGGCGTAAACAGTGTTGGTGCAAGTGGGCGGATGTGCGCTGGGGGATTCGGGGATCATTACCTTGACACCAGGGAAGGTGACGGCAGAGGAGGCGTACGAGCCAATCATGAGGGCAATGAAGGTTGAACGGAGGTTGCCAAACATGTTAGGCAGCTAGAGAGGAAGACAGACACAAAGACAACTTCATGTTATAATGCCATCGTGACCTGTTTAAATTTTTATGTGAACATAGGATGTATTTCATTGTAAATCTGAGTATAGAGGTTAAACCATTCACTGCCAAGACCCTAATTATCTCAGCTGCACTGTTGTTGCTTTAATGCTTGAGATTGGGGACAGATCACAGACACTAAGAGGAAGGTGCCTACTGACACTGGCGTCAGATAGGACAGCAGGAGCCAGTAAGCGAGCGGACACAGCTCGACATAAAGAACATCAGAGGAAATACAAGCACAACAAAGTTATATGGAGCACTGGCAAAAGAATATGAAAAACAGCATCATCTCACACACACAGCTGTTCAACACAATGACACAAACATGGTGCTGACAACTTCTATACAGCTGAAACAATCAGAGGTGACTGAGGTGAGGTGACAGTCGAGGACAAAAGGGACGCACGGTAGATGACGAGGGATGAGTGCCAAGTTAATTTCCTCTCTTTTACGTGTTTCACTCCCATTTGTAGAAAGAGGAAAAAGAGCAGGGAGATAAAACTGAGAAAGCGGGAGACAGTGGGTGGCATAACACCCAAACACAAAGGCATTCACAAGCCGTTCGGTTTTCAAGAGGCTGAACAACAACAAGCAAAATCCAATTACATAACCCCGGGGAAGAGGTATGTGCTTGTGTCGGCGTCTGGTAACTGAGAAAACACGCACACTGACGCAATTGAGTTACAGTATTTCCCAGTAGTGTTATCGGGGGTACCTGGAAAATACCCCCTGCTTCAATTGATTTTTAATGTAGATTAAAGACACATTAGCAGCTGCTGGATAAACCTGGAGTGGAAAGGTGACCCTACGACTGATGTTGGCAGGGAGCCAGTGGTGGCTGCTGAGGGCAGCTGAGTGTTACTCAATACCCCTCAGCTGGGAATGAGCGCCTGTAGGTCTGAAGTCATAATCAAGGACTCAAGGAACAATGTACAGTCTAATTATTAACCCAACATTGAAGCCTTCAAGTATATTATGTCAGGTTAAGTGAAATGTTTTGTGAGGGGAAAACATGCACAGCTTTGTGTGGGCTGAAGCTGACAGGAAAAGAGCAAACAAAGCCCTAAATAATGGTTTTAGTACACCACTGACATTAAGGCCAGTGGGAGCACTTAATCCAAGATTTAGGTGGATGCAACAAATGCCACATAGGAGACGAAAGATGTAGCCTGCGGAGGTATAGAAATAGTGTTTTACTGGGAGATTTACAGGAGTAGAGCCCCTCTCTTGTATATAGCATCACCATGGTACAACCCAGGACTCCTGTGTGTTTGAGTCATTGCAGGCTGAACTGGTGGCACAGGGAGGGAAAGGGAGGATGAAGAATGGCAGGAAAAGAATGCAAAGGAGTGGTGAAGGATTGAACCTGTGAACTCTATGAATTCTCAGTTGTTTTTCTCTCTGTCTATTTGTGGTTCCGCTCAGTCTTAAAGGGGAACTCCGCCAGTTTTGCATATCAAAGTCTGTTTACAGGTCTGTGGGAGTAAAACTGCCTATGTGGGTAAAAAGTTAGGTAAGACTTTATAATACAGCCTGCAATTTTCAGAGTAATATTGTTATTTGAATCAGCAATCAATAATGATACTGGTTCCACCTGCTACAATGGAAGGAAACAAAATGATGAACAATGAGGGAATTGGGTATTCTAGTGAAGAGGATAAATCAGTTAATCACCAACTACTTTTGTAAATCCTGGGTATCTACAGGCTACAGAGTTGGAAACAAAAGGGATTTTCTCCTAAAAATTTGCAGTTATTACTCTTTTCTCTCACCAATTTCTTTCACTCTATACATTTAATTACCAGTAGGAAGCAGTAAGTATTAGATTGGTACCTGATTCTTGCAATCAAATTACACAATTAAACTGTAAATCATTGGCTGTACTATGATGTGTTACCAAAAACTGTATAAAGCCTTTGGTGATTCCAAAAAAAGGTGTGGGAAATCCGATAAGTTGCCTCACATGATGTCACTAAGTCAGCATTGGTTTGTCTACAAGTAGGAATAATTTTTTAAAAAAAAAATGAAGGTGTGGTTAATATTATTATTCTCACCAATGCTCTGTATGTTAGCATAGCAAATAGTAGCTACTAACAAACCTGAGTGTCTGCCTAAGCTGTCGGAAGCTGAGTTGCGTTGTGGGTAGAGTAGCCTGCAGTTTTTGTTTAAACAGTCCATCAGAAGTGTGAAAATCTAATGGGGAAGCAATGCCAAAGTACTTTTTAAAACTTTCCTGAAAACAAAAAACTTGCTACACAATGTGCAAACTGCAGATTTCAGCAGTCTGCCGCCTTCTGAGACTTGCTAGTTGTGCTTGAACAAATTTGTTTCTAACTGTCAAGGAATGTGATTAGTAACTATTTTTGCATGTGTTTGCTATGATGTTCTTGCCGAAGCACAGTAATGAATGCAGTGGAAAGTGATAATGAACTCTCTCCTTCTCTTCCTCTCTCTCTCCAATCAGTCCCTGTTTCCTGCTATCCAAAGCTGAGGCAGTTTTCCACAGGAACACTGAGTGCAGTGTAGGGAGCCAAAAAACAAACAAACAAAAAAACAACATGGAACAGGAGGCAGGCTGGAATGCCACACAGGAGGGGAGGGACATTGTGAGCAGACAGGGGAACCAGCCAACTAATATAACAGCATTAACACTGAGACAAAGATCCAGGAAGATAGCAAATTTACATCTGGCCAAACACTATGCGGCATGTGCAAAAGCTCTGCAGCAGAGGGAATTCAAAGCATACGCAATCATACACACACTTACTGTGAGAGAGGTGAAGGTCATGCACATGCCTCCAAAGCCATTGAAAGTCAGGGCAATGAAGATAAGGACAGAGAGTTCTGCAAATGACACACATTAGTTCACGAGTCTGTCAAGAACTACTGGACATTGTGTCAAATAAAGTGCAATAAGGTACACAGGTGGTGTGCTCCTCAGGCATACTTACCATTTGGTTGGTAGGCTCCATAAGCAATGAGTAGACAGGACAATCCAAAGCATGTGCTGAAAATAGATTAAAGTGTCAAACACGTCTAATGACAGTTGAAGTTACAGCATACTGTTTTCTGCATCATAACAGGGTTTCACACAGAATGTGTCTACAGAATCATAATTAGTCTGAATAATGTTTCCTCTTCCTTCCATACCTGCCCAGCAGTCTTAGTTTGCGAGGCCCATATTTATCCATGACGATCCCCAGGGGCAGTGTGATGGCTGAGAGCAGGAAGGAGCCCACAGTAAATGCCAGGTTCAGCATCTCATCCTGCTCTTTACAGATCAGCCAGCCGTTCATCCTCAGGGGCCCATCCACAGGGACCAGGGGCCTCATCTCCACTCCATCTCCCAGACCGACCACAGCGTCCTCACTTTCGTAGTAGTCAACATACTCGTCAGGTGTCGGCGTTGCCACAGGTTGGGACAGATTATAGCTGGAGCTGTTACCTAAAAAGATGTGAATATTTGTGTGAAAATTCAGATGGGTACACTTATGTATGGTTGAGCATATAGAGAGCCATGCCTTCTTGTAGTACAGATAAAATTTGGAAGGCAGTTCTACTTATTTACAGGATCCTTATACGTCAAATCGCATTAGCACTGAGCACCTTCAGCATTGGGCATTCGGAAAAACCCAAACTAGAAACCCGTATCATCATGTTAGGAGCAGATGCAAAAAACACCTGGAACACATTGTTAACTCTGTACAGTTTAGACCCACCCCACAGAAAGATTAAAACGTGCCGTCCTGCTTTTAATGAGATGCTATTTGGATTTTATTAGTAGATTGAGATGATAGGGATATTAAATGATAAGCTGGCACTGACAGTAAACGTATTATCGTCAGCGCCTACGGGGCGATAAAGTGAAAAAGAACAAAAGTTCAGGAGAGGTTCAAGTGAGGAAGCAAGAGGAGCAGCAGTTTGGTTTGGGAACTTATTGGTCATGTATGAGTTTACTGGTCATGTATGAGCTGGCGATGTTTTCTGGTTTACATTCCTTCACATCTGTATGGTATCTGAGTAGTCATAGGAGGCAGTTATGTGCATGGTATCCTAAAACACCATGACATGCTTTGCAAAAAAGTGCCAAAGTCCCCTAGATCATACGCTGCTACTGTTTAGTATAACTTCTAGGGAGTATATCCTTTGTTTAAAAAGTGTTCAAAAGTAACTGAATATGCATGAAAAAAGGAAAAAAAAAACAGTATATCAGCAATTTGCCCAATAAGGGGTGAGGCAGTGCCCACTGTGGCCACTGACCTACCCATATAAAATCCAGCTTTAACCATTCCACTCATATCTCTGCTGCATGTGCACAAAATCCCACTGTTATCTTTCATTCCACAGTTTTGTTTTTTACTGTCAGCCCCACCTCTGTTCTGATTTGTACTGCTCATCACTTTGCTATCAGAAGCCCCCCCCCTTTATCAGTGGACTTTAAACTTCCATATTACCAGTAATAAAATCCTGTTGTTGATCTCTCAGTCCATCTATCACATGTCACATGGCTGACAAGAGCTGAGCCAGTGCTGCTGTCCTTTCCCTGCTGTTATACCACTGGAAAAAGATAAGACTGTGGCAGTGGTCCAGGAAGTCACCTGCAGTCATGGATGCTGAACTGGGTGTGTTTCTTTGCACAGCATCACAGTGAAATATAATATCCTATGAAATGGTACATCTATGGCGGTGACTGCCTTGAGTAATTAGGCTTGAGAAATTAAAAATGTATGGTCAAATTTCAGGAGATATTTCTAGTGATGCAGAATGATCCTGAAGATAGAAGGATCATACACCCTCCTGCAAATCACCAGTTAAGTAAATCAGTTTCAGTGAAAAAGGCACATCCCAAACTATAAGTTCTATAATTAGTGAAAAGAGATGCTCAAGTTGATAAATTCATTTTCCACAGACAATTGTGCTACCACCAAAGCAAATCTAGGTAAATGTGTAGTGTTAGTGCATGCCTTTGTAACTCACCCTCCTCGTTGCAAAGGTAAGAGTAGAAGCCCTCTGACTTCAGCATGATGAGGAGCGATCCCCATCCTAGCAGCACAGCAGAGAAGAGCAGATTCTCAATGATAGCAGTCACTGCCATCCACCAGCGCCGGGCGAATGCTGTGGCCAGGGTCGGAGCCATGGTTGAGTAGGGAAAGAAGTTAAAGACAGTGGAAAGCAAAGAACCAAGGGAGGCAGAAGGAAGAAGAGAGAGAGACGGCCAGAGAGGGAGGATAAGAGCGAGCTGGAAGAGCAGAGAGAGCCTCCCAGACTGACACTCTGGATGAAGGCTCACTGATCTCTTATCTGTGAAGAGGAAGGCACAAGAAGAAGGGGGAGGTTTTATAGTCAGCCTATCACCGAAGTCATTGAAAGACAGGAAGGTTCAGTTTTTATAAGATCACAAGATAAACTCACATAACTTTGAACCTAATTGAAGATAACTTAATGAACCTACTGAAATAAAGTGGAAAAATACGCATGCATACGCTGTAAGCATGCATTGTTGTTGTTGTTTTTGGATGAACTAAAAGTCTCCCCTTTAATTCGACACAGAAGAGGGGTAATGGCATTTGTACTAAATAACTAAACTAACAGTGGCAATGAATGGTGAATTATTAACTCTCCTCCTAGTACGAAGACCATTGCATCACTGCTGACGGGACAAAGATCTTACATCACATTACAGGCACTAATAAGTGAAGAAGCATCCACAGCAGCATCGCTAGAGTTTCTGCTCTTTGTGTGGAAAAGGCAAACTGGTCCAAACTGGAGAGAAATCTGGGGCTCTCTCACTGCTCTCTCAACCCATGCATGCACCCCCCCCCACACACACACACACAACCCCTAAATGTCCTCCTAGGCTCATCCAACCGCAACTTCCCCCTGCAATTACTGTATCCCAAACATAAAGAAGCTGCCAAACAATAAACAAATCAGCCCAACACAGTCAACCTCTCTCTCTCTCTCTCACACACACACACACACACACACACACACACAATCCAATCAACCAATCATTCAGTTTTCCACAATACCATGTAAATTACAGGTATATAACAAGAACGTTACAAACCTCCCTATCTCTCCAGGCTGTACGCAGCGCCACCCAGCCCCACACTTCCAGGTGTACCCTGGTCGACTTTAAAAGACCGTCTGTCTGTAAAAGCCAGGTTTATATAGTCCGACTGTCCTCACGTGGCGTCCCCTGCTGCTCATGTCTGATACCTGCACCTCAGCCAACCAGCGCTTTGATATTTTAATAACGATGGGGCTTGCAGCTCAACTTGATGGCGCAAAAGGCGATATTTACCTCAGATGTCCTCTAATGGTGCAGCCGCCGTGCCCTTACAATGAGAGGTGATGAGCAGATTAAAAAAAAGTCTTTGTTCATAAGAATGACACTGTTTGATTTTTTTATCACCGTCGTAATGGGAAGTGCAAAAGAGCTGTAAGTGGGTTAGTGGAAAGGATTAATCATGCCAAACAAAGTCTGGTTCAAAACATAATGGACTTTTGTAGATAAGGATGCGTCAACAGCTGCCAGGATCAATAACAGACATTGATGGGGAGTAGCAAACAGGCAGACTCGATCGGTGACTCCTCTGTTTCAGTGGTTGCGTAAACTGTTTGCTGTTTTTCAGCGCTACTGGGGCATGATCTGCTGAGGTTGCAGGCGCAGACCGAGGGAAGCAGTTGTCTGATTTAAACACAGTTCATGAAACCAGATGCTTGAATGGGGTGATGTCTGCTGACTAATGTGACAATACTGTCTGAATGTGCCTCAGACTTTTTTGCAGAGGTTTCATATTATATTTATTTAACTATTTTTTCCGTTTTGCGTGCAGATGTCCTGTCGGTAGTCCATTGTTTAGGTCTCCCTAATGAGACAAGCAAAGTCTTGTGTAAAAAGACAAAGTAGCAACCTAAAAGTTGTTCTTATTAATTGTTTATAAATTACAAGTGATCTGTAAAGCATTCGTAAAACTAACTATTTTTTGAAGGTGGACGTTATATTGTTTGTAAATTGACAGTGAAATCCTGTTTTTCACTTTGGAGACGATTGATTTTTCACCTGGAGTGCATTATGCTTAAACTGTGATCAATTTGCCAATCAAACAGTGAACAGTGGACCCATCTAAACACTGATATGGTAATATGAGCTGTAACTGTGATTAATGTCTCAGATTAAAGGTTAAAAAACAACAACAACAATTTTGTTTGAAATTCTGATTTGCATTTTATCTTCCCTTTTATGGAAACCTTTATGTTAATGGAACATGTGATCGATCAAGTCTAGATTAACCAATCAGACTGTCTTGGTATCAGACCTTAAATGATCAAGTGATCTAACGTTGATGTAACCCTTTGGTGATTACCCTGGTGTAACAGTTAATTACAAACTCAGTACAACACACACACACACACACATACACACACACAAATGGGCTAACTGGCATAAAAGATATGCTACATATTTTTGCTGCACACACAATGAGAAAAAGTTATTATAGTCCTGTTGTCTTGACAACTTGCTGTTTTCAAATTGAATTACTGCCACCTTGTGGTGTCAGATGATGCAAACACATGAAACACATGATGAAGTGGTCAACTTCACTATGACATCATCATCAGACAGAGGCCAGAACATAAATAAATGAATAAAATACTACAATGTTTTTTGTCTATTCACAATTGGAATCAAATATTTCATGGAGTAGTACTTTAACAATATTAAAATTAACAACAGCAAGCACAGTGCAACATGTCAGAAAACAGAAAAACACAGAAACAATTGCAAAATATAAAAAGCTTCTTGCAGTCCTAAGAAATATAATTATCCTGTACACCCTACATGATTGTTCAGTCGCTTTTATATTTTGACTAATAAGACTATTGTTTCATATTTATACACAGTGCATAACCTTCAGCAAACACAAATACAATAGTGATTTTGTCCCTGGAATTTTGAATTGTATTGTTGTGGTTACACACGTACAGTCCAGTAAGTACAGTACATACAGTCCTCTATCAGTGCTGTCCGCCTACAGCCAGAAGACCAAGTGCCAGCAAGAGCAGCAGCAAATTTATGGAGCCTTCAGTTCCTGTTGCTGTAGCAGGAAAAACATATCAGAGAGAGGGGAAATGGAAGTCAGATAACGTGTGAGGGCATTCATAGTTTCACTACAAAATCAGTTGTCCTTAATTGCCTGAAATGTGTTCATCTGTGTGTGTACATCTTTGAATTTAGTAATGAATTCAGTGTTACTGGCTTCCAGGAAAAGTTCTAATCCTCACTTATACCAGCCTTCAAGGTAAACATTTTATTTAAATTTAAATTTTTATTTTTTCCACATATTTAGATATTATTATACAGTATATAAGATATTATATATATATATATAAAATTTAATATGATAAGAACCCTGTTTGCATATAATGTATCTTCTGCTCTACATCTTTCAAAAGTTTTACAGATTTCCCCCTATACCCAGTACTAACTAGGCAAAGACAGATAACATTTAAGAAAACATTCCACATCCATGATAAAACAGCATGGACAGAGAAAGTCCAATACTTGTTGTCCTACTTTTGACCTGCTGCTTTCAGTGACGCTGTATTATGTGCACAGTTCCAAATATCATTTGGCTTCTATTCATTTCCATATGTTTTGAAAATCAATTAGCTCAATCGTGAAACATGCTTGAGTTGTATACTAATAATCTCTTAAAACTAAAAATAATCTCAGTATAACATTTGGCAGTGATATATTATTTATTTAATGGTAAATCAATCTGCACTTAAATGTGACACTGAACGAAGCTAATGCAAACATGATGTTCGACACAAAATAAGAGAAAACAGACTGCTAACTAATTACCTTTTATGTTTAAAAGCCTACGTTTGAAAATCACCAGCACAGATTTGCACTATGTGTACTGTATGGTGATTAACAGTAAAAAAAATGACAAAATGATATTGTGATGTGTTTCATATAATCACTGGAGGACTCAGAATATTTGTTTTAAATTCTCAGTACAGGATCAGTGTTAGAAAGCAGATTTTAATGTAATTAGGCATTGTGAATCCAAGTTTTGGATTCAGCTGGGGTAAGACACAGTGTTACATGTTAATTAAATCAAATTTGAAATGAATATTTTTTAATATTATGTAATGTTTAGGTGCTTACCATGTGAGAAGTTGGAAGCTGCAAAAAGACAAAAAGTAAGATGATGAAAAAAATCTCTTCAACAGCTGTTTATAGTACATGTACTAACTATCTTATCACACATCCAATGCTTACACACCTTTGATGGTGAAAGTGGTCTCCATGCCACTGTGGATGTGGTCAGTCACATGACAGTGGAGCAACCAAGTCCCAGGGTTACCGGCCACCATCTCCACAGTCTGGAAAGTCCCCGGGAAGAGGTCAAAGACGTCTGCACGGTGTACTCGGTCCGTCTGATAAACACACACAGTGCATACAGTACATCAGAGAAACAGGAAAGCGGAAATAACAATTGTTTCTGCGTGAGAAGCTCAGGAACAACCACTCCTAGTTTCAGAATCTCATTATTTGATTTGAACAGACCAGCAGACCAGTATGAATAGGGAAGTGCAGGATATATCTGATAAAATTTGTAATAGTTGCATGGAAACATTTTTGCCCTGGTACAGCTTTATATAAAAATAAATAATAAGCTTCATTTTTATGATGGCAAAGGTTACCTTATAGGTAAATGTCTCAGCGTGGAAGTGAACGGTGTGCATATCCACTTCGTTGCCCATGCCCAGTAGATACCAGTCAACTTTCTGGCCCTGCGTCATCACCAGTCCATCGAGGTTACCATACAGTTTACCATTGATCCCTTAAATTTACACATTTGAATAGAGATTACCAAACACCATCACGCACAGAATGAGAAAGAGAATTTTGTAGTCATAAAGTCATAATTTTTTTTTTTTAATGACTAACACTGGATCCAGTATTGGATTTATGTATGTTAGATTAACTTTTCTTCACTTCTTTGCGTATTTACATGTTAGGCTATCACTTCATGTTCTTAACTGTGTTTAATGTCAGCTTCCATGGTGGTTTGAAGTATTCATCTTAAACCTGTTCCCTCACCGTGCATCATGTTACTCTCTTGGAATTCTTCGTTTTTTTTGACAGTGTCAGGGTCGACGCCAAGGTAGGTTCTGATGTTGTCGTCCAGGTACCAGGACTGGTTTTCATCATGCACCATAAAGAGCAGAGCAAACTCCTTCTTCACGTCAACCCTCTGTCTGTCCGGCCCCTCACTGCGTCGCAGAGTCCCCGGCCGACATATAACCAGAGGCCCCAAAAGACCACTGTACAGATCCTGAACATAAACACATTTAAACACTCTGGATATGCTATATGTAAGATAACAGTATATGTTACTTCACACAAATCGCTGGCACACAACACTAAATTATGTTTTTCTATGTAATACAATATGTACCTTAACGAAATTAACACTAGAGTAGTAGGCATAAGAGATGCAGTTAGGATCTGAAACCCCTGGACCAGATCTTGCTGGAACATCCCACGTCAATTCAAGTATATGGCCTGAAGGCAAGAGAAAAGGCCAGTGTTTAGTAGCTCAGTCTTTTTGGTAAAAAAAAAAACCCACAACAGCATGTATTTTATTTATTTAAAAAAATCAGATTCTCACCAGGTTTGACTGGAATATGTGCGCCACTGGCCTTGACTCCATGTGCACCAATCGAGTACAGCCTGCTGGCTTTGTTCTTAAATGTGATCACAATCTGCTCTCCTACCTCTGCTTTGATTATTGGACCTAACATGGGACAAAAAAATTATTTTTGTTTGTGTTATTTATGTCTTTTCTTGGTAAAAAAAAAAAAAGCATAAAGAGCAGCTTGACTTACCCATAATTTCCAGGTGTTGTTCATTGGGCAGCCTTTTCTTCTGAACCTTGAAGGTGGCATCAGTATATTCTCTATACACCACCTTCTTATAGCACGAGCCAATTTTATCCTTCCCTTTCTCGATGAATATTCTACCTAGGCTGAGAGACATGTACCAATTTGCTTCCATTAACAAACAGTAATAAGTTTTACCACTAATCACAGGCTTCGTCTCCAACACTAAAATACATCATCCTGCAATTATCTTACTCACACACCTGCCCTCTGATCTGTTAAGGGCATTCTCCAGCTCCCAGACTCTCTTAGGTGAGTAGTCCCAAACTACTTCCTCAGCGCTGATAAAATACTGCACAATCTTGGTTGGCTTCACATATTTGTGCTCCAGCTTGCGTCCTGGGCAGTAGTTCACTTTGTACTGTTGCCTCATGCCAGCTGAGTAGTGGTCTGTCACTCTGCAGCTCACCTCGTACACACCTGAGGGAGAATGAGAAGAATTTAAGGATTTGGGCACATGAATGGATTTGATTGTGGCTCTACTCTACATATAAAAAACGACAAACAAAAAAATGACTATACCTCAGCCAAGGAGGTCGTTGTCATTGCTGTCTGTCTGTTAGCAGGATTATGTGAAAATAAATGGATGGATATTTAGAAATGTTTTTTTAAACCAGAGGTGGCTCTTGGCCTAACGTAGAAACCTTTAAATTTTGGGAGTGATCCAAATCAGTATCAAGGTCCAGGAATTCTTCACCATTGTGAGATAGCAAAACGTCACATTTTGACTCTAATCTCCATACATGCATAAAAATTAGAAATAAGTGTGTTGACCCAATTGCTGAATGGTTAGGGAGCATACCACATGAGCAGTGGGTCCCTGGTTGAATTCCTACTGGCCACACACTACAGTAAACTTTTAATTTTGGGGAAATTTTCAGCCTCGATCAGGGTCTGAGCTCTCCAAGTGCCCTCTACTTTGGTATGGTTTCACTTTCAATTCCTGATGAGTTCCAACACTTTTTGTTGGAACTCATCACTTCCCAATTGAAGTAAAGAAAAAAAAAACAAAAAGAAATACTTCTGATTTGCCCTTTTATCTGGCAAAGATACATCACTTCCTGTTGCACTGCTGCACTTGACTGAAATTTCAAACAATTGCAGTTTTTAATGCGACGTCTGCACTTTGGGTTAGAAACATGTAGATAGCATTTTTTTGCTATCTGAGCAGTTTGAAAGTCCTCCCTCCACTCAGAAATATGTTTCACATTGCTACGTCACCCACATGTTTGACCTTCACTGTGCAGAATGATGTACTGTGCGGTGTGAGTGGAGTTTAAAATGAAAATGATTTGCTTGATTTTTCTTAGAGTCTGGATTTTCATTGAAGGAGGAGTAGAGAAAAAAGTCTGAGATTGTGGCACCACAAGTCACTCAAATGTATAGTGGAAAATTCCACTAACTAAAACAACCATGGCCACATGTATCCTGTATACCACATCCCATGTTTCTACTGACCTGTATTTACAGTGTTTTCTCTGGATGCCTTAAGGGACATGGCTAGTAGATGTGGGGTCAGTATGGAAATTAAAACTTAAAAACTACACCCTAAAAATCTAAAATACCCCCCTCCCCAAAAAGGAAAAAAATGTAACCTCATAAAGCCATCTAAATATGGCTGTTATTAATATTAACAACATCATATCATTTAATGTTGATTCTTTTCTTTAAATAGTTTGGGACAAAGCCCTAAAACATATCTCATGTAAATGTGGCATTTCCTGTATTGGCAGTGAATATTGATGTTTCCTGTTGTTAAGGGTTGGGAGTAGTGTGCGTGTCACAGGAAAATATTCATACAAGATTATCTAAGCATGTGTCTACAGAACATATATCTGCCTGTCAAAGACATCCTGAAGAATGGATGAACTCTGCTCTGTGCGATCTGTTTTTGAGTGGCAGCAATAAGTGCTTGTGTGTGTGTGTGTGTGTGTGTGTGTGCGCATGCACGTAAATAGTAACGGCACTCACCAGGAGTGTTTGGCTGCATGGTGACAGTAGCGGTTGTGTGAGGGAATAGGCTCAGAGTGTCACGTGTGGTCTTCTGCTTCTTGAAGGTGTTCCCCTCAAAATAAACACCATGGATATCCACCTCTGTACCTAGCCCAAAAGTGTACCACGAAACTTTGTCCCCAGCACACATCTCCAGCCCCTCAAGGTTCCCATACATGCGTCCATTTACAGCTGAAATAAAAAGGAAGGAAAATACAGAGACAAGTAAGAAATTGCTGAAGAAACACTCAATAATATGGGAATGTATGACAATACCTTTCAAATCATACTTAAACATAGAAAGTGAGGTAAACACACTGATTACCATGCATCATATTGCTCTCCTGAAATTCCTCGTCCTCTGGATTTGACTCGTTGCTCCCAAAGGTCCAGATATTCTCCTTTATATACCAGCTCGTATTTTCATCCATTACAGAAAAAAGAAGGAACAACTCCTTATCCACACCTTCCTGTTCAATAATGCACACAGTTAAAAAAGCACAATCACAAAACACAATCAAAATGTATCAATCAAATGTATTACACATCTTTCAATATGCAAATGCCTTGCCTAACAAAGAAGTAAACTGGTTAAACTGTTATACTCAACTTTAATCTCTTCTGTACACTGTATTATGTTCTCATCATTGGTGTCTTATCTGCAATGGCCCAGTTTCCCAGCAAGGATGATTAATATTTTGTTTATTCTTGGCTCATCAGCAATTATTCAGTCAACTGAGTTAAAGAACGTCAATCAATGACAATTTATGATAAATGGTTTAAAAGCAAAACATGTGCTCATTAAATATTATTAAAGTAGAGGATTTTAATTTTTTTTGTTGTTGTGAGAGCGTGTTAATGAATAACAAAGCCACACCTGGGCTCCATTCTCCCCCAGCGTTCCTTTCTTGCACACAAGCAGAGGCCCCACTAGTCCAGAGTTGGTGTCATAGATGGGATCAGTGGCAGAGTAGTACAGGTAGGGGATACATGGGGAGTCAGATGCAGAAGGACCTTCTAGGACTTGCCAGGTGTAGACGAAACGCTCGCCCGGACCAACGTGGGAGCCACTCTTGTTAACACCTAAATTTGAAATATTCAATAAAAAATACAAAATTCTCTTCACTTCAGTAGTTTGTTCATCAGCACAGATACATTACAGAGATGGTTTGGGATTTAATTTTTTCGAAATATTGTTTTTTAATTTCTTTTTTGGGTCAAATATAATAATTTAATTAGTATAGCCAACATGAGAGGCATAGGCAGGGATATCTTCTTCATTTTTGAAGCAATATGCATGCAAATTTATGCCTCTATCAGTCTAAGTTGTTAACCATCAGCTACAGTGTCTACTTATAAAATACATTATAAAATACTACAATTTAATTAATCCTCTCCCCTTGTTATCACTCCATTTGAGTCCTGAAAACAGTAATATACCATATTATAGCTTTTGAAATATTTCTTGGCAGTGCAACTGGCTGCTTCCTCACCATCATTATAGCTGCTTCCCTGCGAGAGTTTGTCATAGTGCAGGCCATGAGGCTGGATGCTGTAACTTCTATCAGCCTTGTTCAGGAATGTCACTTTGAGAGTGTCTCCTTCCTCTGCCCTCAGGACTGGGCCTGGACAAATACAGGAGAACATTGTAAGCAGACAAGAGGAAGTATATACAAAGGAGGTGGTTTAGAAGAGTGAAAAGAGCAAAAAAAGGCAACATCTTACCTAAGATTCCTAAATGTCTGGAGCCATGTGATTTTGCAACGGTGAAGGTATCATCTGTGTACTCTCTGTATATCACTTTTATGTACTGACCCCCGATCCTTCCGCCATCTCTGCCAAAAAACATCTCAGATGCACTAAGAGGGAGGGGGTGGGGGATATGAGAGAAGGGATGAATTAAGATGGGGACAAAGAAGCAACATGGGTAGCAAGTCATCTCTGGCCCGGGTGAGGCAGCAGTGTGGAATGTCTTACTGCAGAGAAACTCAACAGAATAAACAGCTGGCCAGTCAGAGGGGTTTCACTGTGTCAGGTTAGGAAACAACAAAGACACAATAACAGCAGTGTCACCATCACACACTGTTTAGTCTAAACGCAACAAAACTGCTTCACCACAGGAATGAACAGCTCATATATAATCAGCCCTGTCGCAACACACACACACACACACACACACACACACACACATTGAGAGACAGGTGGTTTTGCAAACCTTAAAGGGACAGTTCAATGAAACAGTGATTAGGTACAGAGTCAGTTACCTCCTTTACTTCCTTCTTGAAAAAAAAAACCCTGAGGCTGTACTTACTAAATTCAAAAATGACTCATCTAAAACATTTTAGACATTTGGTCGTACCATGCAGCCGCCTGACTACAAAACACAGTGGTTATTTTGTATCAGTTCTTTGGAGAAATGTTATTATTTTATAGTTTTATTACAGCTCTAAGTGGTTTGTTCCAGTTGCAGCATATATCTCAGTTTTGGACTGTGCAGACTGCCTGGGATGAACAGACCAGATGAGGCAATAAAACAAGATAAATGGACATTGCTCCCGATAGAAGAAACATAGCATGAAACCACGTGGATCCACGTGGACTGCGTGTATCATTGGCTAAATGATGATTCACACTTGACTTTGCATTGACCCTCTCTGTTATCATCTAGTAGAGAAGGTTGTATTCCCAGTATGCTGTTCATGTCTGCTCACCTGTCTGCCTCGGTGAGGGATACATTGTTAATGAGATCCTTTCCTGAGGGAGCGTAGCTCCACTGGACTTTCTCTGCTGCTAGGTAGAAATTTCTTTCAACGCCATCCATCGCTATGGCGTTGGCCTCAGTGCCGCATGTAAACACTTCATAAAATGCCTGCATCCCAGCTGGAAGAGATGAAGTCGAAAAAAGACAATAGCTGATGATATTAGCGGGTCAGATAAAATGGTCCATAAATAATAAATATTCCAGGATTCACTGTGACTTTTAGCAGTTATATTGAAGGGAGTTCATTTCCACCTGAGAGAATACATAAAACTAGGTGTGATTTGTAGGGTAAATAACTTAATGTCACTTTTCTTGAAAGACGGAAGAAAGACTAGACCGTTACACAAAGCTGGGTGTGACACAAAAGAATGGTAAGTGCCAGTATTATTCATAGCATTTCGAGCAGGTATGGCTCATTAAGGTCTATGAGCAATGAACTTTGGACAGCCTTAAAATATGAGTCCTGCTGTGTTTACACTAGAAACAAAAGCTCTGCCGTAGGAATGCTCATGACATCACGTGCTCACAAAATGAACATGGTGTACCTCACAAAAATGTGTTCTCCCCTGTCAGCAACTCTGCACAACCAGTAAAGCCTCAGAGCAAAGAGGTCAAGGGTGACACAGAGGTTAAAGGTCGGATGCCTTACCTTGCAGGTGGTCATTAACCTGGCAGGCCAGCAGCCACCTTCCTTTAGCTTTTGGGACCATTGTGGCGGTAGCAAACGTGGCTGGAAACAGGCTGAGGACGTCGGTGCGGTGGCCACGGTCCAGCAGCGTATTCCCATGGAAAAAGGCAGAGTGAATGTCGACCTCGTTGCCCATACCAAACAAATGCCAGGCTACTGTGCGGTGATGGCACAACGTGATCCCGGGCAGGTTGCCAAACATGTACCCATTAATGGCTGTCAAACAGAGAAAAACAACAGCTGGAGGTTAGAGGAAAGGGCAGAGAGCAAATTTAGCTTTTAGACCTACTTTTACACCCTTTTCTTAAGGAATGAGGCATGTCAAATCTGATGCGGTGTGACTTCATTAACAGTTTAAATGATTTCAGTTGCTCAGATGACACAGTGAGGGCAATAGCAAGATACTTGAAATACACATTTTATTTTATGATAAGTTATATTTATCTTAAAAACAATCATCTCCCACCATGCATCTGGTTTGACTCTTCAAAGTCTTGATCCTCTGGGTCGACTCCAGCTGCATCAGAGAGGCCCCGAATGTTGTCCTCCAGGTACCAGCTCAGGTTCTCATCCACCACATTGAACATCAAGAAGACGTCCTGGTCCACGTCACTGCGTTCTGAGTCTACGGTAGACTCCTTCAAGATTCCTGCGCTCAGGCACGCACACATGAAACAGATGTAGAAAAAATGCAGGATGAACAAATCTATGCAATCAAACACAGATATAAAGAAGGGATGAACTAAGGCATTAAGAGGCCATCAGTGACTGTAACTACGATTAGGGAATTCACAAATACATTTGATTTCACATACAAATAATGCACACAGAGATGTAACCCAGCTGGCAATATACAAATTTGTTATTTTTCCTCTGATGTAAAAGTAAGGTTAAATGGCAGTCACATTACTTCATACCTTTCTTGCAGGTAAGCAGAGCCCCGATAAGTCCCGAGGCGATGTCCCTGGGAGCATCTAAGTGAGAGTGGTAGACCCAGGTCAGGCAGTTGGCATCGCCATCTGTGGGGGCAAATTCTGGCCTGACCTCCCAGCGGTAGGTGTAGCTGCCTCCCGGAGGAACAGAGTCATCCTTTTTCAACCTGCCCGATGTCCCATCCGGATAGAGGGCCCCTGGTATAGAAAAGTACAAGATGGTTATGCTGAGATCAATCTGCTTCGGATGGAGTTTAGAGAACGCTAGGAGCCTATATGATTTCACTTTATGTCAGCAGAAAACAACAACATGATCTTAACATTAAACTTTTGCCTTAATTGTTAAACTAGAAACTGAGTGCTGTAGAATGTATGTACGCTAAATATTATGGATGAAATAAATGACTTAACTGCAAATAGGTTAAATAATCATGTTCTTTGGGGAGTTTTCGCAAATCAGAGTCATATCTATTTCCTCTCCGGGTCTTATCTCAGTTAAACTTTCAGCCTTCCTTAGTGTGGGTGTGTGTGATCTATATACAGAAATGACCTCAGTCTTGATCACAGATGTCACAGGTGTCATGTGACCTGACATGGTTTAAGACACAGTTAACTGATTAAACAGTTCCTGTTCCTCCTTCCCAAATCTCTCTCCCTTCCTGCCCAAGGTGCCGTTTAAAAACTAGTTGCGACAATAGTTATTAGTTATCCGACTTGTAGACAAGACTGATATACTGTGGATCATTTAATGAAGCAGGACATCAGCCACATTCAGTTGGAGAAGGCAACAACTTTTAGATTTGGTTTCAGTTCTTGTAAGCCTCTGAAAATTTACTGAGACAGGATGTACATCCAAAAATGAGTGGGGGATGGGGACTGGTTGCATAACACAGGGCTACCTAGTTTGGAATACTTAGGAAACATAGTTTCACAGGATGTCAAAGGTTTTTTGCACTCTCAAACTGCCAAAACATGCCAAGGCATGCCATGCTGTCAGGCTAGCATTACCAATTCCCACATGGAGTTTGGATTAAAAAAGCATATAGAAGAGATCATAGATATTGGACTGAATAATGTATCTGAATATGCAACCAATGTCAACATTACATCACTGAATCTGTTGTGTTCCACTGTCTGAAGTGTTGCCATAATGTTGAAGACCACCGAGGCAAATATACTGATAATGGATGTGCCGCATTATACTATATATTTAAAAGGAAATCTATTAAGTATATCATTCAGCTTTAATTTTTTTAAAATATTTGCAGTCCACTTAGTATGTTTCCATCTCATTATGGTATTTATTGTTGTGATTACTATTATTACTGCGGCAAGAACTAGGTGTGATTTAGAATGAAAAGGTGTTCCTTCCGTCTGAGGGATATGTAATTCATTTTTCACGTCTTTACATGCGTATACAGAATATGTGTGTTTCTATCTGCACATACTGTTTCATATATGTTATGTAACACTGTACCCTCTGAGTTCTTCTCATAGAAAACTCCATGGGGATGCACTGAATAGTTCCTGGATGCAAAGTTCTTCAGGTGGACCACAATAATGTCATCAACCTCAGCGCGCAGTATGGGCCCCAGGAAGCCCAGCCAACGAGGTCGGGGAGCCTGTACTTTGTACGTAGCATCCGTATACTGTCTAAACATAGCCTTCTTATAAACCCTGCCAATACGCTGGGGTCCCCTTTTAAGGAACATAGATGCGTACCTATGAAAAAAGAAGAAAAAAGAATGAGACATACAGACAAAGTGTGTGAGCAGTAGAAGAAACAAAATGCTTCTAATCCTGTTTTGTTCATCATTTCTCAAAGTAAGGATATTGCCAAATTTCACAATATGTAATACAAGAAATTGATTGCACAATGACATTCCTTACACTTCTTAATGCACAAAAGAAGCACATCTAAGTGTAAGGAATGTAATAGCACAAATAGTAAATTGAAATAGTATAAAAAAACAGATATACAGTAGATTAATATAATGACTGATACAACTGTATGTACTTCATAAAAAAGTATAAAATGCAGTGAAGAACAAATAGAGCAGAAAGTGTGAGGTCATTGTAGTACACTCTAAGATTTCACAAGATTTGTCTTCGAAACTCTTTAACGTTATTGTCAGTAACTGACTAAATTTCACGTCAAAGCGTACATGTGAAAGTCGTAAAGCCTTTAACTCTACATGTAATGATACTGAACAAATTCTATCATGGTTGCATCACTCTAACAATTAGACTTCTCATTATTGTGATTATGTTTCCATGGTCCCAGTAACCCGTTACTGGTGCTGTGGCAAACGTATTTCTTACTGTGTATCCAGCTGGTAACCAAAACAACAAGAGGATGAAAGCGTTTTTGTGTTTCAGTGCTTTTGTTTTTAAGTGCTCATGAGATGCAGGACCTGTCATGTAGGAATCTTCAGCTGCTACACAAGCCTTTTTTTTCTGAAGTGATTAGGTAACTTGGCCGTCTGCTAAGTCGGGAAAGTCCAGCTTTATGCAAGGATGTGACACTTGTGCAATTCCTCAAAGTTACTCTATTTCTATAACAAGAAGAGATACATTTTGACAAAATTATAGCCCCTTTAGAAAATCTGAATTATGTCCATCATGAACCTTCACTGGATGGTGAGCTTTTATTTCAGCTTGGCCTTTTCTTTAATAACAATTGCATCAGTTTATCCTTATATTCCACATGATGGTCTTTGAAAACACAAGCCTTGCCTTGTAAATTGAATGAGTGGATGATGTCTGTTTAATTTAATTTAGTGTTCAGAGAGTCACCCTCAGTAACATCACTGTGAGAACAATGACAAAAGTTGCCAGGTGCCCCATTAATGAAGAGATCACCCCTAATCAGTAAAATTCAAAAATGAATTTATGTGATGTAACACTCGGTCATTTTAACAGTATCATTTGTGAACTTGCCTTTCCACATACCAAATTCATGAAATATCAGAGCGTGGGTGGTGTGATTCAAATTCCTCTCTCACATTTACTGTAAATTGAGAGCCATCTGTCTGTATTTCCTGTTTGTGTCTTGGTCAATGAAATAGCCACATAGTGAAGGCAGCCTCTAATCTCATGAAAGAAGACAGTCATTCACCGTTTAGTCACTCTCCTGTGCATCTGCCAGACGTCCAGTAAAGCACACACACAACAATGCCTTCACAAGTCTAGACACTGTCACACCCTGAGAAGATGACACACTGCAGAACTTTTGACTTCTTTGTAATCTTTCTTCTAGATTATGGTTTTTTTTGGGGGGTGTCACAGTTCCTATACATCTGACTTTAGATATGTTAATACAATCAACACCCACGTGGTAATTTGATATTATGTATGATCGAATGAAGAGGTGATAACAAAAATTTGATGCCCCTCGCTATCTGCACGTTCCTCCCGAACAGCTGTATCACAACTCACTCGTCACTCTCGACGTCCTTGCCGTTGAGCAGGTTTTTTCCAGTCGGCGCATAATCCCACGAGTCCTCAACGATCCCCATGAAGTAAACTCTCTCCTTACTGCGCTTCCCCTCCGCTCCGGAGCGGAGGAGACACAATAAACAACATAACAAACAACTAGCAAAGAGCCCAGGAGTCCGCGCCATGCCTAAGTAACGATCGCCGCGCAAACGTCGTATGGCAGTTTCGTTTTGACTTCTGTATCAAGAGGGAGAAGTTGACACCTCCATTGATTCCTCCATGTAAGCACGTATGCAGCAGCAACTTATGAAATTCTGCGTAGGGCAAACAGTTAGTCTTTTCAGTCAGAGAGCGAGTAGCGGAAAGACCGCCTCCTGAAGTTGGCTATCAGATCGTATCGGGGTAATAACCACTTGGCGTTCTCGTGTTAATTATTATAGGATGTTACTGATATTGCCTACTGGGAAATTAACGTAATTGATCTACTTACGGCGAAAATGCAAACTCCATGACATGCAAGCGCCATGGGTCGCTCGTCAATTTTCCAAAGGTAATGAATAAGCATGTTTGCCAGCTGGTCTATGTTCACCTTTAAGAGTTATGGAGAGCCAACGATAAACTTGTTTTTCGAAAATCTGAATATTTCAAAGTATTACAATTTTAAGGTCTGCATGGCGAATGTGAATAATAAATACTTTTTTTCGAAATAGTAATAATAAACATTTAGACGTACCACTTTCTGATATGTCACCCTAAAGAACAGGTGGTTTTATTTGTGGATAATACGTCTAATAGATCAGTAACAAGTCATAAGTAAGAACAACTTGGGTTGCCAGGTTGTGACATGTCTCTTTGGGGCAGCTGGTTGTAAATGTTGGTATTTCATTAACAAATAAATACTTGTAGGTTTCACACTTTCAAATAGCCTAAATTCAATGGATTTTGGTCCACATATTTCACACTGTCCTGTTAAAGCATAAAGTAGCTGCCAGGGAAATCTGGCAATCCAAAAATTGACATTATTAATTTACTTATTTAACAATAAAATAAAAAAATAGTCACAGCTTACAAATGAAACCAAAATTGTATTAATTCAGTTAATTTAGAAACCTGAATACAAGAACTGAGATGTGGAAATAAGAGGTCAGCCTGTTGAGCCAAATATTAAAACAAAAAATCCAACCCATTCTTATAGTAAGTTGATATTGTTAGTACGCTATTTGTATTGTGATGTCACTTGGGGATTAGTTGCAGCACTACTGTACATCCACTGAAATTACTCTTAAGGCACAGTCCCCTTAACCCAGCGCCTCATACCTTGCATCAAAGGAGTGAAGCTGACACCTGCTGACCAACTCTGAGCAGCACAACTTTTAGAGTCCAAGATGGGTGAAATTAATATGTAATACACAAACACTATAACCATAGGCACTCTGATCTTGTCTCCCTCATTTGTTTTGCTGAGTGTGATCCTTAAGCCTCCTAGTTCTCATAATCCCCACAAATCTCTCAGTACACTCTGCACCCCAGGTTCAGTGGAGATATGATGCAAAAACAAATGCACTAGTGGTCCTACTGGAAATAATAAGAGCTGTAACAAGGTTGAAAACAATGTCCTGTAGTCATGTATTGCTACTATTCCGTTCTTGTATGTCAACCTGGGTCACATCCCTCAGCTCAGAAGATGAATATGTTCTCTTTTGTCTTGTAGCTCTCTGAAATCCAAGCCTGTAGAGGAAACACACTGTTTCATAAGATCACTTGTGTACAAATTTATTCGATTTATTCTTGGTCAGGTACCAGCCTGGTATTTTGGAATTGAAACCTCGGAGGATTCAACTTGTTGTCTTCTGGCTGAGTTCTATACTATTATTAAACAGTAGAATAACGATATTGGACACATCTAAATTGTCAGATTCCTGTGCCATTCTCAAACACTCTCAAGCATTTTTGTGCTTTATTTACAAGGAAATATGCTACATTTAGTGAGTGATTATCTCCACTACTATATGTACAGTATGTCAAAACACACTGTGTAGCCTACTTTCACACAAGCCACAAGCCTCAAGAGCACCAACAAAATGTCCCCCTGTAATACTTGTCCTGTTGCCATTGGTAACAGATAACTTCATACATAAGTAGCAGAAGTCCAGGTATGTAAACAGTGTTAATTTGGTGTGTGTCAAATCTTTCAATATAAGGGGAGAGGAGTCAGGTTTTGTTGGATGAAAAAAGGGACTAAAAATCGGACTACCCCTACAATTCTTGTCCTGTCGCCATTTGAGAGAAACTTGAATTGCGTTTATTGAAAGTAGCACTATCGAACTAGCTTTCTTTCATGGTTCATTTTCCTGCAGCAAACCTATTATAACAAAACTGGCTTCAGCTCAAAAAAAATTGAGGGAAGCGGAGATGGCGAGTAGCTTTTGTAGCGCCTCGTGTGCGTGCGCGCTCACGCTGAGGAGATTCCGAAAGTAGTCCGAAAATACATCGTAACTTTTTTTTAATTTGAGATTATGTGTACGTGCTATTATACTACTGCGCCCTTGTTGGTTTTACCGAAGCATTCTTTTGAACGTAGGATTTAACGACATCTTTTACTTAAGTATGAGCCCGGTCTCAGCACCGTGCGCGGTCACAGCTGTTTTGCGTGACGGCGGTCCACTCCCAGTGAGCGCGCACGACGGCGTGCGACTGCTGCAGCTGTCGTTGGTTAATAGCTCCAGTCATGGGTGTTCTGAGTAAAATACCACACAGCTGTTACGAGATCGGTCACACTTGGAGCCCGTCCTGTACGCAATCTGCTTTGGATGTAACAAGGAGTGCTTTGGAGGTCTCCTTCAAAATATACGCCCCCCTTTACCTGGTACGTTTTGCCCTTAAGAAGCCGCAATATCGGGACTTGTAGACTCTGAAGCTAAAGTTAAGCTAGCTGAAGCTAACTTACTTGGTAATGTAGCTTCAGCTAGCTGCTAACTACTTTTGAGAAAACGGCGTAAAGATTAGCTGACATGTCATTAGCTTGCCCTCGGAGACTACGTTCAAGCTCACTTTGTGCAACTGCTCAACCTTCGACAGAACGTAGCCTTAAAAAATCCAGCATGTCAGACTCATGATTTTCTGGCGAGTTGACAGTGATCATCCGAAAACTTTTGATAAGCAAGCCCGCGAGTTAGCATTAAGTTGCCAAACCGGTTCGCAGTGTTCGCTTCGCAGCCGTTGCTGCACTGTAACTGTGCTTAAAACTTTTTAAACCACTGTGACTTACAAGGGGCGTGTATTACGTATGATTGCGTTCAAGTTTTCACATGATCTGGCAGCAAAATATGAACACCAGCTATGACTCTATATATTGCAGATAGCAGCAGTTCTAAGGAGAAGAAAGAAGGACTACTATATAAAAAGGCTTCTCCCTGAGATCCTATGGTCTACCTCTTTCCTCACTGCCAATGGAGGTCTCTACATTGTTTTCTTCTGCATCCTCAGGTAAGTACTAGACTCAACAGATGTCACCCAGATGCAAGGGTTTCAGAAGCTGAACAGGTGCATCCGTGGATACATGTTTGCCAATGAAACTTAAGAGCCATACGAGTACTTAAAAAGGGAAAAGAAAGCACTTCAATGTGAACAATAAAACTGTATAATGATGCTGTATATTTCCAAATATAGGAAACTGTTTGGAGGGTTCTACTCCTGGTCCGCCGGATTTGGCTCGGCACTGCCTGCCTCCTATATTGCCATCCTCTTGGAGCGCAAGAGCCGGTGAGATTCCTATCTTTTTATTGTCACCATATTTGCTTGTTTCTCTTGCTCTCTGAAAGTCTTTTCGTTCTTAGAACTAAAGCACATTTGCCAGGTGCAACACAGCGGTATCAGGGATGGCCTTGTTAATAATGGCTCTGTGTTTATGGAAGGACTACATGTCTCATCTCCTCTCTCTTCTCCCCCGCCAGGAGAGGGCTGCTGACAATATACATGACAAATCTTGTAAGTGCTGCTCTGTTCATTTAAACCTGACTTGTTACACATAGAGAGATGCTTCTGCTTTTGCCACACAATGTATTTGTAATAGTGCAATCTTGTTTTCAGGCCACTGAGACTTTGTTCCGCATGGCTGTGACAAGAGGCATCATCAAACCCCTCAAACATGGCGAGGTAAAATGGAAGGGAGGGTGAGCTAACAGTGAAGAGGGCTAAATAATGGGGCTTGATTTCCCCTTCCTGTCTCTTTTGTCTGATTAGGTGCTGCTGTTCTGCATAACTGCATCACTCTACATGTTCTTCTTCAGGTCAGTGCAACACAGTGGGTAGACTGATACAGTAGATATGAAACATTACATGGTTATAAATGCCCCTCACATGTTAAAAACAATGGCACAGTTCGATGTTTGAGTTCAGATTTTTTGTTTTGTATGGCAGGAGTCAAGATGGTCTCAAAGGCTTTGCATTCTCTGCATTAAAGTAAGTTGTCCTGTTTCCCAGTGATGCCTTGATATAAATTGCAGACAGTTGTTTTTTTTTTGACAAGGCTCACAGAGGTGGTGTGCAATTTCTGTCACAGGTTCATCATTGGGCGAGAAGAGATTCCAACTCATCCTGGCACATCAGAACATGTCTGCTCGAGGCCCCCAGAGAGGACAGCTGCTGTAGAGTACGAGGATTCACAGGCATCAGCAGAAAGGCCCAGCTCCAGGAGGAAAACTCTCATAGCCTACACAAGGGAACTAATAGAATCAATGTGAGAGAAAATGTCTACACAGACACTTATGGGTGGTGGCCAGAACTGATTTATTTATTTATTTATTTATTTATTTTTAACAATCCAGATGCAAACAGGGTCCAAGACACAGATGTTGTAAACATTACCAAGATAACTGCATTTCATACTGTGTTAAGGTAAGGTACTTCCTTTACCAGGATATTATGTTTTATGTGATCATTCTCGTTCATGTGATTATGGATTTGTAATACTCAAACTCTGTATTATTGGATATATTAATACTCCATTTCTTTTGTTTCATTGTGCAGGGTTTTGTGCGGATGTTCAGCATTGGCTACCTGATTCAGTGTTGTCTTAAAGTGCCCTCAGCGTTCAGACAGATGTTCTCCAAACCCTCACGACTCCCCTCCCTCTTCTACAACAAGGAGAACTTCCAGTTAGGGGCATTTCTAGGATCTTTCGTCAGTATCTACAAGGTATTTTCTGAAAAACTGTGCCAAAGTAGCAGACTCTATCAACTGTATCACATATGTATTCCTTTGCCCTCCCCCCTCATATTTGATTTGTAATCTCTCTGATTCATTGAGTACTGAGTATTGTTTTGTTAATTTCTTTAAACACATCTCGCCTTCACTCAGGGAACAAGCTGCTTGCTGCGCTGGCTGCGGAACATTGATGATGAACTCCATGCATTGATAGCCGGTAAGACAGTAATGTGTAAACTGTCAAATAAAATCCCTGTGGAGTGGTCCTCCTCTGGATCTAGTTGTGTTTCGGCTGGTTTGTCCTCTTTCACAGTTGTCTATTTCCTTTTTTTTTCTATTTTAAGGCTTCCTGGCTGGTATCTCAATGTTCTTCTACAAAAGTACCACAATATCCATGTATCTCTTCTCTAAGCTGGTGGAGGTAAAAGAAAATGGCCTTGTGCATGAAAAAATAACAAATCACAGTGAGAAATGTATTCATCTCAAGGATGGAGAAACATACCTAATACCTAAAACATTCTATATTAATACTTGTAAAGGTCATATGTTATAATAATCCAGAAACATTTCCTGGTTAGTACAAGTATGTTGACTGTTTGTGGCAGCTTTTATCAACACTAGACCCTTTTAGAAATATTGCAGATATAGTAGTAGTTCCTAGGCAGATTGCTGAAATCGCTCTAACAGAAAATTGACTTGCATATAGTGGTATGTATCTGTACATGTTTGCTTATATCGCCTGGCTACAGCACATGTAATATCTCTGTCTTTAGACCATGTACTTCAAGGGCATTGAAGCTGGCCGGTTCCCATACTTTCCTCATGCAGACACAGTCCTTTATGCCATCTCCACTGCCATCTGTTTCCAAGCTGTAAGTAACACACAAGGAACACGCTTTCCTGTTTACATAAACAGGCTTCACAAACTTTTTTTTTTACTAAGGATATAACGAATGACTCATTACTGTTGCACAGGCTGTGATGGAAGTGCAGAACATCAGGCCTTCATACTGGAAGTTCCTGATGCGTTTAACCAAGGGCAGGTATGAATTTGTTGAAAGTGCTGAATCTATGACTGAGTTTGATTTTAAATTTGCACATCAATTTCAGAGAGAAATGCCTACTTTTATTTAGTACAAACAACAAGTTTAGCCTTCTCTAAATGTTACTAAAGAGGAGAAGATGTGAGTGAAATCAGACCTTTAACCAGGTCTTTATGAGAGATTTGCTGTAACATCACATCGACGTTATAACATCGATTGATCCAGTCGTGGCTTTATGATTAAAGAGCATCTTAGTTGTTTATACTTTTGTTTTAAATTATAAATGCAGTTCTATCTTTTTTAGGTTCATGTCAATAGTCAGTATGTTTCTGTTGATTTGAAGGTATTCTGTCTGTGAGAATTGTATTTTTCGTAATGGTTGAGGTTATTTTCTGTCTCCTCTCCAAGGTTTGCTCTGATGAACAGACAGATACTAGATGTATTTGGGACTCAGGCTTCCAGGCACTTTAAAGGCTTTGTGCCCGCACTGGACCCTCGGTACACCACGGTGCTTCCAACAGGAGCTGACATCCAACTCGGATGACCTGGGATTAAACTCTGGGAGGGGCTTTAGGTTTACCTCATCAGGATGATGGACAGTTTGCCTGTCCTTTCTGAGTAACTTAAGGCTTTGTTTTTTTCTTTTAAGGGGTTATAACAGTTCAGAAGATGCGGTGTTGTTTTATGAGATGGGATGTGCTTTGAAGGATGTGAAAGCCCAACATCTGCCCAAAGCTAGGTGTGGTGTTTCACAAGCACATTTACTAAATGGGATTATATGTCTACAGGTAACTGGTGAAATAATTGAAACACATGATTTTGATAAATCAACATTGAAATTAAAAGTGAAAGGTATATTAATAGAAGCATTTTAAGTCTTAATAAAACCCTTATTCATACAAAACTAATAATAATAATAAAGCCATGTATTTGATTAATTTACATATTGTCAAATTGTCAGTTTGAATTTGGCAGGATCACATAAACCTGTTCTACATGGTATGGGTAGTAGAAGTAAGGTAAGTTCACCCAAATCACAAAAAAGCTTTAATGAGTTAATTGGATAATGGAAACGACTCCACTTAGAATGCAACAAAATTTGTTTCTTCATTTTGCAAGTGACCTGTCGTTTGTTACTGACTGAGCTCAGTTTGGTTATTTGGATGGTTGCTCAGTGAAACTCTGACACCTGATTTTGACTTTTGCTTCAAAAGGAGTAACGGTGTCTGAGTCGGTACTATTTCTGCACAGTGCGTGCAACTGGTGAGATATATAAATATGTAGCCTTCTCAAATGTTTTATACTGTAGTAGACAATGGGAGATGAATTAAGATTGTGTTCTGTGACGTGAAACACAGAGATGGAAGGTCAAAATGTTTAAGCAGTTATTTAAATTAATTTTTTCCATAATTTAATTGATTTTTTTTTTTAATGGGGTTGATAATATTTTCTAACCTCTACCTTTTATACTCACATTCATGTTATTTTAAAACAGGACTTGGGTAGCAATGTCAATTGAATGAGTCACTTTGAAAGATATTTAATGTGGTAAAAGCATCAGGGACCATGCCCAAGTTAATTTTGTGAACAAAGATAATATATATAAATGAATAAAAATGTACTAAATTCATTGTGTACTACTAAAGCACATTGGGTTATTGGGTTTACAGTACCTGCGGAAAACTAAAGCCTGTGTTTACATTTTGCAGGTTGTCAGTGATTACAGTTCTCCTTCGCCAGATTTTTAAAGAGATCAGTTTGAACTGTACGTACAGTTTAGACTCATTTAATTGTGTGTTTCAGATTTAGTTGGATTTTGGATTTGATTAATTATAGTGATGTACAGCTACAAATGATTTTTCTATTGCTCTCTCTGCCCTGCTGTAATAGTGAAACTTAATCCTTCATATGATATTGGCTAATGGTTAAAATAAGATACTCAGTGTCTTATTCATGAGCACTGTTCTCACTGAGCTGCTCTTCTTTTTGATTCCCATTGCTCATACATAGGGATGTCTGTGAAAAAAGATGAGTAGAGCCTTTCATAGTCTGAAAATGTGGAATTGCTTAGTGACAGTTCCTAAAATACGGGTGACGGGTTATGTCTGCAGTTAATGTAATATTTCAGTGCTCAATGGAAGTTAAGCTGTGGCATCTTTAATTTTTCAAAGTGGACCATATCTTCATTTCAGATATGAAATGAATACTTAATAAAAAAAAATGTTACATTGTCTACTTATATTTCTGGGAGTTATTTGAACAAAGTATAGAGACTAAACCAGACAAAATAAGAGGTGATTAGTTCACTTAATCTAACAAAAAATATTATACAGGTCTCATATATATATTTAATTTATTTCAAAGTTGTATTTTAATTTATTTTTATTCTAATATGGCAAATCTAATGACTGCCAATAATTGTTGCTCTCCAGGACACACTTAGAGTGCAATGAACTCCCTCTTGTCTGCTTAAGAACCACGTTTATGATTTAGCGGCCTGTAGTGTCTATAATATGTTTATGGAGGGCAGTGATCAGTGCGCAGTGCTTTGAATTGACTCCGAATGGACAAGAAGAAGAAATCCATAACGGAAGTATATCTGTCAAGTATAAACACGAAAGCACATTTGTTCTGTGATTTCCCCTTCAAAATAAAATTCCATGCGACTTGACTTGCATGAATTTTTCTGTCTGAGTGTTGTTGGTGACGATGATGATCGAAACCTGTTACTGAATTTTAGTGATGAACTAATTTTCGTTATGTACGTCAACCTTTTAACTTTGAATAATTCAAAGACATCTTTATGTGGAGTTATAATTCAGAACTGGGAGGTAAAACATTCAAAAACATGAACAGCTTTATCCCCGAAAGTCATCATCATTGCACAGTATGGGTGACGTGAACGCATTACGCCTTTTTTCATAGGACCTGCAAATTGGTGCAGGGGGGAGGTTTATTTTGAAAGATGTAGACAGGAAGTCGTCAGCACCGTAACAAAACCAGGTCAGTGGTTTGAAGTCCGAGTCACATACTGTGGTCATTTAACACAATTAACAACAATTAAAACTGAATTACCTTCAGAAACTGATACTTTCAAGAGTGTGCCGTACCCATGGGGGGTAAGAATAAACAGCGAACTAAAGGAAATGTTCGGGTAAGTACCAACTGCTAGCAGCAAAGTCCTAGCACAAGCTAGTGTAAACTTCACGTTCACACCTAGCATGCTACATGTGGCAGTGCTGCCCGAGCTGTTCAAGAACCACGGCGTTTCCGTCTTGTCAACGTAACTGCTTTTATTTGATCTTTCCCCCCAATTACCACACTTTCCTCTCCTGCTGCTAGCCGTCAAGTAGCGGCCGGGCGGCCGAGGTGCTGACCCGCGAGGGTGGCGTCATTCCGGGGTTCGTGGGCTTCGACTCTACGGTCACTTCCGAGCTGAGTTACGTCCCAGCAGTCCACGGCGCGGAGGAGATAGACAACCTGGTCGATGCTGATTTCCGTCTGGTGCTCAGAAAACTGTCGAAGAGGGACGTTGTCACTCGACTGAAAGTAAGAATAATAAACTCTTCACTACCTTATTGGTCTTCGAAGGAGAGTTCAACATAATGCACACAAAAGCTTTTTTTGGGGGGGGGGTTAAGTGTATGTATCTGTAATGTGTACTCTTCTCAGGCTGTGCAGGACTTTGGGTCCATGTGTCAGGAGCGGGATGCCGAAGAGGTTAAAGGGGTCCTGCCCTACTGGCCAAGGATCTACTGCAAAATATCAGTGGTGAGGTGATCAGTCATTTGCAAAATGACTTTTTTGTATAGGTGTCGCATTACGTTTAATAATCTATAATTAGGGCATCTATATTGCCAGCATCCCAGCTGTTGAAGTATCCCGTCATTCCTATCAAATAAAAGGAAAGTGTCCCAGTTTTACAGAGCTTGTATTAAATTCATACTGAGACATTTCTCTGAGCGAGGAGGATTTTGTCTTCATTATTATGTCTGTCAGGATCATGATCGCCGCATCAGGGAGGCCACCCAGCAGGCTTTTGAGCAGCTGGTGCTGAAAGTGCGTCGCAGCTTGGCCCCCTTTCTGAAGAGCTTGATGGGCCACTGGATTCTGTCCCAGTGTGACACTTACACACCTGCAGCCTCTGCTGCATGCCAGGCCTTCCAGGCTGCTTTCTCACCCACCAAACAGCCCGAGGCGCTCAGCTTCTGCAAAGATGAGATTCTTAATGTGAGTAGTAGTGGGGGCTTTACTGCAACCATGGGGATTTGCACTGAAATCTTATGAACTAAATTTGACTGAATAAAAAAGTTGTTGAATTTCTGCTGTAGGTACTTCAAGATATTTTGTTGAAGGAAACAGCAGACACACTGAGTGATCCACAGTAAGTTATCAGTTTAGCCCCTTATAGCTTTATCATCCGTTCCTTTCATTGTGTAAGTGCAACAACAGAATATTTTGTCAGCATCTTTATTGAGGCACCGGTTTCTCTCTTTGTTCTCTAGAAGTGTGACGAAAGAGGAGAGAGAAGCCAAATATGTGCGCATGCTGACCAGCTCTCTGCTGGGGGTGAAGAGACTCCTCTCCCTGCTCCTACCGAGTGACAGAGAGGTACTGGAGCAAAGACTGGCAGAGCTTGTAAATGCTGGGAAGTTCTGGAAGTACAGCAAACACAATACACCACAGGTACTGGCATTGAACAGGATCGCTCTGCTTATCACAAATCATGCACTTTTTCACCCGATAGTTTTTGCTCCAAAAAAAAATGAGACATTCAGTATTTACTCTTGCACTTGAAATGTATATATTCCTCATAAAATTTCAGGTGGACTTTTCATTTTAATAAAAGGTTGTAGTTTTCAAAGCTTGTGAGGGATACTATTAGATAACTTCACAAAATCCCCTTATATTTAATCCTCAGTGACTTTTTGTGTGAGGTTTAATAATGCCTCTGAATTTATGTTTGGTGCTGTTGCTGCTGTGCCTGTGTGACATATCACTAAGCTGTTTGCGAAGGAAGCCGTCTCCCACAATTTACCGCTGTCTGTTGCGCCTCAGGTGCGAGGGGCATTTCTTGAGATGGTGTGTGCTCTGTGTGAGCTCACTCCAGCTCTGGTCCAGGCTGAAGCGGCACGACTCTGCCCCGCGGTTCTCCTCAGCATTGACGACACAGATCCCGTGGTGCTGCCTCCTGTGTGGGAAGCTGTGCTTCACGTTGTGTCTGCGATCCCCGTAAGCCTGTGTTTAGATGATGACCTCACATATGCAGTAATGCTCATGCCGTCATATTGCCCGGTGTTTCCCAATGTTGTCTACCCACGACTGTATTAGTGTAGACTTAGTAGGTAATGCCAGAAGGAGTCATAATAACCAAAGTAGAGTCACAGTTGTATAGATGCCAAAAAAAGAGCTGATTGCAAGTTAAGTTATATCTTTGATATTTCTGTTTCTATTCCAGGATTGCTGGATACACGTGAATGCCAAGAAGGGCTTCCTCCCGAAACTTTGGGCTCTGTTAAGAGAGGGTGGCAAAGGCATGGCTAAAGCCCTCCACCCTAATCTAATGCCGCTCCTCAGCAAACTGCCCCAACAGGTCACCGATCCGACCTTGGACTTCTACACCACCTTCTTCACTTCCCTCACACAAGGGTAATTTGCTTTTTAGTGTCTGTATGTAGACTAGGGCTGAGCGATAAATCAATATCATTATCATCATCATATTAAATGTCAAGGGAACTGCATCATGAAATTTAGCTTTTTTTTTCCTGATCTAAGCTATGACAGTGGACCACAGTTCATTGCCTTAGGGAATAATGCCATTTTTGCCCACATTTTACATATAATAATTCCCTTTTTACTAATCAAGTGAGGCTAATCCTGTGTGAAGCTGCATGCTTGTTAGTCTGCTGAGCTGGAGCAGGAAAAATTGCAAAAATGTTCATGTAGTAGAAATTTCAGGGCACACAAAGGTGTGTTTAGATCTTCATTATTTATTAATAGTTGCACATGATTACAAACGTGCAAGCAAATTCGTTCACACATCATTTTACAGGTAAAATCTCTCCTGTATGACATTTGTCACTTTTCCACATATTGTGATGTCGATTTCGACCATATCATAATTTCTATATCTGTCTGCATGCGTTAGCCTCTCCAGCGAGCGTGCATCGATGAGTCAGTCGGAAAGTGCCGTTATAGTGACTTCTGTTGTCGAGTGCTTGAGGTACTGCATACTGCACAATGCAGAAAAGGAGGAGGACCAGAGAAAATTAAGGACCGTGCTTATTTCACAGCAGGTGGGATCACACACTCGTGTACACCTTTCCCATTAAGTCAAATCTACTGACATGAACCCCTTGCTTATGCTGTTGCATTGCTTGTCTTTTTGTAGCTTCTTCCGCTACTTGAAAAGGCTCTCGGAAATTCCTCCCTTCAGAATGGCCCTCTCTTCCTTTTGGTCACTGAAATGCTCATTTCCTGGGAGAGGAGAGCAGGTTTACACAGCAAAGATGAAACAAATGACAGCGATGATGTTTTTCAAGAGCTTCTGGCAGCCTTCTGGGAGGACCTCGGTCTGCTCTTTGTGCGTTATGTTGACGACGAGGAAGCAGATCCGAAGGCTTTGGAAGGGGTAGCCACCTTACTGCAGGTAAGTTTAGTTTCAGAGAATCTTTTTCAGATGCATTCCCCACTGAAATCTCCACACTGACACTGAGGATACAGCAAATCAATAGGGCTGTCAGAGCCATTCGCATCTTAAAAAGTGGGCAAAGCGAAACAGAAAACACAATGCCTTAATAAATCTATTCTCACTTTCTATTATGTCTCCAGGTGATGCGCTACCCTGAGAGAGTAAACAGAAAGCACATCCAGAAGAAGAAATCTGTCAAGGTCTGTTTCTCTAAGCCAGAGGACAATGAGAAAACCGGAGTTGAGGGAGATGGTGTTGAGAAGCCTGTGCAGATGGTGACAGAGCTTGTGAATGAGGAGGCATTTGGATCCCTGCAGACCCAGCGGTTTGAGGATGTAGTTTGCCAGCTGGCACAACTGTGCCTGGTGCATGTGAATGAGAAAAACTCAGAGAGACATCTTGTTTTCCTCTCCCTTCTCCTGCGGTCCTTCCATACACCAAGGGTCTTCAGTGTAAGTCATATTCGACAATTACCGATATAAGTGTATTTCAGTGTCAGTCCTTTCTGCCTTTTGTAAATCGTTCTCTGAATGTAAGCAGTTCTGGTCAAATAATCTGCACGATTTTTTGCACCCCATGAATTTGTCTTTGTAACGACTAAATCTGTGAAAACTATGTATGGAACGTAGTGTATATTGCGGGAGATGAATTCAGTATAAACACTCGTGGTATGCTTTGAAAATTGTTGGCAGTAATTCAAAGTATTTGCAGTTTTGCAATGTTTTGTTAATGGGCTTAAGCATGCAAAAACACTGGCATGGTTCAGCGGCTTCATGGCTTAAAATAATGAAAAGACGGTTTTAGCGGCTTTCACGCTTCCTCGATGCGACTGACTTTTTCTCTGAACTATGTCTCGTCTCAGACATTGGTCGAATTGGATGATAGAATAGCCAAGGACGGCGAGCAGCGAGACGAACTGAATGTGAAAAATCCAGCGGTGCAGTTCCTGCTGGAACGGGTCGTAGTGTGGCTGGCCGAGAAGGGGCGCAGAGACACCGGGCACCTGGTGGAGATGGTGTTCAGCTCGCTCTACTGCTGCAGCCGGCAGGAGAAAACCCGCATGCTCAACCACATCACCACGGTAAGACGAAACGCCGACGGGATTGGACCTGTTTCTGATTCGCATCCCTCGTGTGCAGCCCGATGTTTCTTTTGTCGTACTTTGAACTCTAATTGTGCTGCTTTTTCTCGGCGGACGTCTGTGCTCTTTACTCCACATCTAGATGGATTTACAGTGGGGCATCATCCTGCAAATTATACAGAGGGTATGTTTGATTCTGTTCATACAAACTGTAATCCGAGTCTGTTGCATCAGCTTCGCCTTAAATCAAATGTACATACATCTGTCCTGTTAGGCATGTGCCGATCCTCAGACTCTGAAGGGTTGCAGTGATTGGCTGAAAGGTTCAGTTCTGGGTGAGCAGCTCCTGGGGTTGACTGAGCAACTGTGCGAGGTGGGGCGCTGCTCCCCCAGTTCTACATCTTCTACAGGCAGCCACAGTTGGACGCTCATCGGCCTGGTCCTCTCTCAACACCACAGCAATGGTAAACAGAAACACAAACACCCCGGCTAATTTTTTTTTTTTTGTCGAGAAGAGCACCTATTCGGATGGATTTTCACATCAGGTACCAAACAGCATAGTAATCCCTTTGACCTGTTTTACATGCGCAGAACCTCTGATGGGGGAGGTGTACATGGAGAAGATCTTAGAGAAGCTCCACGCGACTCTGTCTGAGACCAAGAGTCTGTCAGATGCAGGCAACATGGAGCCACTCATCTCCTTCATTTGTGACGTAGCATCCTCGTTCTTCTCTTCTGTGCGAGACTGCCTTCTACTGCTCTCTGCTCAGGAACTCATGCTCAGTGTCTTCCGACTCACCGCCCAAGACCAAACACACACCCACCTGTCTGGTAGGTAAATCATCGGCATGCACTGTACTCGTCAGGTAGGCCGAGTAACTATAACTTATGTTGATATTGCTTTGAAAGATTCACTTGTAGATAAGCTGAGGAAAGTGTCAGTCGCTGGGGTCCAGTCGTTGGTCCAACACTCTGAATATGAGGCCAAGGAAGGTGGTTTCCTGCACAGTGCAGCCGTTTGGGTGAAAAACCAGTTACTCCACGTCTCTCTGGACATTAAGAGGTAAGGAAAACCATTCTCGGGTATAGTTTTTAAAAGCCCTGTTTTGTTTTGTTTTTTCCAGTTATCCTTCCAGGAACTTGGGCCTGTATATTGTTATATCGTGTCTGAATTGGTGCAACCTTATCATCAAAATCTGGTGGGGTTCCAGCCAACACTTCTTCATGTTATGCTTTAGTTTACAGGTTCTAGTGCTGGCTGTAGAGAGCCTATTGGAGACAATCATCTCCGTCTGCGATCAGGACTCCTCACTCCTCGTCCAGTTCTTCGCCCTATTGATGCCTAGCCAGACAGAATGGACGAGAATAAGGCAGGCTTTACCTCCACAGGTGAGTCAGCCAAGCCATCGTCCTTCCTCCAGGAGAAATAACTCCTTCGGGCACGCACCACACATCGGTTATGGAGATTCTGCATTCATTAAATCTGGTTCACAAAGCACTTGACATTCATGCGTTGTTCTTTTCCCTTTTTTTTTTCTCCTGTCCTCTCCAGTGGATCAAAACACCATTACTGTCCAGCCGGCACAGAGGAGCTGGTGAAAAACCCTCCATGGACATCTGGAAGAAAGGGGTGCCAAACGGGCTGCCGGCCCACCTCTGCGTCTGTGCCCTTTTAGGGAGGGTGGCCACGACCGTTGCAGCCGTACCTCACGACCAAACGGAGGAACAATATCCTTCACACCTAAAGCACACAGGTACACACACACAGGACATTAACTGCTTTTTTTGCGTTGCTTTATGTTTTTCACCTTTTCGTGTGCACGTCAATTGGCGATCCTGTTAAATATGTTTGTATTCGCATGTTTTTGTTTGACAGTTTCGGAACTGCTGTATGCGCTGCAGTGGTGTAAGGAGGTGGAGTACAGCCCCTCTGCAGTCTCTGCCTATCACAGCCTGCTTGCTAACTGGGGGCTGTCAGAAGGACTCCACAGCCAGGTTCCGACGAAACTCCTGCTGGAGACACTCTACTTGAGGTGAGGTTCACGTGTCACAAGTTTGGAAGAGCAAGGGGCCAAGTAAGCAGAAAGAAGCCTGCTCTACATCTACCCATATTAAGTTTTTTTTTTTCTACAGAACAGGAGTTTTCTGTTGCCCTGATCCATAGAGAATAGGTTTTCTAGCAATTAGAACTCGATAGCTAATTGCAAAATATAATAGGTTTATCAGCTTGTGAAGAAATAAGTCATCCACACTGATTTTTATGCACGATTTCTCGCCCCGGGCAATATTTTGAAAGAATACTCACTGAATATTCTGTCTTTTGTACTGTTACCCTGCAGGTCAGTGGAGGACGGAGGTTTATGGTCTCTGACTCTCAAAAACTACATCCACTCCAACCACTTGGCAACCACAAGCAGTGCAACTGTGAGGAAGCTTTATGGCGGCGTAGACAGGTCAGTAATTTATACGTTATAGTCGTCCTAAATGCTTTGGATCTCGCATTCAAAGCCATTTTGTGGCCACTCTTAGCACTGTGCTGTCGGTTGAAAATGGTCTGCTTTTGATCAGTTTGTTCCCAGTGTCTCAAAGCAAACTGAGCACGCTCCAGGTGCTCTGCCCCACTATGAGCATAACAGACAGAGAGACTCTTGTAGCCCTGGCCACCGCCGGAATAATCAACTGGCAAGAGGATGATAGTGAGAATACACACACACACACACACACACACACACACAAATGTAAACGTGGACATTTGTGCTTGCACAAATCCAAAAATAATAATTCCGGTCTGTGTATCACAGATGTGTACGGGTGTCTGGTGGTGCTCCTGTGCTGTCTCGAAGCCAACACAGACATAGAGGACGGGGTTGTGCAGGCAATCCTGGCCACGTTGATGGAGTGGAGGAACCGCAAGGAGGACTGGTTCCTCTTTAACAGGTAATCGAACCTCACAAATCATGCAAACGTTAACTGCTTTTCTTGAAGTCGATGTCCCTTGAAACACCATTGCGCTCCCATTTTCAGTGACCTATCTAATGCAAGTGCAGAACAATTATACCTCACCGTGGAAATGATGCGTTTCCTGTCCTGGCTTGTGGGTCACTGTCCGACCGTTCTCGGCAGCAGCCAGTGGGACTTTGTGCTCTGCTCTATGTTAGCCTGGTTGGAGGTGAGACATATGCCAACCACACGTATAAGAGTGATCATTTTGGTGAAATTGTCTCTCTTTCGAGTTCCTCTTGGTTATACGTTTTCAAGAACTATTTATCTGCAGTCGCTCATTATCTTCGACCTTGCTCGCTCCCTGTGTCAGACTGCCAGCGAGAATGTGAGCAGCCTGTGGAACCCATGGGTGCAGCTGTTTGTGTGCGAGAATGCTGCGCTGATAGTGCAGCTCAACCAGTTCTTCACTACGGCCCCGCCTGACGTTCTGGCGGCGCTGCCGTCGGAACTTGCCGGTGAATGGGCAGACTTCTTTGTTGAGGGAATCTACAACCTGCTGTTGCCTCTACCTGTCAACATTACAGGTGCGTGTGCGGGTTTTATTTTAGGAGGTTTCAACGCAAGCATGCTCAACAAAACCTGCTTTTCATTGGTAACAATGTGGCTGCTAAATTAGGAGTGCTTACATTTTTCTGACATGTCAATGTAGCATGCAAGAAATGGAATAAGTGAGTCTCTTTAAGTACCGTACAGAACAGTCCTGATGTCATGGTCCCTTTTCTCCTGTTTGCCATTTAAATGAAGACACCTTCACTGAGCCGGACGATCCCACGTTCCCGTTGGCGGTGCTGCAGTCAACTGGTCTGGCTCTGACGTATGTGCCTGTGCAGAAGCTAAATCAGAACTCCCTGCCGCCGCAGTTCATAGCAGACCAGAAGACAAACCTGCCAGAGCCACTCCAGACGCTCCTCAACACTTTCTGCCCTCTGCTGCTGTTTAAGGCCAGACCGCTGCAGATCACAATCTACCATCTTCTGGAAAAGTAAGGGTTTTGTGTGTCATCATTGTGCAAACGTGGGCTTCCTTAGATAAACAGAAGTAACAAGAGTTACACCTATCTGGAGATCTCCTACTGAAGATACTGAAAATACTTATTGTCAATACAGGGTCATGCCTCAGCTGCCTGAGTGCGATGGAGAAGGAGACAGCAACAAATCTGATGATGATAGGGATGAGCCATGTCTGTAAGTTAAACGGGGGGTAAGTTTCTTAATATAGGTGAATTTCTTTTTTCTTAACCTGAAGAATTGTGTTCAGTTCTCCTCCAGCCTCTCTGATGTCCATCCTATCGACGTGTGAGGAGCTGTGTGAGAGTATCCTGGCAGGGGTGGAAGTAGGAGAGTTTGCAGTGGTCCAGCCTCTCAGTGTGGAGTACTCCTGCATCCTTGGGTACCTACTGGCCTGGAAGCTGCTCCTCACGTTTTTCAAATCCTCACCCTCCCATGTGAGTCGCGACGCGACTTCTATCTTAACCTCGATGATCACCGCTATTTTTTTTTTTGTTTTTACAATGTGTTTCGTTTGCTGCTTTTGGCTTTGAGTATCTGCAAGTGTATTGAAGCAAACAGATGTATTAGCTTCGCTGTGAGAGCATGCTTTGATATCTGAAAAAAGTCTGGATATCCATGTATCGTCACAGTACTTACTGCTCTTGTGATTGTATCTAGCTACGTGCCCATTATGCCCAATATCTGAAGAGGAGCTGCTCCCTTAACAAGCTCCTGCTTCACCTCTTCAAACTGATGCCTGAGAACCCCATCTACCCCGGCCAGGGGGCAGAGACAAAGGAAGCCAAAACATTTTTTACAGAGAGCCTGTCTCTGGCTGTTGACAGTAAGCACATCACGCATACACACACCCACACAGTCTCTGTACATCACTGTGTAATGTAAACAAGCATAGATCCCCCCCTACCCCTCCTGTGTTTTTTTTCCTGCAGAAAGTGACAGTGTTGAGTGGGAACTCCCCCACCTGGCTTGCGGCGTATACTATAGCACGGTGCAGGACCTGCCTGCCATGGTGCGGCTGTGGTGGAACAGCCAGGAGAAGAGAGTGAGCGCGGCTGTGGAGAAGTTCACTATTAAATACGTCAGTCCTGTTCTCTCAGCTCAAGAAATCTCATCGGTCCACTCCAGCACTCAGATGTTTGACAGCATGACTGTAAGTTAGCAATTAAGTTGCTTCTGTGTGTGTGTGTGTGTGTGTGTGTGTGTGTGTGTGTGTTTGTATGTGTGCAATAACAGTTCATACCACTTTTTGGTTCCATTAAAATGTCAGCTTTAAAACTGTTCATTCAGTAATGGAGGGTGAAGGGCTGTGTGGTTTTACACATATTTCTGTTCGATAAAATTAATTCTAATTTCATATTTATGGCGTATAATGAAGAACTTAAATTACAGTGGCGGAGTCACTGCGGTTTTAAGATCCCTACCCCTGACACAGCAGAACTGGAATAATAAAATATAGAGTTCTGTGTTCAGGGGTTTTTTGACAACACAATTTGGTGTTTTGGCATATTTCTCTTAATATTTTTGGTTTTAAATAACAGAAGCTTTAAAAATGACAGTCCAGATGGCCAGCCTTTCTGAGAAGGCAGCCTTTTTTTTCCATTTTTCTTTAAATTTGTAATCATTTCTATTCTCATCTGCAATGATTTTGGTAAAATTATTCAATGTAATTTATGAGATGTGGCACTTGCTTGACAACCCCAGCATACCTAATCTCCAAGAAATTATACGAGTGTGAATAGGTATAATAATCATTTAGAATGATGGTGTAATACCTGCATGGCATTTGCAGTATGTATGTAATGACGTAGCAGTAGCAGAGTAGAGAGATAATGTTAATTTGAAATTATCATTGTGTCATATTGGCATTGGATTGTAAGGGCAGAACAGAGGCACAGGCAGACAGTGTAGCAAAATTTTATTTATTTATTTATTATATTGCCTCAGGTGAAGGCCCGCTCTGCAGCACGGGAGGTGATTGCTACCTATTCTGTGGATGACATCTTCATCGAGTTGGTGATTCAGCTACCGCAGAACTACCCTCTAGGCTCCATCACTGTAGAGAGTGGGAGGCGAGTTGGTGTTGCGGTCCAGCAGTGGAGGAACTGGATGCTGCAGCTGAGCACCTACCTCACACATCAGGTAGACTCTGCAGTCAGATTATATCACTACCAGCGGAGTTTTCTCCAGCCGTACAGGCCGCGGGGGCTGTGAAAACAGTTTCTCTTTAGGGATCAAAAGAGCGAAGAGGATTCAATGACCCCCCCAAAAAACTGTAACTGTGTTTGTGTGTTTAGAATGGCAGCATAATGGAGGGCCTGGCTCTGTGGAAGAACAATGTGGATAAACGTTTTGAAGGGATAGAGGACTGTATGATCTGCTTCTCCGTTATCCATGGCTCCAACTACTCCCTGCCCAAGAAGGCTTGCCGCACCTGCAAAAAGAAATTCCACTCAGCTTGTTTGGTAAGATATATATATATATATATATATATATATGTATATGTGATCATGTTACATCCAGTGGTGGGCTGTTCAGATCTTCAGTGCCTTTTCTTCCTACAACAAAGTAGTTTGACCAGCGTAGTTATGTTTCATGGTGAGTTTCCTTTTTACTTGCACCTAATTGCAGGCATAATTCATTAATTCACTGCCCACCATTGGCTGGTCACCTACATTTTTCAAATATCAAATATCATAAAATGCCTGATGACATAATTTTAAGTGTACATTGTTTTGTTGTCTTTCTCATCTTTTTACAGTACAAATGGTTCACTTCCAGCAACAAGTCCACCTGTCCACTCTGCAGAGAAACCTTCTTCTAAACAATCTTTAACATTTCTTCCATCATCCAAGGCTGGATTGATTGTGATCATAGGCAACCAAGAATCTCATCTATATTAAGGTGTAATTTATTACATCACAAAATGGGTTGATGTTCAGTCTCATATGTGTTGTCTGACTGAAATGGTTTTATCTTTTTTTTCTGGACTGTTTTTTTTTTTTTTACTTTTGAAACATGGAGATGTTTAGAGGAGGTTGAATCACAAAGTTGGGAAAACAAAAGCTGGCCAGGTGCTTTAGTCTAATTAAGCATCTTTTGAATTGAGTAATTTTACAAACTAAAAAAAGGATGGTACAATTAATGCAATGCCCAATCCAGGTTTCATGAATATTTCCTAATATTTAGGAGTGTAAAGATTATGTCTGAATAGTGACATGCCTTATACCACTTTGACATGGTGGGATCACCAAATAAGCAGGTAGGAGAACTTCTTTACATCTGGTTTTTAATTTAAAAACTGCATTGCTCGCAGATATGGGAAAAAAAAACTAATGAATTATATCCCCTGTGCCTGCATACATCTGTAAATTATGCTAGAAAGAAAATAAAAGACAATTTGTTAGATTCAGTTTGTCTTTGATTCAGAACTTGTAGTCAGGATCAATCTAAAAATAGACAGAAAAAACATAAGCCACATTCCACTCATGAACTGATAATTTGAATGAAAGTACTTCCTTTCCAATATGTACTTGAACCTTCATGCATGTCTTGCAAACAAATACAAAATATTTTTGAGTGCTAATCTGAAGGTAAAAGAATAAAGTGATAATGTCAAAGCTTTATAGATCTGTGTATTACCATCAAAAGTCTAATGGATTCGTGCAACAACAAAAACACTGATGTGGCAGCCTTACAGAATGTTACAAAGACCAGACTGTTCTCACCACAGAACAGAATAAAGTGCACTGTCTACATTTCCCTAGTAACTGTAATATACAACAATGCATATGCAGATATACATTAATCTAGAAGAAAGACTGCTCATGCATGTGTTTACTTGCATACACAGAATATGACTCTTGAATCCACAAATGTTACACATCTGGAAGTGTAAAATCTAGCCTTTTTAATGACAGTCATCAAGGATGCTGCAGTTTCCAGGTCTTCAACCAAAAATGATTGCTCATCTTAACCCATCCTTATCCCAATTTTGATCCATGTGTGTCTATTAACATTCAAAGGCATTACAAAGCTGCTGGTTCCATCCTGGTACACCAGTTAACCAAGTTAACTTGCTAACCATGAATCCTGCTTTGTTGTAGAGGGCTCACCTCCCCTGTGCTACAACAACAAACAAGTGAATACATTATGTAATGCTGTCATTTAATCTTCAATAACTTTTTTCAAAGTCAACTGTAATGAAACCAAAGTGCCTCATGAACTGTTATGTCAACCTGAGCCTCCAATTACAGTTGTATGGTATTTATATACACCTATTAATGTAAGTTAACCTGTGCTAGTTTCCAAGAAAAGACTATAATTAACCTCAGCCTGTGAGTGCTGGCACCAGTCACCCACTCTCATTTATCTTGGATCCACCTCCTCCTCATGTTGAATAATTTATCTGTTTAATGGAGGATTGCTCTCATCACTGTTGTTCCTATGGAATTAATTATGACAGATTAAGCATGATCAATGAATTAATCCTTATCATTTGGTCTGCCATCTATGTGTGTGTGTGTGCATTTGTAATTCATTAATACAGTCCAAATTTATCAATACATACAGCCACCATCCATCATCATCTGCCCTTGACCTTTTTAATAGCCATTGATTTGTTTGCCAGGCATAAATATTTATACTGAAATCCCAGTCTGTCACAAGTTCTGACACACACACACACACACCGACATCTTCAAATCTTATTGCTCATTATCTGCTTGATTAAGCAGCAGTGCAAATGTTATGAACTACAGTATAGTCTTGTGCAGCCTGTCCTTTTTCCAATATAGGTCAATCCTTACCAGAAGATGGCAGCATTATCACAAGACATTGCATGGACAAATAAAACAACTATTTGAGGAGTGGAATACAAATTAACATTTAAAAAAGTATTTTTGTTTCTGGCTTTCTGGAGACATTAAATTCCCTGCAAAGATCAAATGTGGCTTTTGAGACAAATAGTTTTTCATTTCATCCAAATAATTAATAGGGTTTCTTTTTTAAAACAAGAATTAATAAGGGATCCCACAGGGATTATTAATGTTCCATCTCAAATGAATAAATTCAGATCAGATCAGATCAGATGATTTAACAGTTGGAGGTCCACATCAAATGTTGTTACATACAACATTCTTGACTGGGAGCAGGGAGAAGTGTGCCAGTTGAGATGTTAACCACCAACCTCAACCATTGTGAAAATTTCCTGAAAACAGACATTAATATTGCAAGGTGTCAGTTTATACATTCAGTACAGATATACAGATTTTGTTTGTCCTTAATAAGACAAAGTATTAAAAGATAGATGAATTTGTTTGATAACTGAATATAACCACAGGATCGGAAACCAAATAGTGATTTGTGAGTTGCAGAATTAGTGTTGATCAGGTGATGAAGATTTAATTTCTTATTGTCAAAGTACAGATTGTGCTCTGTATGCATCTCCACCCTAAATACTGGAAGTACTAGCAATGCTAACCATCCATATCCAACCCCTTACCCTGAAAAATTTCTCTACAACCAGTTGGTTCACTGGCCTTTCTGGCCTTCCAGTCTGATTGGTTGCAGCTTGGTTACTTCATAATTAGCCAAAGCCTAGCTCTCATTTAGTTCTCCATGACCCATTTGTGGGCCTATTAGCATTCCAACCCATTTGTAGGCGGCTGGTCCCATTCTGACTGCAGCAATCCTCAACACTGCGGGCAACTGCACAGCTCTGGAAATGGCTTTGAATTAGTGTATGTGTGTGAACATGGGCATGTGCCTATCAGTATAACTCTGCTGATATTAGTGCTACTGAAATGAATCCTGCACACTTATTTTATTTGCCCCTGTGTAGCCAGTCTCCAAAGCCTCCCCCATCTCTCTCCCTCTCTGTGTGCCTCTCTCCCATGCTCCCAGTCATATAGAACATTGGATGAATTTACACACAGCATATAATCAATATCTGAATTTGAATGTAATCCTGGGAATTTATGAAGTTAATATTTCCTAAACCAAAGCAGAGAACTTTGCAATTCTTCTCTGGCTATTTCTGCAACTGAGCTCAACTCAAAAGCAAAATGATCAATTTTATTAACATTTGCTGTTTTCATATAATGAAGGTAATAAACAATGATTATCAACCTCAAACTACTGACTCATGGTCATGCATTTCTATTAGTCATAATAGCTGTGTAGGGATGCCTGATCTGCCATAGTTTAAATCTACTGTTATTACTCTGTCATCACGTATAGGCCTTTTATTATTTTCTATTACTGTTTCCGTGTTTTTAAAAAACTGGGTGACACCAGTGTGCTGTTTTTAAAAGACTCTGTGATTTAAATCCACAATGACATGATACACAGATCATGCATTGAATAAGAAAATGATTAAAAACAAAAGTAATGCGTGGAATATAGCCAAATGTAATGAAGTAAAAGTAGAATTCTTTCCACGCAGATATACACCATTAAATATAAGTATGTTGGATTAAAATTCCTTTTAAAAGAACAGACCCACTCATACTGAGTACAAATGTAATAATGAACTACTGAGTTCTTATTGGTTGGAATGTCACTGTGTTGACTGGCGTCTCAGCTGGTGTGATCCCTTTAAAAGACGGTCTCGAGTTTGTTCTAGCCCTTCTTCATGTAGCCTCAGACAGCCTATGTGGGGCCCTAAACTACATTGAAATAAAAGCACACAGGGACTGTAATATGAATGTAAGCAAGTCAAATCCCTTCAGATAAAACTGGGACAAACACATGAATGGAACTTCCTGAGTATTTTGGGTTGTGTGTGTAAAATCCAGCAAATTAGCTGAATAGAGGTAGGGCAATCGGACAGCAGGGGCCCTCACTTCAGGCCATAGCTCACTCTGAGGTCACTCTGCAGAGTTCTTATACTGGCATTGGAAGGATCTACTGTGTACTTTTTTATGGCTCAGTGCAGAGGTAGCAATTAGTTAGCGAGAGTTCACATAAGAGAGACCTCTACCTTGCCCCATTCCCTAAATTTAGAGAAACCCCCAGGCATGTCCATATATTGTACAAATGCTCTACATATTGTGTTCTATATATTTCTAAGCAAAGGAAATAAACTTCTATTCCCTGTGGCAAAATTTGATTTACAGTTTTATTGAAATGTCTGCACTTTTTCAGAGGGGTTGGTGTTTCTGTGGCTAAATCTAAGATCTGAGTATTTAGATATGTCATTCTGTAAAGTAATCAGACATTTAATATACAGCACAGAGGGCATAATGAGTAGAGGAAAACACTGCACTTAGGTCAATAAAATCATTATTTGTCATTTTTTCACTTTGTCCTGATATTTGCTCACGCCACTCAGTTTACAGTCATTAGTTAACATTTTTAGTTATTGAACTACCTGTCCCTCTCATCTTTAGTAGTATTTTACGTGGTAAGTAAGTCAAAATCTGATCCAGGCTGGTTCTACCTGTCCACATCAATCATCAGGACAGCTTAGCTAATAAACAAGTACATAGTGTTATATGGCCCCATGCACTGCCACAAACACAGTGAGAAAACATCAGATTTGTGAAGTTTCACACAATTAGGTAAATCCTAATTGCCAATTACTTTGATTTGTAATCCTAAATGTATTTAATTAGTTCATTTAATGGTGCCATGAAGCATGATAGAATATGTTAATTGTTTTTTATATGAATAGTAAAAATCAAGGTGTTGCTTGTGAGGTGGGTGGTGTCACATATTCACCAAGCTATTATGTCACACAAAGAGAAAGATTTCTACAAAAGAAGTTTAGGGAAGAATCTCAAAATCCTAGCTGTAGTCCTTCAGGTAAAAACAGATGCACATGAAGTTTTGAAGTAAGGCGCTGGCAGCTCTCCTCTTAATGATCATCCCCTGATGATGATGTGTTTATGTACATCAATCTTCAAGAGGAAAACTAAAAGGTAAGAAAAAAGTCATACAGCTGCTGTTTTTTTTTTTTACTTCTGTAAAGGTGGACATCTTCACTCTCCAGTTCTAACAAGGTCAGAACTGTCAGGAGAGAGTGAGGCCAGGGAAGCTAATATACTCAGACAAGGAGGAAGAGTCATCTCTCTTGCACAGTAGACAGAAACCTGGAGGAGGGAGAGGAAGGGAGGAGGAACAGCTTGAGGCCGAGAAAAGAATGGAGATGAGTGAGCAGAAGGGGAGATTAGGACAGGTCAGACAGGGAAGACAGAGAGAAGAGGCAGCAAGATAATGGAGAACTGAAGCAGGGAGTGGGGATGAGGAGTGAAGAAAAGAGGAGATGCTGGCTGCTCTACCCTGAAGCAGTGTTGATATGACAGTTGTCTGAGGCCAAAACTGAGGCCAACTCATTTCACTGATAAATGCCTCTGGCTTTACCAAACCTTCACACTGAGACATGCATGCTACAGTACTTTATCTCTCCTTTTCTCTATCTGAGAGAAAAACTCTCTCATAACACTTTAGTTTTAGATCGGTTAAATCAGAGCCAGCGTTGTAAATTCCCGACAAAGCAGACCATTACTGGCTGATCCGAAACAAAATAATTTGTTCTGCTGTGCTCTTACACAGCCTTTATGTTTGTAACATGAACTGACTCAGTCATGCTGACACCAGTCAGCACCACAAATGCACACTTATATGCCCTACTTATCTCTTCTGTTTGGATTGGTATTTCATTGTGAATCAAGAGCAGAAAGGAAGATGTTTTTCCAGTTTTCATGACATGCTATTCTATGACCTTTTGGCATATTCTATTTTTGGCACCTATTATGCTATGGAGTGTTCATAAAACACTGTTCTTTGATGTTCTGATGCATTTTTTGGCAGTTTTAGACATTTTTTATTTTTTTCCATTTTTTGACTTTTTTCATTTACATGGGTTGACGATTTTCCAGTTTTCATGACATGCTATTCTATGACCTTTTTGGCATTTTAAGCACCTATTATGCTATGGAGTGTTCATAAAACACTGTTCTTTGATGTTCTGATGCATTTTTTGGCAGTTTTAGACATTTTAATTTTTCCATTTTTGACTTTTTTAAGCATACCGCTGGTGGTTGACGATTTTTCCAGTTTTCATGACATGCTATTCTATGACCTTTTTGGCATTTTTAGCACCTATTATGCTATGGAGTGTTCATAAAACACTGTTCTTTGATGTTCTGATGCATTTTTTGGCAGTTTTAGACATTTTTATTTTTTCCATTTTTTGAATTTTTTGCCATACCGCGGGTTAACGATTTTTCCAGTTTTCATGACATGCTATTCTATGACCTTTTTGGCATTTTTAGCACCTATTATGCTATGGAGTGTTCATAAAACACTGTTCTTTGATGTTCTGATGCATTTTTTGGCAGTTTTAGACATTTTAATTTTTTCCATTTTTGATTTTTTCGCCATACCGCGGGTTGACGATTTTTCCAGTTTTCATGACATGCTATTCTATGACCTTTTTGGCATTTCTAACAGCTGTTATGCTATGGAGTGTTCATAAAACACTGTTCTTTGATGTTCTGATGCATTTTTTGGCAGTTTTAGACATTTTTATTTTTTCCATTTTTGACTTTTTTCGCCATACCGCGGGTTGACGATTTTTCCAGTTTTCATGACATGCTATTCTATGACCTTTTTGGCATTTTTAGCACCTATTATGCTATGGAGTGTTCATAAAACACTGTTCTTTGATGTTCTGATGCATTTTTTGGCAGTTTTAGACATTTTTAATTTTTTCCATTTTTGACTTTTTTTTTTGCCATACCGCGGGTTAACGATTTTTCCAGTTTTCATGACATGCTATTCTATGACCTTTTTGGCATTTTTAGCACCTATTATGCTATGGAGTGTTCATAAAACACTGTTCTTTGATGTTCTGATGCATTTTTTGGCAGTTTTAGACATTTTTATTTTTTTCCATTTTTTGACTTTTTTGCCATACCGCGGGTTGACGAATTTTCCAGTTTTCATGACATGCTATTCTATGACCTTTTTGGCATTTTTAGCACCTATTATGCTATGGAGTGTTCATAAAACACTGTTCTTTGATGTTCTGATGCATTTTTTGGCAGTTTTAGACATTTTTAATTTTTTCCATTTTTGATTTTTTCGCCATACCGCTGGTTGACAATTTTTCCAGTTTTCATGACATGCTATTCTATGACCTTTTTGGCATTTTAGCACCTATTATGCTATGGAGTGTTCATAAAACACTGTTCTTTGATGTTCTGATGCATTTTTTGGCAGTTTTAGACATTTTTAATTTTTTCCATTTTTTGAGTTTTTCGCCATACCGCGGGTTGACGATTTTTCCAGTTTTCATGACATGCTATTCTATGACCTTTTTGGCATTTTAGCACCTATTATGCTATGGAGTGTTCATAAAACACTGTTCTTTGATGTTCTGATGCATTTTTTGGCAGTTTTAGACATTTTCATTTTTTTCCATTTTTTTGTCTTTTTCGCCACGATTTTTCCAGTTTTCATGACATGCTATTCTATGACCATTTTGGCATTTTTAGCACCTATTATGCTATGGAGTGTTCATAAAACACTGTTCTTTGATGTTCTGATGCATTTTTTGGCAGTTTTAGACATTTTTAATTTTTTCCATTTTTGATTTTTTCGCCATACCGCGGGTTAACGATTTTTCCAGTTTTCATGACATGCTATTCTATGACCTTTTTGGCATTTTAACAGCACCTATTATGCTATGGAGTGTTCATAAAACACTGTTCTTTGATGTTCTGATGCATTTTTTGGCAGTTTTAGACATTTTTAATTTTTTCCATTTTTTGACTTTTTCGCCATACCGCGGGTTGACGATTTTTCCAGTTTTCATGACATGCTATTCTATGACCTTTTGGCATTTTTAGCACCTGTTATGCTATGGAGTGTTCATAAAACACTGTTCTTTGATGTTCTGATGCATTTTTTGGCAGTTTTAGACATTTTAATTTTTTCCATTTTTGACTTTTTTTTTCGCATACCGCGGGTTGACGATTTTTCCAGTTTTCATGACATGCTATTCTATGACCTTTTTTGGCATTTTAGCACCTATTATGCTATGGAGTGTTCATAAAACACTGTTCTTTGATGTTCTGATGCATTTTTTGGCAGTTTTAGACATTTTTATTTTTTTCCATTTTTTGACTTTTTCGCCATACCGCGGGTTGACGATTTTTCCAGTTTTCATGACATGCTGTTCTATGACCTTTTTGGCATTTTAGCACCTATTATGCTATGGAGTGTTCATAAAACACTGTTCTTTGATGTTCTGATGCATTTTTTGGCAGTTTTAGACATTTTTAATTTTTTCCATTTTTTGACTTTTTTGCCATACCGCAGGTTGACGATTTTTCCAGTTTTCATGACATGCTATTCTATGACCTTTTGGCATTTTAAGCACCTATTATGCTATGGAGTGTTCATAAAACACTGTTCTTTGATGTTCTGATGCATTTTTTGGCAGTTTTAGACATTTTTAATTTTTTCCATTTTTGACTTTTTTGCCATACCGCGGGTTGACGATTTTTCCAGTTTTCATGACATGCTATTCTATGACCTTTTTGGCATTTTTAGCACCTATTATGCTATGGAGTGTTCATAAAACACTGTTCTTTGATGTTCTGATGCATTTTTTGGCAGTTTTAGACATTTTTATTTTTTTCCATTTTTGGACTTTTTTGCCATACCGCGGGTTGACGATTTTTCCAGTTTTCATGACATGCTATTCTATGACCTTTTTGGCATTTTAGCACCTATTATGCTATGGAGTGTTCATAAAACACTGTTCTTTGATGTTCTGATGCATTTTTTGGCAGTTTTAGACATTTTCATTTTTTTCCCATTTTTGAATTTTTTGCCATACCGCGGGTTAACGATTTTTCCAGTTTTTCATGACATGCTATTCTATGACCTTTTGGCATTTTAGCACCTATTATGCTATGGAGTGTTCATAAAACACTGTTCTTTGATGTTCTGATGCATTTTTTGGCAGTTTTAGACATTTTTAATTTTTTCCATTTTTGACTTTTTTGCCATACCGCGGGTTGACGATTTTTCCAGTTTTCATGACATGCTATTCTATGACCTTTTTGGCATTTTTAGCACCTATTATGCTATGGAGTGTTCATAAAACACTGTTCTTTGATGTTCTGATGCATTTTTTGGCAGTTTTAGACATTTTTAATTTTTTTCCATTTTTTGACTTTTTTCGCCATACCGCGGGTTGACGATTTTTCCAGTTTTCATGACATGCTATTCTATGACCTTTTTGGCATTTTTAGCACCTATTATGCTATGGAGTGTTCATAAAACACTGTTCTTTGATGTTCTGATGCATTTTTTGGCAGTTTTAGACATTTTAATTTTTCCATTTTTTGACTTTTTTCGCCATACATGGGTTGACGATTTTTCCAGTTTTCATGACATGCTGTTCTATGACCTTTTTGGCATTTTAGCACCTATTATGCTATGGAGTGTTCATAAAACACTGTTCTTTGATGTTCTGATGCATTTTTTGGCAGTTTTAGACATTTTAATTTTTTCCATTTTTGGACTTTTTTTTACATACCGCGGGTTGACGATTTTTCCAGTTTTCATGACATGCTATTCTATGACCTTTTGGCATTTTTAGCACCTATTATGCTATGGAGTGTTCATAAAACACTGTTCTTTGATGTTCTGATGCATTTTTTGGCAGTTTTAGACATTTTTATTTTTTTCCATTTTTGACTTTTTTTTTCGCCATACCGCGGGTTTTGACGATTTTTCCAGTTTTCATGACATGCTATTCTATGACCTTTTTGGCATTTTAGCACCTATTATGCTATGGAGTGTTCATAAAACACTGTTCTTTGATGTTCTGATGCATTTTTTGGCAGTTTTAGACATTTTAATTTTTTTCCATTTTTGGACTTTTTTCGCCATACCGCGGGTTGACGATTTTTCAGTTTTCATGACATGCTATTCTATGACCTTTTTGGCATTTTAGCACCTATTATGCTATGGAGTGTTCATAAAACACTGTTCTTTGATGTTCTGATGCATTTTTTGGCAGTTTTAGACATTTTCATTTTTTCCATTTTTGACTTTTTTCGCCATACCGCTGGTTGACGATTTTTCCAGTTTTCATGACATGCTATTCTATGACCTTTTTGGCATTTTAGCACCTATTATGCTATGGAGTGTTCATAAAACACTGTTCTTTGATGTTCTGATGCATTTTTTGGCAGTTTTAGACATTTTTAATTTTTTCCACTTTTTGACTTTTTCAACACGATTTTTCCAGTTTTCATGACATGCTATTCTATGACCTTTTTGGCATTTTTAACACCTATTATGCTATGGAGTGTTCATAAAACACTGTTCTTTGATGTTCTGATGCATTTTTTGGCAGTTTTAGACATTTTTAATTTTTTCCATTTTTTGACTTTTTGCCATACCGCGGGTTGACGATTTTTCCAGTTTTCATGACATGCTATTCTATGACCTTTTTTGGCATTTTTTAGCACCTATTATGCTATGGAGTGTTCATAAAACACTGTTCTTTGATGTTCTGATGCATTTTTTGGCAGTTTTAGACATTTTTAATTTTTTCCATTTTTTGACTTTTTCGCCATACCGCGGGTTGACGATTTTTCCAGTTTTCATGACATGCTATTCTATGACCTTTTTGGCATTTTTAGCACCTGTTATGCTATGGAGTGTTCATAAAACACTGTTCTTTGATGTTCTGATGCATTTTTTGGCAGTTTTAGACATTTTAATTTTTTCCATTTTTGGACTTTTTTTTCGCCATACCGCGGGTTGACGATTTTTCCAGTTTTCATGACATGCTATTCTATGACCTTTTTGGCATTTCTAACAGCTGTTATGCTATGGAGTGTTCATAAAACACTGTTCTTTGATGTTCTGATGCATTTTTTGGCAGTTTTAGACATTTTAATTTTTTCCATTTTTGGACTTTTTTTATCCATACCGCGGGTTGACGATTTTTCCAGTTTTCATGACATGCTATTCTATGACCTTTTGGCATTTTAGCACAGCTGTTATGCTATGGAGTGTTCATAAAACACTGTTCTTTGATGTTCTGATGCATTTTTTGGCAGTTTTAGACATTTTTAATTTTTTCCATTTTTGGACTTTTTCGCCATACCGCGGGGTTGACGATTTTTCCAGTTTTCATGACATGCTATTCTATGACCTTTTTGGCATTTTTAGCACCTATTATGCTATGGAGTGTTCATAAAACACTGTTCTTTGATGTTCTGATGCATTTTTTGGCAGTTTTAGACATTTTTAATTTTTCCATTTTTGATTTTTTCGCCATACCGCGGGTTGACGATTTTTCCAGTTTTCATGACATGCTATTCTATGACCTTTTGGCATTTTTAGCACCTATTATGCTATGGAGTGTTCATAAAACACTGTTCTTTGATGTTCTGATGCATTTTTTTGGCAGTTTTAGACATTTTAAATTTTTTCCATTTTTTGACTTTTTTCGCCATACCGCGGGTTAACGATTTTTCCAGTTTTCTGTCGAAAAAATGCAAAAAAACATCAAAGAACAATTTTATGAACACTAGATAGCATAATAGGTATTAAAAATGCATATAAATAAAAGGTCATATTTTATTCATATCTTTTGGAATAACAATGAAATTAATTATTATGGTGTTGTCACTATACCATACATGCTACTGGTACCATGTTCTAATAATGCAACACACTGGAACACAAAAATAGGTTCTGGGCTATGTTTCATCATGTTTTATTGTTTGGCTTCACTTGTTGAAAAGAACATAAATTTCCTGGACACTTTACCAAACCCTAACCAATGGCCTAAAGATCAGCTTTCTCCGAATTAGATACATGGCATTTGGAAAAGTTGTCCCCAAGTAACTGGTCTGAAATTTGTCCTCAAAGGAGGCCTATGACAGACACACACACACACACACAATAAATTGATCTGTAGTCATTCCGATGTTTCCCGGTCTCTGGCAGTAATCTTATGCAGTTTATCCATGCAATATTGAAGATAAGAGACCCTGTCATTACTGAAATGTGCTTGCTTTGAGCACCGTGCAACTCCACCAGACATCTTTGGAGGATTTTACTAGAGCAGAGTTTGTTCCTGTCCCTCCGTCCCATTTTCTCTTGTATTATAATGAAAATGCTGACAGTCAAATTAGCTCTGTGTCACTGTGGTAGTATGCTTCAGCAACACAGTTGCACAGATGCCCTATTGTGGTAGCACAGCACACTATTGAAATATCATAGTACAGCCAATGGAAGACATAAGATGGCACTGTATGTAGTGAAGTAGGCTGACTATACCTTGATTGGCTATTGCTGGAAATTAGATTTTTTACACTACACTACATTTCCCTGGTGCTGAAAATGTACAGGAGTATCTAAAGTGATGTAACAACAGTTAAATTGACCAAAAAGAATTTTAAGGGATGTTTCAACTTGAGGCACTGTCATTTGATATATAGATAGCTTTCTTACAATCAATAGTCCATTTTATATCAAGGAATGTCGTGTTATTTGCATGTAGAGAGCAAAGTTATTACTTCTCTGGATATTTTGCACAGGAACACACACATGCCATGCTTGAGGCCTGCACCTGAGTCCTTGTACTGCACATGAGGGAAGTGCAAGTCCATAAAAAAATTGCTCATTTTAATTGAGTCCCCCTGAGTAAGCTGAAGAAGTTCACCCAACATTGTAACATAAGGAACCTATTTTTAAACACACCCCCACACACTGGAGAGACCTACTCTTTAATAGGCTCCCCTGGGTTATAATGTTATTGTTGATTTCCATGCAGAAGACACAAAGATGTGCTGTACATAATCAAATTCACATGAAAGCATTCACTGACACACTCTGTACACATGCATGAATGCATGAACACTGGCAGAACCACAAGCAGATATTCCACCTCCTGTTTCATCCTTACACACACACACACACACGCACATTCACACTCACACACACACACACACACACACACACACACACACACACACACAAATTAAAGTATGGTATGTTGACTTCCAACATTGTTCCCTCACCATAGTCAAATGATTTCTATAAGCCTGAATATAAACCAGCATTTGTGATAATGTGAATTTTATTGCACTGAGTCCATTCAAAGAGTGACCACAGGAGGAATGTATAAATTGTGACTGTATAAACCTTTACTTTTTGTTTTGTTGGCCTTTTCTATACCACTTATCTGTATGGGGTCAGGGTTCAAACCCAGTACTGTTGATTACTTATTACTAAGTAATCAACAGTAATATTTATGTAATTTCACAGGGTTTGTGTGACTTTCTATGTGACATGCCAACACATTAAGTCCAAAGGAATTACTGAGAGGATTTCTGTCACGAACCCTACCAGAGTGTGAACTGCACATGCCTTGAATACATACAGTATATATATTATATTAGGTCTGGAAGATTGACTTTGAACATTTTTGACTGAACGTCTGTTGCAAAATGACATAAAAATAAGCCCATGGGACACTAAGTTATTCTTTGATCAAGAATGTGTGGGGTACTTGTGATTTTTAACAGCTTTAAAAAATTAGAGGACAAAGGGTTTATTCACTGTTAATCCTCATAATAGACATTTTGTAAAACTTGCCATCAGTTAGCAATGGATGCAAAGCAAAATACTTATTCATATTTAGTTAGCATGTACCAAAATACATTTAAAAATTACATATAAAATGTGTTAGAATACATACAGTATATACAAGCAATCCTATAGATAGATAAAGCGCCTTAACTACTCTTCAAAGGTATCAAGACTGAGCTTAATGGTCAAGTCTCAAATAAGGTAAGTGCGTTAAGGGCAGATGACAGTGAATCAATGCACAGCTGAGCAGTATCAAATACTCATTAGGACAATTCTGCTCTTAGACATCCTATTCAGTAATGAATAATGCTCAGTAACCTCAGGAAGAGCACTCAGTGTTCTTGATGTTGTAACAAAATTGTAACAGCAGAAAGAAACTGAAGAGTGATCACAGGTGCATGGACAGCAAGTGGTTGTCAGCTCTGCTTAATTTCACTACTGTACAAATGTAACTGCTATTGATCAACATTTAAAAAAGGGGCTCTGCTAAGTTCATCAACACTTTCTATCAGAGTTCATTAATCAGTGTTGCAGTATTAAGACTGACAAGGTGAGTAACTGCTGGGAAGAATGGAAAAGTGATGTATTTTGAAGAACTGAAGTTAGATTTTCTTTGGATGTGCTATTCCTCAAAACTGGTCATTGGTGGATTTTTTATAGGTCAGTACCCAGAAGAATAATGTGGGTTGGCTGGATTTAAGGGCAAAATCTGTGTTACTTTTATATTTGAGTGTTAATATTTTTGGTTTTCTTTTGGGGGTGGGAATAGCCAATCTCTTCTCCTCTCATATTTTGTACTGAAGCAGAAATTCCCAGTATATGGTTAAAACAAAACAAAACAAATGAAACACCCCCCACCCCCCATCCTTTCATTATCTTTAAAGCTGTTACTTTGTAACAGGTCCCATTCTGACTGCATGTACATACAGAGCTAGTCCACTAACCATCTTACCTTGAAGGTTTTAAATCACATATCAAAAAGATCTTTGTTTCAAGTGTGGGTAGCCACTATTGTGATGTTTTCTCACTTACCTTTTGTTTAGTGCCCTTGATGGTTTACTGTGCAAACTCTAAAATTAAATGCTAATCATGCTGATTAATGATCAAATGTGTTTAAAAGATACTGGATGACATTGTTATCAAACCCTTGGTTCACTGTCACTGTTGTTCACCTGCTGCTACAAACTGCTGAAACAATCAAATCCACCAGATTTTTGTGTCTCTCTCTGTGGTGCCGCAATTGTCATCCCTACAAGCCCAGGGGTCACCAATTAGGTTCAACCGTGGGCCAGGGTTTTTTCAGAATCTGTCGAAAGGAAGGTTGAGATAGCTTTACAGCAAGGTGGAGATGTAGTTCCTGTATGTGTTGTGTTTCATAATTCTATTTCTTTCAGGAACCGAAAAGATTTATAAAAGTTGTTGTTTGGGGTTAAATCTGTGGGGAGTCATTTCTCCCATTACTGAGTGCTACAGAAGTATAAGCAAAATGAATGCATTTTGTTGCCCAATGAGACCTTCATTGTAATTGATAGGTTAATTGATGAACTGAAATATTTTTTATTATTGTTGCCTTAGAATTTTTTAGTTTTTTTATTTGTTTTACTGCAACTTATTGCAGTTAACTGTTTGAGACACAAATCATTGGTTATATTTGTTGTTAAAAGGTCCTGTTCACTGTTATTCACACATTGCTTTTATGTTCATACAGAACTTTTATTGCAATCTACAGGGATAGCTTCAGGTTCGATGACCAGATTTGGTCCATGGGCCAGTATTTGCCAGTGACTATACAATCTCTCTTCATGGTGCTGTCAGTAAGTGTGAGGTGTTTTTATAGACACGATGAGGGCACAATTTCCCTCACATCATTATTGTACAATATTTTTGACCCTGTCCTGTGATCCTCCATTGACCTTCTCTAATTTGCATGTCCCTCAGACAGATGGGGTAATCATTTTTCTCTCCAGCTACTTTTACAGGCATCAGGAGAGCTATAAAACACATCTTAGACTTGCCTGCAGTCTTGTCATTAGTATTCATCTCGCTGAAAGATTGAGAGAAGTTTGGACTGAACAATAAACTTACCTCTCAGACTTTTTATTTTTAAACAGAGTGCCTGGAGGTAAGTCTTTGCAAAACCTACTTTTGCACATTGGTAACCACGGACAAACGGAGCTCTTTCAAGCACTACATCTGATTCTTTTCAGACTGTAAGACTGAGTTTGTCAATTCATTTGATTGATTGATTGATTGATTGATTTGAGTTTTGCAGCAATATACTATCAACAAATTAATGTCATTATTATTTACTATAATTATTCACAAAAGACCACATCAACAATATTAAGCGCTGGTCTAATAGTAGTAATATTTGTACTAACAGCATTTCTTAATATCAAGATGGCATTTCCCAGAACATACACCATTGCTTGTTAAAAAAACTGGATCTTTACTTATTGAGAGGTTTGTCATTTGCTTTAGACAACTGAGGAGTTAAAAAATGTTGTCACTGATTGTCCCGTCTTTCGCTTGTTCCACCATCTGGCACTGTGGGAAACTGAGGTTCCTTTTGTTTATTCACCCTTTTTAAAATAGTTTCCTGTGGTGTTAAAATCCAAACCTGCACTTACTTTTGAAGAAGAAACATATGGATATGGGTGGATATGGAATTTGAGTTCAGATTTGGCTGTACAATGTTTTCTTGAGTAGAAGAGATCTAGAAGTTAGAAATGTGATTTTTTTTCCAGGTAGAGTGCAAGAAAGAGAGTAACTTTCTTCCTTTGGAGCTGATTCCACAAACCAAAGAGTCATACTATATATGTCTGTTCTGATGAAAGGCACATGACATTGCATTTGGTGTTATTTTCCCAGAGCGTGATTGATAAATTCACACCGCTTGTTGTTAGCACAGTCAACTGAGCTAAAACATGTTAAGTAGCTCCAGTTGCCCCAGTCAGTATCTACTGAATGACTGTATGACTGCACTTTTTCTTTGTGGGAATCATGAGATTTGAGAAGGAATGCTGTCTATCCCCAAAAGTGACACAAAGAAAGCAGCCAGTGTGTGGATTAGGTAATTACCTAGATTGCACAGAAAAGCTCATTTTGATACATTCCCCCCATTAGTAACTACATTGCCAGCTTTCCAGGAGAAGAGGAACACAGTGCCAAGCTTCATGCTAATGCAACCATATGGCAGCTCAACACTCATGCATCACAATCACACAGTGAAACAAGCTCAAGTTGTACACAAGATTGGACCTGTTGAAGGTATTTTCACTTAATTTAGCCCTTTTTTACATACAGTTTTTCACTTGCTTATTTGAAATGAAATGTGTCTGATGCTTTGCCCTTGTGATCTCTATTGGCTTTAAGTAATGTTTGAGATGCCTTTGATTTACATTAAGCTTTAAATCTGGTTGCAGACACACATTTGCATTGTGCATAAATATGCACGTTGATGAGTAGATTAGATGTAAATCATCTGCCTGGTACTTTGACATCCTGTTTGCACTTTTGAACTTCTGAACTCCAAAAAAGTTCAAACCTTTTGGTCAGTGTCACTGCAGCAGCTGTAAACGTATCTTTTTGTGGTTCACCTCATGTACCCTCAGTATGGACATGAAAGTATAATTTACTAAAATATACACCTATCAGCCGCAACATTAAAACCAGTTACTGTGTTCTTCTGCACATCTGCCATAGTCTATGCAACCTAATGATGCCACAAATTATACACATACAAAACACACAAAAATGCAGAGAAAAAGGTGCAAAGGCACACTGAAGCAGACACATACTTTCATTTCTGGCAGCTGATATAAACTAGGCCAGGCAGAGCCTTGGAGGGAGAACGAAGCAGGATGGAAAGTACAGCAGCCAAATGGAGAGGTGGAGAGGCCAGAGGGCTGGTGTGAGTGGGGAAAATAGGGAAAAAGGACAAGTAATAGGAAGAGGGACGTGAGAGGGGAGAGAAAGAGGACAAGGTTTATATAGCCCCTTTAGCTTTAAAAAGCGGGCTTTAAAAGTTTCTTTCTCATTTCATTGTTCTCAGATTAATGCATTTATACTCTTGTAGTTTGGTATAGTCATAGTCATTTCATGAAAGTCATTTCATTGTCATTTTTAATGAAAATTCTGCCAAAGCATATTTATGTCTAAAGTTATGTCAAGATATGTCTCCTGCTCAATTGTCCAAAACCAGAATTTAATATTAAAGTAATATTTCACTTTATTTCTCCCCCTGTATTTAGCTATCTGTAAGTTTTGAATTGATTTTTTATTTTCTTACCTCTAAACCTTAAACCTCCCATAATTCTATCTCCTCAGAAGCCTCTGAGTTTTGATTTGGTAAATCAGAGACTGTCATGACAGGGCCTATGTCTATGAAGGTGTACAAATGTCCTTACATGATGCCAGAGCATGTCTGCTCCCTTACAGCATTTGCTATTTGGCTTTGAAACTAGAAGTGTATCACAGAAGTTAAACAAAATGTGTTTGCTTATGGTCTAGCAGAGGGTCCTTTTTGGCCCATCTTAATGGCACATCTTTAATAAATATTTATAGGGGCCACTGGGGGATATTAAAAAACATGACATGCTAAGACGGCTTTATTCCCATGGAGACAGAGATCTGTGCAGATTTAGAAAAGAAAAAGAGGTGAGGGAATGAAGGCAAGGCAGTCATTTGTTTGGTGATGGCAGCCCAACAGATGACTTTGGCAAGGACGTGTTTGATAGACATCTGTTATACATTGTGCGCAATGAATGCAACAGCCCTACGGACAATACAGGGGCTGTTTCTTTTGGAAAATGATTGAGAAAATATTCAGGAATGTTTACCCACAGTTAGGACTTGAATATATATGTTCATGAATATGTATGTATTCATTTCATTCAGCTCAACTCTAACAACTATAATATGACTATAATTAACTACAGTCGCTAGGTGTAGTAGCTGTTAACAAGGTTCAGAAATGACATCAACATCACTGTTGGAACATTAAATAAGTAGAAGCCTGACTATACAAGGATCATTTACACGTAATCCACCAATTTCAATTAAATTCTTGCATACCTCTTATGAAGTTTGCAAGTTGCCAGTTGAGAATTTATGTAAAAATATATTTTAAAAACATGTGACTGTACATAATCATGTTACAGAATACAGAAAATACAAATATCAGATGAGAAAACTGAGTCGTTTACTGTGATAACTGTGTTTTTGAATAAAAACAGTGATAACAAAAGAAAAAATTGCCAATTAGTTTTTGGATGTATTTCAACAACACAGACAGCAAAATCATAATAACCCTAGAATAAACACATATTCAGGGTTATGCTGAAAAGCTAGAAAAAAACAAATATAAAAACTGAAAAAAATCAATTTATAAATATCAATATAAAGTACTTCGAGTAACCATTAATGTTTTTGACTGATAAGCTATTACATCAGTATAACAATTATGATTTTTATTTTCATACACATGGTGCCCTTTTGAAATATTCTCAGCGGGTAAATTTGAAAGATCTTGAGTGAGACAATAAATTCAGTAATTTCATGTTTCAGGTCTTCCATACAAAAAGTGGGGAGAACATTTCTTTTCAAATAATGTGACTTTAATGTTGAATTTTAAGAGATTATTTTCTCCCATCCTTTGTTTATTTTTTCATTTCTGTTCTGTGTCTTTGTCTGTGCTTACCTCCGTGTTGTTGTGGGGACAAAAAAATCAGTTCACACAGTTCTATTGTGTGGATCTGTCTCACATTTGAAGACAAACTGCTGGTTCCCACAAGGTAAATCAATAAATTTCACAATTACACTACTGAGCCTAAATAATATCATAGCAACTGTGTGTGTGTGTTAGAGAGAGAGGCAGACAGACAGAGAGAAAGACTACATTACTTTGAGGGAGACAGGTGAGGTAAAGGACTTTTCTCTCACTAAACTGTAAACTCTTGAAAATTATTCTTTTCAGAAAGGGTCTGGACACAGTGTCTTTTAAGCTAGGGTTGGTGTGGAATTAACTGTCAGACTTCTACATATACGAACTTTGTCGATGCAGCACCTTCACCATATGCAAAATCACAACTGCAGCAACACGCCAAACCCGATGTCAAACCACGTCTTTAATGAGACACTAAATGTGCAGAGCTAAGCAGAGTGTAACTTTAATGATGTGCATGATGCAAAGTTTTCTTCTTGAAAACCTTGACTCAGGACACTACTCTTATTAGGGAAAAAAGTACTGTGCTCTTTATTTTGTACTCTTTGCACAAGTGTCATCTATGCACGGGCTAGACTTTGACTGGTAATCAGCTGTGTTATTTTTTTAGAGTTGAAATTAACACAATGCACCCTTAGACATGTTTTACATTGCTAGTAGATCTGTAAAACTCTCTCTTTGAACAATACATATGAAGAGATATAGATTATTGGGCAGAATGGGTCCAAAAAGATGGTACTTTTAGCCAGCTGATTCGTTGAAATAAAATATCTGGTCTCCTGCAGTGTAACACCCCTTTATACACCCCCACTCACTGTGCTCATTTATTTCATCCGCTCCACATTTTCACATTATCTGAAGCAGCCACTGCCATCATTTCCTGAGCCTTTTTGGTGCTGTGTGGTATTTAATGGCACTTATTATGACCCTGCAGGATTCATTAAAATTAAGATGCAACTCTGATTATGTTAAACATCTGCTTCATATTATAAGATGTGCTCCCAGGTCACAAACCCCTGGGGGATATTCTCTTCTTTGATGCTAAGAAGACATTTGACCATTAGAGATGGATTAATTAAGGTCTTTGCTCCACGACATCCAGGCTTAAATAAAACCTAATTTTCATAATTGACGATTTTAATATCCTGTCTCCAGTTTAGCACTGACAGGTGATGCGAACTTGGTCAGGTTCAGAGTCTCTGGGCACTCCTAGGCTCTCCCCAAGAGATACCTTTTATCTACTCTATTATTTCCCTTATCTCTGGCATCCATTACCAAAGCAATATCAATCTGTGAGGCCACCAGCATCATCTCTTGTGATACTCTCTCTGCTGATGACATCTTGGTTTTTCATCCCTTAAAACATAATGTGTAATTTCCACTAAAACTACACACTGTTCACAGTATCACACATGAATCTACTCAGTATGCTTTGACATGGGTATGAGAGGGTTGATTGACAGAACAAGCCGTTTAGCGTTTTATCGAGAGATCTTCTGAGGAGAATTTCTCCCTTGCTGGGTTCCCTCTTGTAGTGGACATCTCAGCTTGGCCATTAATCAAGTCATATCAGCGAAACGTCTCAAAAGTTTGCTCAAGCTAAATGCAACTCATCCATCACATTACGGAAAGGCTTCATATGTAAGCGTTGTGGACATTTTTCTTCTCTTTCGCTTGTCAGTGGGGGATATGATCTATATGCAAAGTCAGGTTCTCCCCACACTTGATTAGTTTGTGAGGTCCTCCAGAAAGATAGTAGTGGATGAAAGACAAGAGGATAGAAAAACAGCGAAAGGTACAAGTGTAATAATGAGGGGAGTAGGTAGAAAACAGAGGAAGAGAAAGGTGGAGTGGGGGAGGAGAGAGAGACATAGAAGTAAAGACAGATGGAGGGGCAAAGAGAAGATTGGGTTACTTGCAGATAACATCACTTCGTGATAGATTGCTAGGGAGACTAAAGTGGGCTCAGTCTGAGTGACAAGCAAGGAGAGCGCTTATCAATGACTAGTGAGGGAAATTGGACATGTCCTGAATGGCCTCATGATAAAGCTGCTCATTTGGGTGTGTTTCTTGAACAGTACACAGCATGGTAATCGATAATTCTTTTACAATTCACAATGCACCATTTCATTCTTTGTCTAATCTGTAGTTAGGCTGACATGGATATTACTCTGACCATTATAGCTGCACTTAAATAAAAATGAAGAGCGACCCCCCCCAAACACACACACACACACACAGACAACCTCAGGGTATAACACTATTCTCTGGAAGCAGCACACAAGATATTTGGCCCAACATCTGCAGATGAGACTTACCAAAGCCTGAAAACAACAGAAGGTGAAAAATGAGAGTGGACATCTTCTTACTCGTAATAGGATCACAAATAATTGTATTTCCCTGAAATGTCAAACTATTACTTTAATAAGGTGCACTGATGTTAACGATAAGGTGACCACAAAGTCATTATGGTTCTTCTTTGTCTCTGTTGAGTTAGTGCACTTGTCCTTATGTTCACCTTGCTCCCCACTCTCAGTCTCTTTCTGTCTGTGCTCACTGCCCAACTAAACTGGCTTTAAAAGCTGCGACCAGATGGCTCAAGAAAATGAATGGCTCTGCTTGCAAATGTGAATGCGTGTGTGTGCACGGTGACAGAATCAGGGTTAAGAGGGACATTAGTGAAAAGTGATTTTGACGCGCCATCAGGGAAAGGAATTTTGGATTCCCGCACCTCGTTCATTCGCCTCCATCTCTTTATCTCTCTTTCACTTTTGAATCTTGCATTTGCCCTCTATATTTTGAAACAAACTATTCAGTTCTCAAGTGCTGCCGGACAGGTCTTAGTGCTAGGAAGAACATATAAGATTAAAGCACCTTCTTTTATAGCCTGAATGGAAGAACAATGTACCACTTTCCGTTGAAAAATGAAAGGTCACATGGGTTTTTCAATATTTGTATTAACTGCAAATACTAAACTTGCAATTTACCTATAATTAAGGTTATTCATACAGTATACACAAACACAGTAAACAAAAAGTCAGCTTCAACTCTTCCTGATGTCAAGCATGCACAGAGGAAAGACAGTAATCACAGTATCGTTCATTTTCATCTTTTCCTAAAGATGAGGAGAGATTGAACAAACTGTTTCGCAGAATCTGTATTGTTCATTCAATGTCATTCGCAATTATAGGAGAACCATAATTTATATGCGAGTTGCCTCTCCTAACGTTGGTTATCAAAGAAGACTACGTGTGTCATATTAAAGAACATTTGTAGCTCACTTGCAAACATCCTCAATAAACAAAGTGTATACTGAAACCTTAATGTGCAGTGGTACTTATTATGTCCTGTGTAAATAAATGTGGGAAAACCATGCGTGGTCTACAAAGCAGAGCTCGGTGGGATGAGAGGTATTATGGAAATTGATTTATCATGCTATACAAATATAGAATATTGATAAATGATAGAGAGGATTCATAGTGCATGGTTTTCTCAGGGGAATTCACTGCTCTTCTGTGTCACAGATATATTAATCAGCAGAGGGAGGGAGAGTGACAGCATGATAGTTTCATGAATTAATAAAGCTCCTGCTATACAACAAAGCCTTCCGGTTAATACAAATAAGGTCATAACTCAGTTTCATTTGTTTGCAAGGACTTACGCATACTACATGCCACACACGCACGCACACACAGTAGCCACCACTGCTCTATTGCAGCATTATTCATTGAGGAGATAGCACAATGTTAATACTTATTATTCAGAAACAGTGGGGAGGTGTCGAGCTCAGCAGTCTGCCCCTTTTTTAATAAACAGCACACTACTGAGCTAAATAATATCTTACCAGCTGTGTGTGTGTGTGTGTGTCAGTGCATGTGCTTGCATGAAAACATTACACAGAGGAAAATGACAACGTGAGAATAAAATAATTTGTGTTCTTACTATTTAAAGTGAAAAAAATTGCATAATTGGACCCGTGCATTGTCTTTGCGGATTAAAAAATATTAACACATCTTTAATTTTAAATACTGAACAGATTGAATAAGTTTCTGGTGCTACTGGGAAGGAACAGCAAGAACAAAATGATCAAACACTTCATTTGCTATTGTTCCCACAGACAGGAGCATCGAGCTGCACTCTGCAAGGTAAAGGGAAGGAAATGAAATTCCGAATGAATTCAGCCTTGAGCAAAAAAAGTACTTTTAAAGAACATTCAACAACTGGAGAAATACCATGACTGACTTGCACTACTTTTTGTGTATATGGAGTTTTACTTTATTTATTTTATAATAGGATTCCTGACATGGTGCAGTCCATATATATAGTTGTGCTTTAAGGCTAATATCATTAAATCAACCTTCAGCTGTTCTGGTCAAATTCATGTTTGTGTCATAATTTTTACATTCTGCTTTAATGATATAACATTTGCATTAAGACTCCACAAAACTGTTTTCACATTCATTGGCTGAAGGCAGAAAGTTTCTCTATGCTCGCCTTAAATCTGGTATAAAGTCATACATATATAAAAACCTTATTTGTAACATTGCTAGTTTGTAAGCCAATCATGATCCAATATATAACTTGCATTAGCATAATGTGGAAAACTGAAGCCTAAATAACAGACTTCACAGTGACGTAGGAAACATTTTGTGTCCAGCAGTTTAACTTTTAAAATGAATGATGTTTGCTTATTACTACTATATACAATTTGAATTTTTCATTGAGGGAGAAGAAGTAGATGGCTAAATGATGAACTGAATGTAACCCACTTCATACAACACCATACAAATGTTTATGAAGATGTTTAGATTATTATCCTTCACCCAATACCATCCCAGAGGTGTCTGATTGGTCCCAAATTGACTTTGCAGTGTGGCAACGAGCTTAAACATACAGTCGGAGTCATAAAGAACTATCTTCAGTGACAAGAAGTACCAGGAGTCTCATGCAACAGATGGTGCAGGAAGCACAGAGTCCTGATCTAAACATCTCAGTGTGGGTTCAAGATTGCATGAAAAGACAGAAAACACTAAAACAGCCTAAATTTACAGAGTGACAATTAGGAACATCCTACCTGCAAAATACCTAGGAAAACTGTGCACAAGTAAATGTAGTTTTAAAGACAAGGGGAGTATATTGGTGACACAAAGTATAGATGATTTCCCCAAAACACCCCTGGTTAAAGGTGACACGGTCAGCAAACAGACCATAATAATTAACACAGACACTTCAAGACCTCAGTCTCAGGCTCAGAGTTATTTTAGCAAGCGCTTGAGGACACAATTTGACCTGCAAACCTGAATGACAATTCTTTAAAAAGGTAAAGGAACGCAAAGCATACAATGTTACAGTGAGAAGTGAACACACTGTGGTGTCCTTAGGCATATAGTTTGTCGGTCATAAGTTATGATTTTAAAGGTCAAAAAGTGAGATGTAGTTTTTGTAATATGTAATATTTTCTCTGCGTTATCATCTCTTCTTCCACGCAAGCCAAACATAATGCTCGGGAGGGATGTCCTTTAGTAACTCCTAAGAAAAAAAGCTGAAACATACTTCTTCAGTTTATGTTGCCAAAGGCAGTCGGATAGGTCGTCACTGTGCTGTCGTTCTCCATAATTGTTGTTTTCTGACTTCCTTACTCCCAGATAATCCTATTTTGCAATTCATTATTTCTGGAACAGGAGGTTAGTGATACATTTTTTGAATGTTAGATGACATACTCAACATTCAGGCCTCTAACTAATTGGAATTATTTGATTGAATAAGCTCTGCATTTAAGAGAGAAAATGTATTGCTGGGTGTGAACACAGCTGTGCTGCTTTACCGGAAACGCTCAGCATCGGTTCAGTTAATTATCATCCCCACAAACTGCATGGAGATTGCAGTGATTTTATATTTTAACATCCAGTGTGGAAATGCATTTCATTTCCTGCTAAATGAGTAGACATTTAAAAAACTCCTATTTTGTCCAATCTAAATTGCTATCACAGACTTTCTTGCAAACTCTAAGAGATCAATCAAGTTTATGTGTGTCAGTTGTGCGTGCAACACTGACTACAGATGGTTGTTACACAAGGCAATCTTATTTTATGTAGGAGATTAGAGGACAGTGGCTAAATGACATGACAGCAGTGAATTAAGATGGCACTTTTCAGGGCTTATTGGTACCTTCTCACAGGATCTAACGTTAGCAATGATTTCTTAGCTACACCATGGCAACAGCATAAAAGCTGGACTCCCGCGATCTCAATTGCCGGCAGGGGGTCTCCTGACAGAGACAGCCTCATTTAGTCACCCCAAAGAGGATGTGACACGCTAATCCCTCCTGGTCTGCAACATCTGCTTAATACTGACCCATGTCCCGATGCACTGGCGGAAGCCTCTGCCATAACATCTGTTTAAAGGTGACCCTGACCCCCATGTAGTACCTTGGTGTAAAATCATACCTTTCTCTCGACATAGATCATTACCTCTGGCCAAACCAAAGGGGTAGCGTGTGTGAAATGAGAAGCATGTGGAGTCAGAGCTCAGTGAAAAACATCTGGTTCATTGTGACCCTTTTGCCCCAACCCCTTGATAGAGTTACAACTTTTTCAACCTGTTTTTGATTCATACAGCAGGGTGGTGTCTGCCTGCTCGGTCTCCATACAAGGTGAAATTATTGGTATAATGTAATGAGTTTTGGGAACTGTAATGATTTTTGAAAAGATCGACTAACTTCTTCACACTGCTGGGGAGTTTTTAAAGTAGGGCAGAATTAAAAAGTGATTTTATATGAGGTCACATATCTGTATTCCCATGACACAAAAATAGGCTCTCTATAGCTTGCATATTGCATCTGCGCACAAAATTAGCATATCTACGGTTTAATCTTTTAAGGGTAGAAAGACTGAGAACAGTCCCTGTTTTCAGAATTTGTGGCAATGATATGATAGAGGTAACCATGAGATTCCATCCACGAGATTTTGTAAATGATGCATGGTCTTCGTAAAAATCTTTACAAAAATTGATATTGCCTGAATATAGAAGAGGTTGTGTTTAACATTTGCCAATAAATACTTAAAGTTGAACTTTTGACTCTAATTGCACAATGAAGCATTGAGGAAAGAGTGTGGGCATCAGTATAAAACATGGTTTATATCAGAACACAGAGATATGGCCTTTATTCATGACACTGTTCAGCCGAATCTGTTTGACAATAAATTTCTTGATGCAAGGTTCAGCGAGACTGGCTTATGTTTGTCCATCTCAAACAGAGAGGGAAAAGCCAGTGAAAGAGAATGATTGCTCCTGCCAAATGGAAAGACACAGTGCTTGTCAGTTTGAACTTGCAGCAATGACATAATACAAGCTGTCAGGTCTGATAGAATGAAGTGTGTGTGCGTGTGTGTGTGTGCACGCTTTTACCTGCACAGTATACGTATGCATGAAATATAATCTCTTCTAATTAACTATGATAACTCTGATGCTCTTCAATGAGGCACCAACATACAAAGCACGTGCATACACAAACTGCCACAAACTCTCATTTAACATGTGCTTTCTCATCATTTGGAGCTGTGCCCCAAAAGACAAAGTATGAAAGGACATGACAGGACAGACCTGAAGCCTTTTATATCCTCCATTAGCTGTGCAGCAGATATAAATTAGCAGTATCACTGCAACCACTGCTGCTTCCAGCCAAAGGCCCACTAATGCCTGCCATTCTCCAGCTCACACTGCAGCATGATATACTCCTACCGCACTGGTGTCTTACACACAACGGGTTTCAGAGGTATTTGGACAGACACACAGTGATGTTTTGGCTCAGTGCTGTTATTACTTCCGATATAAAACAGCCCAGCTGTTATTGGTTTCATGTCCAGACTGTCACCTTTAGTGGATATGTTGTCCCACATGAGCAATTGGAGAACTTCTGCAACATTTGGCCAACTTTAAACATCACTCCACCAAAAACTGTGTCACAATAAAACAAGGTTCCGGTCCTTTGCTGTTTTACCTTTGTCTCTGTGATCGCATGAAAACTGCTTGTTTCACTCCCAAACTCCGCGGAAGTCGATCAACTTTATCCAAGCACATTTGTCGAGGCAACTTTACACTAGGGGTGGGCGTATCGATCGAAATATCGATAGTATCGATACCAAGGTGAGTATTGGTATTGGATCGATACTAGCGTGATGAGATCGATACTCGAATTTCCTCATTATTTTGTACTGTTTTGCACTAGTGACTTTTTTCTGAAACAAAGAATTATTTTATTATTTTTCTACAGTTACATTTGTTCTATTTTTGTAATTAGTAAATAAAAAGATTTTTATTGCCTAAAATCTTTGTGCTGTGTTTTACTATAATCATAATCAACGAATTCAAGGCAAAATCACAAATTATTCAATGATCATGACGTTTCAAGTAAAAATCAGTATCAGCGATACTAGCCCTGTATTTACTTGGTATCGGATCGATACCAAAATTCCCAGTATCGCCCACCCGTACTTTACACTGTTACGCACATATCCAGCTGTAATATCTCTCAAGTTTGGAGGTTTTTTCATCGGGAGACCGTCCGCAAACTCAGCACACTTGTCTTTCATTTATTGAAACAAAATGAAAAATTAATGGTTTTTCCTATTTCTGTTGGTACGGATAGGGGGAAACGACACTCCGGACGTGCTGTTCTCTTCTTGATCGTGGCCATGGTGCTTTTTCAGCAATGATGCAGCACGTACATTGTGGTCACGTGCGCGCTGCCTTTACCAGGTATACGATGAATACCTGTCCTGAAGGACATGTTAATTTCCTATTTCATGATATGTTTTATTGTAGAAAAAATTAATGCAGTAAATTGCGTTACTGTTTTGCACACGTTCCCCATTCCTGGATTAAGTGAGACAGTAAACACAGGAAAAACAAGAAAGTACAGGGTGAAGATTACAGATGTTGATATGTACATAAAGTTAATTCGCTAGAGACAGACTAGGAACTCTTTGTATACCGTGCTTCACAGTCACACAGTTACACATATCAACTCAACCTACTGCTCTTTATAGCTACAGGCTTATCTATTGGCCACTGAGGAGCCTGGAGAGGGGAAAGTTTTAAGTTCCCTAAAAGGACATCTGAGTGGAGGGTGATGAGGGATCTACTCATACATTTACAACAGGTAATATCACAAACTCAAAAGTTCCTGTACTTTTTTATGGCTCTGGTATTGCACTTTGACCTGCAAGTCGACTAACAAAAATTGTATCATGCCACAGTGAGATGTGACAGCACACCATACCTTGCAGAGATGAGACACTTAACCTTTAAACTGCTGTAGATCAGGATTTTTGTCTTCATCACATATGAAAGATGTCTGTGGCATGTCTTCCTGACACGAGGTGACTTGTGCCTGTCAGACATCTTAAACACAGGGAACCTGCCTGATCACCTTTGGCCTGAACTTCAGAAAAGTCAAAGAGCTGCTGTTTGGTGATCTCAGTGTGTTCCTGGGCTTGTGCGGGGAACATTCCTTCAAAGTAAAGCTTGCAGACATCAAAGCTTTTTTTCAGCACAAATTCTCTCTGATGACATCTTGACGCACAGCAAACAGGTCATAGCGTGTGTGTGTGTGTGTGTGTGTGTGCATGTGGTTGTGGCTACACATGGTCAGCACAATTACTGAACATCAAAGGCTACTAACACCTCTGCAGCCATCCCTGGTCGATCCCTCCAAAGTGAATCACCCTGCAAGGTAAACGGAGATACGGCTACGCAGGATACCGTGGAGGAGGAAGGAGAGAAGTGAGGGATGAAGAGGAAAATAAAGATAAAGATAAAGAGTTGAGGGGGCCTGTGTTGAAGGCGTTGCGATATAAAAGGAAAAAAAAATAGTAGCAGAGGAAAAGATTAGGGCTGATAGAGAGGGCTGGAATGAAGCGGCCCCTGACTGAAGGCCTGAAAGGAGGCAACTGGAGATGTGGGCAAGTGAATCCACATCATAAAGAGGAATTTATTTGCATATGGAGCAGTTGATACCTTCGAGACAGCTCCAGCTCTCACAGCTGGCAGACTGACAGCGCCGGGCAGGTGTGAGGCTCGGTACCGTGGCACATTCAGAAAGTGACACTTAACGAGAGTTTTGTGTGCGTGTGCGTGTGTGTGTGTGTGTGTGCAGGGGGCACCATTCATCTTAAACAGCCCTTTATGCAGCTGCCTTCAAAAACAGAGACATACTGTATCAGTTCTCTCTCTTTTCCCCCAGCACATCCATCTGTGTCTCTTCCTCTAATTCCCCTCTCTATAATTTTGTCTTCTTTCTCTCCAGAAGTTTAAACCAACTGGGGCAGGAAAGTGCTTTATCGACTGAATGGAGAACATTCATTACATTATACAAAAGTATGCGTCTGTACTGATAACTGATTTAAAGACATATTTCATTATCTTTGGGTCTCAACTTTGCACCAGAACATTGTCTATGAACATGTTTCACTTTTGTTGCTTGGCTAAGGCAGACTATTCTTTATTCTGAAACTGTCTTGCACTGACAGACCTACATGAATTTGCTTACCATCTGGTTCAAACCCATGTCATTTCAGTGATAGCGACAAAGCAGTACATTTTAAACAGGCAGGACAAATTGGCAAGTTAGAGGCAATATATTATGTCATCCTTCTTCAATTTAATATAAAATTTCTGTATCCTTTTTTTTTTGCTCTAGGGCTTTTGGAATGACGCAAATCAATTTGCGGCAAATTGAATTCGAGGTCATTCATTTAATATTTGAATGCTGAGCCAAAATCACCAGTTTTTTCTTTTTGAGAAAAGAATACAGAAACTTTCAGTAAAGCCTCCTTGTCCTCTTTTCATTAAGAAACATACTGACAAATCCAATATTTATTCAAAAAAGTAAAATAACTGAGAGCAAGAAAGAAAGAATAAGTTCAGTAAGCTTGTTTAAACGCTAGCTGAAAGGCTGTTGGTTTTCTCAGTAATGAGAAAATTCTCAGTAATTTATTAAAAATACTTTTTGGGTTTGTAAAGTTGTAGGACATAGCTGTAACATCTACTTTAACATTAAATTCATGTGTGAATATTTGGTGAATATAGATTGGTGACAACTCAGTGGACTACGTTGCACGCTATTTATTCAGTGCACGGTTTCAAATCCATCATTGCCTGTCATCCCACCTGTCTCTTCCATCTGTCCTTTTCTTCTTCTACACCATCTAAACAAAACAGGAACAACATAAATCAAAAACTTTGAGGAAATTTGGGAGGTTCAAACATAGGTTTCCACAGAGAACACTTAAGAAACTGTTGGCTTGATAGTAAGAACAAACAACAAAAAACAACAAAAAAAATATTAATGCAAGACAATATTTCAAATTATAAGCAGTTTCTGACTGGTCTTCATTGACTGTCCAGCCTGTGGAAAGTTCTAAAATCCCTGTGACTGATTCAGTGGTTAATTGAGTTTTTTTTACTCACCCCCTCACTTTTCATCAGGAGAAGAATCACACCTTGGCTGCTGAAATTCAACCCTCTCCAGGCTGTGTTTATTCCTGACAGGTGGGCTGATTGCAGCTGCTTTCTTCACTCGAACATGACGTCTTATTGCCATTACTTAATTCCCCCCCTCAGTCATCATTGCCTGCCTCGCTGAAAAGGGGTGGATACCTCTCCCTCCTGTCTGTCAGGCTAAGCAGCATCCTCACCTTCTGTCAGGCTCTCTCTTTTCTTCTCACATCCCTCTTTATGTGCTCCATCTTTTCTTTAATATATGCACATTCTTCACTCTCCTGATGCCTTTGGGTGACAAAAATGATGGAAGAAACACAGTCAAGATTTAAAGGATTTACACTTTACCAACACCACCACCACCAGCATTACCATATCCTGAGCCAATACCCTAAATCTATATATGAGTGAGACTTCATTCAGTGCAGTGACCCTGGGCAGAAACTTTAAGAAGTTATCTCAAAGTTTGTTCAAAATCCACAGTCTGTCTGCAAGTGATATTGTTATTTATTATTTCAACACATACCTTACTGTTTTCCAAATGCTTTTTCAATTAATTTTCCTGTCATCACTCTGTCCTGATTTACTGACACTACTTTCAAGTTCTTATACTGTATATCACAGGTAGTGCTGTAGGAGTATTACAGCCTTGTTTGGGCCATCAACTACAATAATACAGGAAAATACTGCCCAGACAGCTGCCAGACTCCATGGGACAAATTGAACGGCATAACATCACCAGCAGCAGCACCGCCACAGAGTGCAGACAGGGGAGCTGAAAGACAGCATATAATATTCTTGTTAATAAAAATTCATCAACATGTGTCTGTGCATATGTTTGCTTGTGCCTTTATGAGTGTGTTCTGTGTAACGTGGATCCTTGTAAATTCACATGTTTTTCAGACGATTTATTACAGCATATAATCAATGCTCATTGTATCAGGGCTTCCAGAAGAAAAATGATGACTAAAAAAATAGAATCAGGCTTATACAGATGTTTTGGCAACTATTTATTCAACAATTTCAGTTTCATACACGAACCTCTAAATTAAATATAATAAATCCCACAGATAATGGGAGAAAAACACCTTCATCATGGCGATATATATCGAATAAAGCACTCTCAGTGCAGCTTGATATGAAACCCCTTTCACTAAGGTACACCAGAAGCTAAACTTGTGTGTCTAGCTCTAATCTTGAACTTTAATGAGCTTTCCTCTGGGTATTTTGTATTTAGTGAATGATAGTGTGTTACAACTCCTTCCATCTAAAGACTGATATACATTAAAGAAAAACAAGAAGACAAAAGCATTGAACTGCTTACATAACATAAGATAAAAATAGCAACCACAGCTTTTACCATTACTGAAACTTGTGATTATTTGCAGCATATTTCTAAATCTCAGTATTTAAAGTCAGCAATCATATCAAAAACACCTTCTTAAGTCTAATATCCCAATGACAGCAAGATGACAGAATTACTGAAGAATCACTGAATAATTTTATTAACATTGTGATAAATTTTAAACTCAACAAATACATGGTGTAAGCACACAGGGACTAGCAGAGTAAGGGGTGCTCACAAGTCCCCCCCTTTTAAGACAGAAAACTATCTAAAAAAAATCTCTGAATGAAAAATATTCCTGAGATGCAAAACAAAATAAACAGGTACAATGGAAAAAAGAGAGAAAGAAAAAAACTACATGCAATTGTGTCACATGTTGTTTTCATCCCTGTGACAATATGGAGATTGGGAATTGATTGATTCTAGTGTCAATATTGCAGAGGGAAAAAGAAGTGCACTAAAGCCTAACTGTACAGCAAAGACATAAGAAGGATCAGAGCAGGAGAGACAGGACTGGCCATGTCATGCCATCATCACTGATGTGGTAAACAAAATTAATAAAAGCATGGGTTAAAAGAAAATGTGCACCAAAACTTTAAAAAGAAAAGTAGTCGTATTACTTTCATATCCATCCAATCAAGGATTTTGAGTTTTAGGTGATTTGGACCTCTAATTTCTTGAAACTGGGGACAAATGCAATCACTAGTGCAAAATGTAGGGTTTAATGCACTGGTGTGCGTGTGCCTGACTGTCTGCAACAAGTTACACGGTGTGCCCAAGGAAAACTGCAGTGTGGTGAAAAAGACTGTAGAGGAATGAATACATAAGCAATGGAAACAGAGGGATCCTACAATCTACCAACATACCAAAAAAGTATTGGTATTAATAACGCATTAATACAACCTATCACAATCTGCTTTAGTCATATTCAAAAATGGGTTTTATATCCATGCCAGATTCAATCTATGTTAAACAAAAAAAAGGGTATTTCCAGTAAAGGAGGAAAGACTCAGCAGACATAACGGGTATTTTTGTGATGTTTTTTGTCTGTATGAGCCTTCACCAACATGAAAATAGCTCACACAATTGTCGGCAATTTTATCCTAAAATTGCTACCAGTATGCACTGCTTAATGTGCAGAAACACAAACCTCAGCCACATTGGGGAGCCAGGAAATTACCAAAAAGAGACAAGTCTGAAGAAAGGACTTGTGTTCAACAGAAATGCCACTGTGCCTATAACTTACTATTACTATCTTGCCACCAGGATGAAATTAGAGGCCCATGATGTTGTGGATATTAGCCAAAGTGATATATACTGTATATATAAAGCAAGGAAGGAAGAAGTTTAAAGCTTAGTTTCGAATGACAACAAAAAAGGAGCACAGAATTAATAAGAAACAGAACTAAATAACTGACCCCAAGATGGAACAGAGCAACAGTAGAATCTATCAAAGTAAAATAGTGCATGATAGTTTTGCGCAAGGCTGTTAAAACAACAAATTTAAAAAAAAAAAAAACAGGTTTGGTCTAACTATTATAAAAAGCCAATTTCGACAAATTAGCTCATTACTGTCATGTCAACTTGGGATTTTCACAAAGAAAAATGAACAAACAAAAAAACACACATTTCACCAATGACTAAAAAATATCCATCAAATTAGTCAGAGTGCAAAATTCCATAAATGGCACCTGTTTGAGTTCTAATGCAAATACCATCTCATTACTGCAGACAAGGCAATTTATCAGTGTTCATTTGATACAAAACAGCCTGTTCCTCTGAATTCAGAATCAGCGAGCTCACTCCCTTATTTTAAGATGGATACGCAGACATAAAGCAATTTAAAACTTAATACAAGAACTAGATAGAAAAGGCCAGAGCCAGTCTAGAATGCTTAAGTCTGGATCTACTGAAGACTGAAATTTACACCTGTAAATGGTGTATTGCTTGAAGCGCACTAAAATTATAAATCCTGCAAACTGTGGCAAAACATCTGCATTAAAAAACAAACTCATTTATTTATATGTAAGTTAAATCCACAATCAGTGGTGATGAGCAAAAACTGAGGTGATCGATCAAATGAGTCCCCACTTGTGATTCACTCCAGTACTGCTTGAGTTATTAACACATAGAGCAAGACCTTACTTGCTGACCTCATTTGCATAATGTTGTAAATTGGCCACTGAATTGGAGACAGCTGGGCCCACTATTTTATTGCCCTTGGTAATAATTTGCTCCCTTTTAGTAGATTAGTGCCTTGCCTTTAAGTCTTTAATTTCAGAGGCCAAGGTGTTTATCACTCTTTCACAGGAGAGTAAATCAGCCAA